>OX122886.1:11659249-11881697 GCA_944738645.1 Eristalinus sepulchralis
CCACAGGCGTCGCAAAAGCAGACTTGGGAAGTCAATGTGCTAAGCGAAGGCGAAATGTCCCTTTTGTACGCCAACTGCAGAAAACTCAGTCTTTTCTGTCTAGGGATAACAGATATGCTGCGGATTTCTTGCCTGGCCGTCGGGAGCATGCACTTAATAATATTGGGAGATCACTTAAGAATGTTGGGAGACCAAAGAAGCGGGTACTTTCAAGGTGGGTTCGGGCCCTACGAATGCCTCTTTTGAACTTTGCCCAGCTAGTTTATCGTCAATCTGGTTTCCCTCTACTAGTATACGAAGGCGAATGCTAGACGATAAGCAAAATGGCAGAGCACATGCTGGGTAATTTCGAAAGAAAAATTGTGCCTCGAAAATATGGTCCTGTTTGCGAGAGGGGGATGATTGGAGGAGAAGACACAACCGCGATCTCTAAGTGCTGTACCAATATGCGTAAAGCAAAAATCCGACGAGTGCAATGGCATAACCACATCAAGCGAATGAATAACAACGCTAAAGCTTAGGTGACCTTCGAAAGCCAGCCTCCGAGTTCGAGATGGAGGCTGGAGACCCGTCCTGCGGTACAGAAACGAAGTGATCGCGAATGGTAGACAGCCTGGTTTTTTTTACATCTGGATGCTCAGGGACGTCAAAAATGGAAGCATCTGTAGCTCAAGCCCTTCATTGGTCGTTTTCCCAGATAAGTCAGAAATTAAGAGCATTCAACGGTACAGCGGTTCGACACTACGAATGAATTATTGCAGTAGGGGATACGTTTTCTTTGCATCGCTCTCTGCTGCTCTGAAATTATCCAACACAGTTTCAGACAGCTGCAGTCAACTCTGAATTGTAAAATCATCACACTAAAGGCAATGCTAATCATTCTGACCCAGAGAGATATAAGAAGTCTTCCATAAAGTGTTAGTCTATTTGAAGGCTTCTTATGACAGTGTGCAAAGAGGCGGTTATGGCACTCAACCACCTTCTCAGATTGTGAAGGATGCTCCGCCAAAGATGTCACCAAGACCTATAATGTTCAAGAATGTTTTACACAAGGCGACACGTGCCTTTTTGGAGACCAATCTTAGGTAGATCATGCGAAACTCATAAGTAATCAAAAAGACGTTTTTATACAACTGAAATGGAAGCGGTTAGAATGGGTCTAAGAAATCAAGAACAAGAACTTGTCGTCTCAGACAGAACGTCAAATTGGGCAGGAAAAGCCTAGAGGTAATCGAAGAGTTCTTCAACCTAGGCTTCGCAGAACAAAAGGACCGACATCCAACATTGACTCATACTTGCCAATCGCTATTCCTTTGGGACTCAAGACGCAATTCAGGAACATCCCAAGATAGACGATGCTGGCCTCAAGTAACATCTTACTCATCCTTGCCTTGCTTTATGGAACAGAATCTGGGAAGTTATTAAAAGCGAATGGGGAGGCTCTTGGTCTTTTCGAGAGGTAAGTTTTTGGTACAATTTTGATCCTGTTAGCATTGATGAAGTTTGAAGGAGAAGATTCAAACGAAGACCTCTACAGGCTCCACAGCTGCATGTTCCTAGTCAAGCACCTTATTGATTCAACGCTTAAGATGGTTAGGTCTTGTAGAATGGATTTTACTCTTCCCTGTCTGAAGAGAGGCTGTACAGCGACATGCGCCCAGTCAACCGTCTCCGGATACAACGCTCAAGATGTAGAGCGTATGGACAAGACTGCTCCGGCCCGAAAAGTCTTCCAATCTGAGCCATTGGTACAACGGACAGAGGACGGCCCAGGCTCAGGTGGCGCACACAAGTGGAGAAGGACCTCAAGTGCGCAACTGGCGGCAGCTGGCGAAAGACCGTGCTGGCTGGAGAGGCATGGTGGTTGAGGCCCAGGTCCACACCGGACTGTACCGCCAGAAGAAGAAGAAGTCTGAAGAGTCTATGAAACCCAGTCATTGAAACAATAGACCTTATCTGAGATGGCGCAGACAGGTGGAGAATGACCTCAACCAACGTGGGGTGAGAAATTGATGGTAGCTGGCAGGATACCGTACAATCTAGAGAGGCATGTAAATTGAGGTCCATTTCCACCAGAAAGCCCATCTCTCGATCGATGTAAACTCATCCGCCGAAACTACACACTCCCATCAGCTGCTCGTTTTTCTCGTCACCCGCAGCGGATGCAGCTCACCCACCACAACGCAGTGAAGTGGTCATTGATCCTGTGTCGTGTCGTATCGTGGTCCTTTCTGTTGACATCAAAGTTCGCTACGTTGCTCTGATTGCCTTAATTGAATCACGCATCATGACCGCCCTAACGGACTATTCTCGGCACTCCACCATCCATGAACATTTTCAGCCTCCCTAGGTCCGTGTCGCTCTTCGCTGCCCTCACTCACGACAAACAATTTGATTTTAATTGATTCATGAATAAGTGACGTCTGCACATGTTGCTGCAGCCGTCGAGTGCACACGTCGACGACGCACACTCAACCCCATCTTCAAGAGCAGGTCGCTCGCGTAAATATCCTCGCAGATATGATTGTTTCACAACAGCGTACGTGAGTGCCACACAATTGATTTGTTGAAAAAGCCCCCATCGTCCCCGTCGGCGCTCCGCAACGTGGCCTTGTGCCCTCGTCGAGCCATGTTCATACTCATGTTCCGTGTTATCATTGTCAACCCACCAGCAGCGCTTGTGGACACATTGAATTTTCCACAGGTTAAACGTTTTATATGTGCTGTGCAAACAAAAATATACTTTGCAGGACGAAAAAAAGGGACACACTTGGTAGGTGCTGGCGCTGCTGCTGGCACACTATTGCCCCGCCACTTGACAGCCATCGTGTGCGCGGTGCGGCGCTGTGGGAATATATTTCCGCTTCCACTTCGGAGAGTTTGTGTCCTGAAGATAGGGCGTTAGGCGGGGGGCGAGGGCGGTAACACTCCTGCATACGTACTTCTGGCTCATATTCTGGCCGCACAAGGAGACACATTTAAGTTAATGTTTGCTCGTTGTGTTTAAAGCAAGGGGGAGGGGCGGGGATACTATCATGTTCCTAAGTGGTTGACATGCTTTCGAGCAGGTACGACGCCCCACCTAGTGAGCACTCGCTCGCTCGTCCGCAGGGACTCGTACTGCCGCGCGTCACTGCGCTGTGCATGCGAGGCAAAAGTGAGCTTATATCATACCATTGGCTTTTATTGTATCGTTTTCAATTGTTTATGCGAAGGGCACACAGGAGCCCAGCAAATTGACAATCTTCAAATGTATGTAATTCAAGATGCGCTCTATGCGCGCGGCAATTACACTTGTATTGAGGTACCGCACGCCTGCCAGACATGACCCACATTTGTTGCAAGGGGGTTAATATTTACGGAACGATGCCAATTCAATTAGGGCCGCGCCGGAGGAGACATTCGAAACAATGTGCGCACGTATTCTATTGAATTCGCGTTCCACGAGCGTCATTTGCACTTATTCTTCGGCTGTAAAGTCATTTCAGGCTTTAATGCGTTTTCGAATTCAAGGATTTCCTGGGGAACAGGGAAAGTGTCCAAATGGAGTAGGGGTAGCAGGTGAGATGTAATTACGAGACAGCATTGAGAGAGTGGGACTTTTGGGATGGTAGCAGGTCATTTTTAAACTCCATATGGCTTTCCATCGGGCGCCATTCTCAGACCGGCAACAGTCCCTCAATTCAATATGTCCTTAAAGCACATTTAAGTGAATACCTCTTAACTTCTCTGCTCAAATCCACCCTACTTGCGGCGGCAACCACTTATAATCACTCCCAGTGGATCCCATAAATGTCACCTTTATCCACCCACACACCGGCAGACACACACAACGCCGTGTCACCACTTGAATTCGGATAAATCAATACCGCAAACTGTCCTTTCCGTTCAAATTCGCACTCCAACACTCGCACACATAGTGCACCGATGAGATTAAAAGTTTCACAAAACTTTCCGCTCATCGTTTCAAGGATTCCCCAAGCACTAAATGACTTCCAAAGTATTTAGTCGCTGAGTGTGTGCGTCCTTCGCCGAAGACGACGACGTCGGCGGCGGCGGCTACACTCACATCGACTTAAATCCACTTAATTGTGTACATTAAATCTCAAACTCAAATTGACTTTAAATCGACTACGGACGTCAAAGTTGTACATTAAAAGAGTATCAATTCAATGCCAATTAATATCGAATGGAGAGGGACCCTTCAGCGGCGTGGGGAAAGTGGGTTGCGATGAGGGGGAATGTTCACACATCCTTTTCGTGTCATTTAGCAATCTCAAGGGTGCGAATGTTTGCCAAAGTTGAACTCCCTATGAACTTGCGGTACGTCTGGAAAAGGAATTCAATTGAGTTCGAACAGTTCTGAAGAAGTTGTGAGAGTTATGCTTGGTGGGGTGGCGGGGTTGTTTGCAGAGGGTTTGGCTTTTGCATTTAAATGAAGGACTTTTGGTCCAGATATGGTCGCAGTTTTGACGTGTGAACTGACATTCAACAGCACTTGATGAAATTTTCACACGGAGAAGATTTGCAACAAAAAGACATGTTTGAGTGTTTTCGTTTTTTTGGCACAGAGCAAGTTGAGTGTCCATTTGTGTGCGCCATCCTAGCAGAGGAGCGTCCACTGCCTTGAACCTTAGACTCAAACAATTTTAGACTGAAGCTGTGCTCCCCACACGCTCTACAAGGGTCAGCAAGCTTATGGCTTGTATACGTTGACGCTTTACCAGGCGGATGCTGCTTGCTACAATATATCCCCTCCTCTAGGGATGCCATCAACGCAGACAATATCGAATTCAAACTCAGAATTTTCTATCAAAATGCTATGAGCTTCTTCATCTTCTTTCAACAACATCGTCGTTTCTGTGCCAAAAATTGGGTCTAGGATGATCCAGGTGCGTGAATGTTCTGGAAGAGGTCTCTATTGCTCAATTGTCAGTGATTCCTCTTCTTCATTTAGGTCTCTTTGTAGACCGAACTGGACCTCAGTAGCAGCCAACATGGTTCTTTAGCTAGGACAGTATATTGACAGTTACCGACTTTTTTCGCACCCCAAGTGGTTTGGCGTCCTCCATTTGTGTGCATCTCAGGCGTTGTTGCGTTGTCCTATTCGCTCAGATTCAAACACTTTTCGGGGAGGAACCAACAACCAACACACTAAACATGCCCTAGCCATCTTAGACTTTTTATCCGTAGACACGCTAAACAAAACGCAAGCCGCTGTACATCCTTAAGAGTTCCTCAATGAACCTTCTCTGTCAGATGTCATCGACGCAAACACGGCAACGTAGAACATTTTTCTCAAAACTACAGAGGGTAGCATTATCCGCTTTTAATTGCGTCCAAGTTTCTGCAGCATAGAGTAGGACAGGAATGACCAAGGTTTTATACAAACCCAGCTTTGTCTTTTAATGGAGGGTTTTGTTACTAAGCTGCCTCTTGAGCCCCAAGAAGATGGGCTGGTACAACGGATTTTGCGTTTGATTTTGGTACTGATGTTTTTGTCCCTAGCCAAGAAAGACGAAGTTCGGAAGCAACCACATGCCTCAGATAGAGACGGATCTACGTTTGACGACCCCAGCACCCATGAACTAAGGACAATGTGGGGTCCCTCAGCAGCTGATAAACTGGCGGAGGCCGTAGTCCTCTAAAAAGCAGATTTAATTGCCATCCACGAAATGTGAGAGAATGGGTCTGGCAACAGGAAAATGAGAAACTGCAACCTCCACCGTGATTATTGCCACAGGGGAGGAGAGTTGTGCCTATTTCGATGAGTATGTCAGTCATAATTATTGAGTGGCACTGCATCCCACAAGGGACCAGGGCCTACAAAAACTACTCGTGTTGTGCGTGCTACTGTTCTCTCACGAGTAGATGAGACCTACAGTTTTTTGCCGGCTCAGAACGGTGAGGTTTGGGAAGCTTTTCATAGACAAATGATGATCTCTGATTGTTGTCAGCAACTCAAAAGAGGTGGTGCCGTGAAAAAATGCGTGGTGTCCCGTCCCAGAATCGAACCTTGACCTTCTGCGTGCGGGTCGATGCACGTATCCACTACGCCACGGCGTCTAGTCGTACTTAGACAAAACGTCTTAAGCTTCAAGTATGTAAGCAAGCACCTCAAGAAACAATCCGCTTCTAGGCTAAATTCGAAAACATTTGTCCGATTTGGCATCACGTCCTGACAGAGGAAAAAGAGGAACAACAGAAAGGATACTTTCTATGATCTCCTAGAAAGTACTTAAAATCAAAGCTCCAGCTTTAGCAACTGCGATGGGTGTTGAGATTTTCATTTTGAAAGATCTCAACGCCTGGGCAAAATAGAATAATAGAAAAATCAGGCCGACACACATCTGGAAACGGACTGTAGCGGGTAGATTTCGTCTCTTGGCCTAACAGCTCTGTGATGAGCACTCAGTTTCTGAACTTCAACATGCATAAAGAGACCTGACTGTCACCCGATCAGTCAACTATCAACCATATTGGTCACACTGCGATCGACGTCAGACACTTCTTCAGTATTCTCGATTTTCGTATGGACCCTTGACTATCTTTAAGTTTTTGCTGCCGCTTTGTTCGAAGAATCGATGTGTGTCCTCCCTTCACGACACCATATACTTTGTTTTCCCCTCGTCAACTGCCAGACTCTTCAACGCCACTTTCACTTCAATTCTAGCAGAAACTTAAGCGACAGACTGCTGTGGTCAACCGATCACGTCAATAGTACGAAGTACGAAGATTTGGTGATTTTCGCACGATCTTAGTCTTAAGAAATGGAAGGAGATCAAAACTGTTCTAGCAGTTGAAAAGGTGATGGTTCCATTTTATGGAATACACAAGGTTTGACTCACATTAATTCCTCGGAGGAAGGATAAATGGCCATCCCACTCTTCAAAGCTGATTTTTGATCCGATTTGATTTTGCCAGAAAAAGTGGTCCCATTTGGCCAACAAGAAAATGGTGCTCTTCTACCAAGACAACACAATGACTCACATCTCCGTCGTCGCAGTGGTAAAATTGGTCGAATTAAACTGTGACCTGTTGCATCATCATGCTCTAGACTTGGGCCTGTGCATAGTCTTTTCGTTTTGAAGCTTCAACCGTCGGGCGGAGATTTGGGTCGAATGAAGTAGTTTTCAAAGCCAAGAAGATGACCTCCAGAAAATGAATTTTTTTAGACGGTTACAGAAGTTGGAACATCGCTATGTCAAACGTAATGAACTTACGAAAGACCATTTTGTAAATTTTAGGGGTATCCCTTTTTCTTAAATAAATGCCAAGTACTTATCAGACCGCCCTTGTATTTAGAAACTTGTATCGACGTGTGCAGGCTGGGTGGTTGGCCGGCTGGCTGTCTGACTGGCTACCTGACTAGCTGGCTGGTTGGCTAGCTAGGTTTTTGGCTAGCCGGGTGGTAGCTGCCTATGTAGCTCTTGTCGTGAGAAGGTTAGCGCACAGATTGACACAACTTTAATGTCTAATATTGGTATACTTTAGAGCCTGCGGCAGTATATGTACTTCACCGTCTATCTTAAAGGCTTTTTATCCCAAATCTAAGAACATTAAGGAGGCTGTTAGTTGGTTCAAGTGTTTCTGCCCTTTCACCAAACTTCTTCTTTAACAGTTCCCTGCTCAGTCTTCAGTCCGTCCTCAGTCCTCAGTTCACAGGCCTTCCTCTGTCTCTCCGCAGTCTTCAGTTTCTCCTCAATTTTCAGTCGTCGGACCCTCTCTGTACTCAGTCCTCAGTACCTCCTCAATCCTCAGTCCTTCCTCAGTCTTTCCTCAGTCCTCAGTCCTCAGTCCTCAGTCCTCAGTCCTCAGTCCTCAGTCCTCAGTCCTCAGTCCTCAGTCCTCAGTCCTCAGTCCTCAGTCCTCAGTCCTCAGTCCTCAGTCCTCAGTCCTCAGTCCTCAGTCCTCAGTCCTCAGTCCTCAGTCCTCAGTCCTCAGTCCTCAGTCCTCAGTCCTCAGTCCTCAGTCCTCAGTCCTCAGTCCTCAGTCCTCAGTCCTCAGTCCTCAGTCCTCAGTCCTCAGTCCTCAGTCCTCAGTCCTCAGTCCTCAGTCCTCAGTCCTCAGTCCTCAGTCCTCAGTCCTCAGTCCTCAGTCCTCAGTCCTCAGTCCTCAGTCCTCAGTCCTCAGTCCTCAGTCCTCAGTCCTCAGTCCTCAGTCCTCAGTCCTCAGTCCTCAGTCCTCAGTCCTCAGTCCTCAGTCCTTCCACAGTCCTCAGTTTTTCTTCAATCCTCAGTCCCTTCTTAGTCCTCCGTCTTCAATCTTTCCTCAGTCCTCAATCCCTACTCAGTGCAATGCATAGCAAAGAGTACATTTTGATAGCTTCCCCCGTCCCTTCCATCACAGAGCAGGTGACCAGCACTGTCCGATTCATATTTGTCCTTCAAAATGCCATCGACTGCTGTACCATTTCAGAGCGTAATTGACAATAGCTGTCCGATTCAAAGAGCACTTCAGATGCGACACTCATCACCCATGAATTGAAGATTGCCCCCAACATTGAGGCCACTTAGGGCGTCTCGAAATCTCGTTGACGCGTCGCCCTCCCAACCCCGACTTGTTTTATTCCAAAGTATAAATTGTTCGCATCCAACAACAGGACACATCGCGACGAGTGAGTCCTCTGAGCTGTGAGGCGCCTAGAGCAGGCCCCAGCTCCACCTGAACTATTCCGAGAAATAGCAGGCACATCGCGCAGCTTTTATCACCATCATCATCATCATCATCAAGCCCAGACCATGAACAGACGTTCCCATTAAAATCAATTCCATTAAAAATGTCGTTCACCTTGACAACCGATGTGATTCGGATCTGCCGCGGCCGCGCTGCGCGCCTCGCACTCAAATCGCAATTCGGTTTTTCGAAAATTCAATTTACAAAATCAGTCGGGACACTTTTGTCGGGACAATTTATTTTAAAATAATTGATTCCGCCGTCTAACTGGGGAATATGCTCCTGGTGGCGAGGCAGTGTACAGCAGCGGGTGAAAATAAATAAACAAAAGACAGCGCCACTGCGAGGGGAGGGAGTGCGGGGCTTATTTCGGTGGTCGCACATCCTCCCCGTCTATTTCCGTGTCTGTTGATCCAAAATAATCCTCGGAGTTGGAGTGAGGTTTTTTTTCGCTGCTCCGCTATAGCGTGGGCGACGTGTAAAAGTGCTCATGTGTATATCATGGTTCCTTCGAAGCGTCGCTCGTTTTTTTTCGCTTCGCTTCGGTTTCTTCTTTGCGAAACAATGCTGTACACTTTGCTGCTCTAGGATTAAATAATAAATCATAGCATTTATTGCACAGGTGCTGGATTCGCAGAGGAGCGCCAGGCTTCTGGGGAGGATAGTATGTATTGCTGTTATCCTTAATAATAATTTGGATCATTCTTTGCACGGTTCTCTGGGTGTTCGGGTGCTTTGTTTCATCTTTTCCGGGATATTTGGTGTAGGTCTGTAGGTGTGTGTGTGTTTGTGCGGTTAGGAGAAATCTGAACTGGCAAGTGAAGTGTAAGTGATGGTGGGGGCGGGGAGGTGAGAAAAATTGAAAAAGAAAAACCAGCACACGGGAGCATAAATAAATATTAGATGAGTTTTAAGGGAATTTAAGGATGTCGGTTGTGAAAGGGAATGAGCTAAGGAGATGGTGTGGAGCGGGTGGGGGGGGGGGGAGGTTGAAATCTTTATGAATTAAAAATAATCGGATTTGTTGAAGGCTTCTCTGCGCTTCCTGTGGCAATGCATCTGCCGCTTGGAAACAGTAACTGCAGGTGAAACAGTAGGTAAGCTGCTATTCTATGAATCGTGATGGGTGCCAGTTTTGTTTTTTTTGTTTGCAAATTCTTTTGATGAAGGGGTTTTTGTTGGAAATTGGGCATTTGAACAATGGACTGCTCTGCTTCTTTTGAAAACCTTTTTTGTTTACACAGGACCTTGGACTGTGAAGAAACTCATTCTGCGAATTAGGTAGAAATTTTGAAAAGGTATAAGTAGCAAGTAGAGGGTAGGAATCTGAGTGAGATCTTAACTAAGATTGAAGGAAAATTCAGAAGAAAAGGAGCACAGATGAAGAAAGTATTCGCTTTCCGACTGACTGATTGAGTAAAGACGGATCCTTCGAAGAAGACGTTAGTCGTATCAAGCACATTATCAAGACTTCGTCAAGTTTGTTTGTTAATCAGGGTATCGACCCTTGTAGGGTCTGAGCCTGAGCTACAGCTGCCTTCCATTCTTGACGGTTCCGGGCACGCTGCTTCCAGTTGTCAAGATCAAGCGCCTTAGCGTCATACATATCTTGCTACAGCACATGAATATTCTCCGCCATTCGCCTGCCTCGCAGACAGGAGAATATATTCGTCGCAGATTTTTTTTTTTTCAAAGTAACTAGGAATCTGCCCTGCTGCTAGAATACGTCAAGTTGTCAATGAAAGTCCATGAAGGCATATACAATCTTTAGTTGACTGGAGCACTAAACTCTCATTAAATGAATCATCGCTAATGGTGGAGTGAATTCAGCTTGCTAAAGGACAAAAAGGAAAGTTGGCTGTAACAAGCGAAACTGTATTAGATTTGGGAAGGTTTTGTTAGTCAGCTAGATGTGCTTAAAGCATCAACAGTGGTACGTGGTAAAGGTACCCACGAGGCTTTTTCCGCATATGATAGACTTCTGAGAGTAAGCCTGCGAAGAAATAAGTCTGGAAATAAGTCTATATACAACTCTAAGCGCTTGCTTACAACGAAAAAATTCAAAGAAAGTCGGAGACAAATTATCCGGTTAATCCAGAAAGAGTTCTGTGCTGAAATAAACTACTTAATGCATGGAGGAAATGGAAATGGAAATGATGATCCAGAAAATACAAAACTTGTTGTAATGGCAATCTAAATACAGGCAGTTCCGTGAAAAACGTAAATCGGCGGCATGTTCACTACAAGACACTAGATAAAAGAATAAAACTAACAGTAGTCATTGGTGTTCAAAGTGTTGCACAATTGCTTCTGATGCTATCGACAATTATTGGGACCGTCGCCATCACCAAATGTATCACCATCAGGGCCTTAAAATCACATCGGGGTCAATTATACAGGACCATTTCAAATAAGAATGGCAAGAGAAAGAGGAAATCGATTGTTTGCTACGACATATCCGGAGTTATTCTGCGGTTTTATATCAGAAGCAAATGTAGCAGAGAAATTTCGTGTCCAGAAGAGGTATTTGTTCAAATTTCTATAGTAACTGCACGGCGCACTGAGATTCGTACTGATTTATTGCATAGTGGAAAACAATATCATCACTATCATCGTCATCTGTAACCGGATGTTCCACTGAAGGAGTCGCGGGAGTAATGCACGCAAGAGAGCCCTTCAGGGCGCTCGATCAATCGCCATCAACTCTAACTCATCAGGAGCTTCCTGATGAGATGACAGTTCCCCCCGAACTGTCGCGTCTCTCAGCATAACTTGGCTAGTAACTCCCACAATGGGACGGAGAAATCTCATCTCGTCAGTTAATGTTCGCGATCTTATTTTTTCGATCACTACCCAAATTCCGTGACCATAAAGTTGGAAAGTTGGTACAAGCTCTGAGTTCAAAACCGATAACTTGGCTTTGACACCAAGCTCGGCCTTCCTTATTACTGATCCATTAAGCTGCCTCACAATTGATCCAGATCCAATCCTAAAAGAAAGCTCAGTGTGATGGGAGGAGCAGCACTTGTGAAATAAATACTTAAACTTCTCCATCCGTTTTAATGGGACTCCTTCAACATGTAGACTGCATTGGACAGGCGTTTTTGAAATTACCATTTCTTCGAACTTGCCTACGTTCACCTCCATTCCAGCATTAGCCACAAACCTATCGAGCACGGGTTGAAGTTCCTGCAGAGAGTATTTGAAGACAACTAAAGTCATCTGCGAAAAGAAGTTGACTCACCCTTAGCTTTCCCAATGTGAAAATTTCCTTGCTTCAACTGCGCTGCAGTTTCCAGTCCCTGAAAGAAGAGGTGACAAGACCCACCCTCGGCGAAGAACTACGCCCCCTTTTAAATGTATTTACTTACTACCGTTTACCCGAACACAGCTGCTGCAATTGGTGCAAAAAGATTGAATGACACCTAGCAGGGGACAGTGTAATAACAGCAAAACTATATAACTCATTAATTCCGCTTAAACCTTAGATCTGTCAATGATTGCTTATCCCGATGGCTACCGATTCTAAATGCTCTCATTACGCTTTTCAAAATAGCGTTTTTGAAATATCAAAATTCATCATTGTGTATGTTCTAGGCTTTTGACCAATTATAGTTAAGCTATTTAGGTCGGATTGTTTGGCACCCTTTTTGCTTAGAGCCATTATAAGCCAATAATGGGAAAGGTTATCAACTTCAAGAAATGCATTTGGAAAGTGCATTACATGAAAGAGACCAGAAAGGACTAAAGAGGCATAACAAGGTGATTTGCAACATGCGTACACTTTGCTCCACGTGGCTGTAGCGGATAAAAACTATATACAAGCTCTGAAATGGAAGGTTTTATCACACCCACCGTATTCTGCAGACCTTGATCCTTCCAACTACTTGCCTTTTCGACGAATTTAATATAATTAAGAGGTCACTAGGTTGATGTTTTTAAAAGAAATCGAAGAATAGCTCAATGATTGGATCGATGCCGGAGGGAACTAAGTTTTTAGAGATCCAAAGTATGCACTCCAGACGGACGTATGATATATATTTGACGTTTTCTCAATACAATTTTTTTTTAACCCAAAACAAGGGACCGAAATTTCATGAAAATTGCTTTTAATGTCCTAGGATATGTAGGAAGAGTGTAAAATTTAGACACTTGGACTTCTCAACATAATTCTTGAAAAGAGTGTCCGCAACGCACAAGTCATTACCAGCTGTCTTACCTCTTTTAAGTTCGTTCAACTGAGCTAGCTTCCGTGGTTGACATGGGTGTGATAAGCGTCCCGTCCGTGAGGTATATTGTGCTGGCACTGAATAGTAAGTGACTGAACTAGGTCTATGTTCTGTATCCGCTTGTGAGTCCAATGCCTACGCGGCATCCTGTGTGATTTCTGAAAATGTACCTAAGCTCTCCCCAACTCTTTCCCAGTAAATCCTTCTTCTTCTTCTGCACTGTAGAACTGCCATGTATTCTTCCATCCTTAGTAAGTGGATTCTATTCCATAGAATGGATGGTTTATTATAAACCTGGCCCCCTTTCGAAGAGTGTTAGCAATTCGATGATTCTTTTGTCATTGTAGGGCTGCGCCTAAAGATTTTCGCTCGGCCAGAAAAGTATGGGTGCCTACTGACAAAACGTTTGTTACTTTCTCTTGACAATGATGGTCACCGTCCAGGTACCGCACCCTTGTCGAAGCACAAATTCAATATTGAAACGGAACAGTCGTAGTTTGTATTACATCCCAAACGCTGATTTTACTTTGCCCATGCGGTTAGCTATATCTACATCTGTTCCGCCATCATTTGAGATAGTGCTTCCACTACTCCTCCCTCAACCATTTGTCCGAAGTTCCAGTGCAGTCTAGTCCAGTTAATTTTTATCCCAACGACGTTTGCGTCCGTGTGTACGTTTGCTGTCTTTTGGTGAAAATTCATCTTTCTTGTGAGAGAGAAGACCATGGAACCTGACTGTTGACAAGGTAACATCCATGACATCACTAACCGCCAGTTGTAATGGTCGCTACCTTGCCGAAACCCACTTTTAACTTCGAATACATCAGACAGGCTTCCTCTGTGTAAGACGTGGCATGTGGGCCCATTACATGTAGCTTTGATAATGGCTACTCTTTTGTCAGGGGCGGCTCTCCGGCGCAAGACACGTCAGACACTTTCAAATGCCAAGACTATGTATTTGCTTATACGTCCGCAACCTTTGCAGGGGTCTTGTCTTGTGCAAAGCTTGATGGCGTGGCGAGGATTTTCAGCTTGAAGCACATTAGGACTTGATCTCATTCGTACAATGATCTTTGTGTTGGGCTCAAGAACCACCGGGCGGCATCCAATGCCCATTTGACTAGACATCTTGTGCCAAGAACACCATTCGACGAGTCCGTTCGACACAATATCCTCCAATAGCCAACCGAAATAGGAGGGCATTTGCCTGTGTATACAGGGAAAAGTGGGTGATTGCTCCAACTTGGCGAGATGACTGCGGCGTTGCCTGCAAATGCACAGGTCAAGTTGACATACTGCCTTCCAGTGGTCCCTCTGAATGAACTTAACGACGACCACTTGGACGTGAACCGATGCATGCAGCAACCTTTTTAATGAATGCTTTAAGTAACAAGTGCCCCATGAGCGGGGGCAACGCTTGGTGTTAACTTCTCCACCGTGAAAAAAACATAGTTATGGAATTGCATTGAGACTCTGATATGGATCTGACTGACTGACGACTCTAGCAAGCGATACAAGGACAACGATCTTGCTGTCGAACAACTTTCGGAGGTCCTGGACCTATAGAAAGCGAACATTACCACGAGTGCTGCCTAACCACTTTGCGGACATGTAAAAGTTGGCAGCACTGAGGTTTAGACACACTTAGTTCCAGTCCATTGTCTTAACCCATTTGGTTATGCTAGCAGTGTCGGGATTGAATTTGCTTAACATACGCAGCCATTCAAAGTTCACCATAGAAGGGGAGGTACATGGGTCAAGGAACGCATATGAACAGCTGACCGTGCGGCCATCAGCAAAGGATTGAATAAGAGACGAGACTGTGGATACTTCCTTCCTCCTCTTCCTTTTCGGCTTGCATAGAAGACAACCTTCAGTTCATCAAAATCATCCACTCTCGTAGCAAATTCAATGTTTGTCTGCGTTTGTGGGACCAAAAAAATAACGAATACTCCCGTAACCCGTCGACCAAAGCGTGTAATTGCCTCGTTACCAATTTCCAAGTTCTCGAGAGTCCCTTTACATAAATTTCCTCCGAAAAATTGAATTACCTCGCCCACCGGTTAAGTGGCGGAGAGCGGGCGCTTTGGGGGAAAAATGTATTTTTTCCGTTCGTCATCTCTTTAAAGCAGTCTTTGTCAAAATTCACGCACAGCACACAGCGCTAACGTGCTCAGCGGAGGATGCACATCAGTTTATGCATTTGCCACAGCAGTGTTCTGTCAGAGGGCGGCTTCACCCTCCGCACCGGGGCACTACATGCTGTTCAGGTATTCACAGAATTCTCACTGCCACTTGTGGTCCCTGCTTGTTGTTTTTTCCCCTTTTTCGATTATTTTTTTTTTTGTGTGTGTGCCGTCTTGTGCAATATGCCAATTTGAAGCGTTTGTAAATTACGCACGTATCAGAGCAACAACCGCACCGCATCGCTGTGGAATGTGCGCCGTGCACCTAACGTTGCAGCCGACCGTGTGAGAGTTCGGAATAATCCAGCATTAAATCATTAAAAAGCGCTCCCTTCTCAGAAATTTATGGAGGCTTTAATTTAATAAACTCGAAGAACGAGTTGAGGATTCCCTTCAATCTCTGCATCCCCCTCAACCACGCATCCAAGGCCTAAGTTTCAGCTACAGCAGCCGTGAGTGCATAACGTGTGTGGTCCTACTGCGCTCCCTTCCATGGATAGTGTGTGTGTGTGCGCGCTCCTGTGCACCGGGCTGCGGAAATGGAATGAAGGTGCTGCGAAAAAGGGGAACAATATATGATTACATGGAGTGTTTTCTGCAATTTCGCTACTCCGACCTGAGCCACGGTGCCCCCCAGGCGTCGCCGTCGCGGCATGAGGGGGCGGACCCGGCGCTCAGTTTTAAACGAAGAATTGATAGTAAAATGCCGAAGAAACATATAAAGGGAAAAATAATTTAACTTGCGCTCAAGGTGGATGGGAACCAAGTTTGCTTTTATTGTGCAGTGTGTGGGTGGTTTGGATGGGAGGGGGGTGGGTGGCGATAAAGTTGCCTCAAGTTGGTGTAGTTACGTGAGGAGTCGCCCGAGGGGGAGGTGAAACCGTTCGTGTGTAACCTCTTGAAAGTTAAGCTTTAAATGGGAGCGTACAGTGTTGCTCGAAAGTGCTGCAGTTTGCTGCCGCATTAAAGTCCTATCGAATTCCACTTTCTTCGGGTGAAACTATCATTCGCAGCTATTCAGGGAATTTGTACGGGGTCGTTGAGCAACGCACGCTTGACGGATAGTTTAATGGAATGTGATGTCATGTGCGCTTTTCACATCCGATGAGATTGCTTCACACGTTTAGGTTTCAGTCATTCAAGATGAATAGAAGTCTCTAAAGTGTGTAGGAGAACATCACAGTAACTTGTGCGCTGACACACTTAAATCTTTATCCTGCAGTTTCTATAACGTTGAGGTTGACAATGAAACAATTGAGCTGTTTATCACTAAAAGGTGATTGAGAAGAGCGATAGACGAGAGAAAAGAGAAAGTTCTTTGCACGGCATGGAACTTGAAAAAGGCTGTTGTTAGGTGACTTGTTGCAATGGTCAGTCAACGGACGAAGTGAAGATGAAGTTTCTCTCTATATGAGATACTTTGTTGACCATCTGACTTATTAAAAGCCCAACATAAATATATGTGGCTCCGAGAGTAGATAATTTGTTTCTAATTTGTTTTTTTTTGAACTGAAACTGTTGCCAGATTAAGTAGTATCAGTCGTTTCATAGTTTGAGCAGGATGGTGTGATCATTTTTAGCAGGAAGCGACAAGCTTAATGTGTCCCTGACTTTGATTGGTTTCTTAAATGAGTGGATCTGTTTAATTTTTGAACATTGATAATAACATCTTCGAGAGTATGCTGACTCCTTTCATGGTTTCTCGAAATTCATTTCCCACCGCATCTCATAAGGATGCCTAAGCGTTTTGATGATGCGTCTAGGCGTCCTTATGAGATCATCATTGAAATTATTTGTTCCCTACCGAAGGAGCAGATGATGTTTCATGATGCAACGGATTTAAGTTTTGCCTAACTATCAACGAAGCTCTTGGATGTCAAATCTTTCTTCAGACATGACACATGGTGATGTCTGCC
Organism: Eristalinus sepulchralis; assembly: GCA_944738645.1. NCBI lineage: Eukaryota > Metazoa > Arthropoda > Insecta > Diptera > Syrphidae > Eristalinus > Eristalinus sepulchralis. The sequence continues at coordinate 11,676,257 of OX122886.1, forward strand.
TATAGCCATACAATGTCTTACACGGGGTTTTCTTTGATGTAGAAATCCTTATTTAGTTCAGCTCGTTAATTCCGATTAAACGTTTCAGAGACAGTTCTGCAAACCATGTTTTCAGAATGTCGGGCTTCGATATAGCAGGGATGAATCGGTTCGATTTTTTCATCCGAATGTAAGGTAGATAAGACATAAATAATTGAATTACAGTCCACAAAGACCTATCTTGCGCAACCACCACTCGAGTGGTGATGGCTATTGTTTTCTCACGTACAAAGTGAACGTACTGTTTATGGGCGACTTGGAACGGCGACATTTTAGCAGCTTGTCATAGGAAATTAGTCCTCTTGGAAAGAGGTGGAGACTAGGCAGAATGCGAGATGAGTTTTCAAGGCGTGTGAATCGAACCACCTATTCACTACGCCACGTCATCGTCATACACAAAACTTCACTGTCGACAGCTTACTAAGTTACAAAGTTTGTGATATTCATGAACTCTGGGGCAACTATGAACGCCCCATACACATCTCTGTCACTGGGTTATTCTTGCTAACCGATACAATCTCGGGATTGTCTAAGCAACTGGGGTATGAACTAAAAAAAAAAACACATTTCCAATTTGCAGGAGCTAAATGTACGATGGCCGCCATTCCATAGTGGTTAATTGTGTCGACTGACAAGCAGAAGGTCCCATGTTGGACCCTTGAACTTAGAATTCAACATTTTTCATGGCACCTATGCCGTTTGATGTCGAAATCCGACTGCATCTCTACTCTATTCGTGGTCTCTTGTGGGCCAAAGATAAATGAAAAAAACACACCGCAATCCATTTTATTCTTCTTCTTGTTTCTATGGCGCTACAGTCCGGGGTAAACCTAGGCCTCCACCAACATGCCTCTTTAGCCACCAACATGCCTCTTTAGCCGCATTCCAAATTGGCTGAGGTCCTTCTCCACTTGTGTGCCACCTTAGCCTAGGCCGTCCTATGTTGCGTTTTCCCAATGGCTTGGATTCGAAGACTTTTCGGTCGGAGCAGTGGTGTCCATACGCTCTACATGGTCTAACCATCTTAAGCGTTATATCCAAAGACGCTTGACCAGGAGCTTGCCGCCGTATAAAGATCGTCGTTAAATCTTCTCTTCCAGACGCCATCAATGCAAGCAAGACCAAAGTTAAATCGCAGAACTTTCTCAAAAAGACTAAGGGTTCCTCATCTGCTTTTTTGTAGCGTCTAAGATTTCGTCCAGCAAAGAAGGACTGGGTTGATAAAACTGTTGAACAAACCCAGTTTAGTCTTTCGAGAGAGCGCTCCATGACTCAATTGCCTCTTGACCTCAAACAAGCAGCGATTGGCAAAACTGATTCTTCGCTTGATTTCGATGTTGAGTGATGTTATTGTGCATATTTACCGCGGAGCCGAGATAGACGAAGTCCTTGAATACCTCGACGTTCCTCCTGGCTATTGGTGGGCTCTGTCCAAGACGTCGGTATTGTGTGTTCTTCCTTGATGACAGCATATACTTCGTTTTAGTGACAAAAGCCAAACATATTTGAGCCACTGCCGCTTCAATGCCAGCAAACGCGTCATTGACAGCTCGCTGTGTTCTTCTAATCACGACAATGTCATCGGCGTAAGACATCAATTGAATGTTTTCTCCATTCAACAAGCCCTACCTTCATATTTTTAAAAACTTGGTTAGCTCTCAAGGGTGTTTAAAAGAGGCCTGCAATGATTGTTTTGAAATCAGTTGAATGGTTACTCATCAAAACACACCTCACTTAGTAGGCTGAGTTTCTTGTTGAAACATTTTTTTACAGATTTTGGGCTGATATAATGTTTTGGCCTTTTGAGAAGAAGAACAAATGATTACACATTCTAATAGAGAATTAGCTATTTAGCATAGAAACAATTTATCATCTAGACAAGCCGTGATCTGCATTCCGTAACTATCAACAAGGTTTTTTGGGGTTGGTGATGAAAATAAGGTGCTACGCTACTACGAAGCCACGACCACTTTATCGAGATCTAGGGCTCAAGACACTATCAATTTACCTTAATCGATATCATGTAGACAGTCCCTTCAACGGTCGTTACAACGAATAATTTCCGAGGACTCTAACTTGTTTCTTCCATATTAAGCCTTTTGAGGTTGTCATTGCGCCTGAGGTTCCACAAAAAGAAACTTGAAATAACCGACTTATGTTCAATTTAAATTTATGGACAATGGAAACGTCATCCTCGTAGATAGTGAAGAACTTTATTTCTTTCGGTTCACATGTAAATATTACGAACAACATCAGAACCAAGATAGAACTCGAAATAAGACTAACAAGCCAACCGCTTAAATGGCTGTTGAGTAGTATTGTCCTCTCTCAAAGGACCAAACTTGTACCATATAGCACCTGCATCGTCCCTGTCCCTGCTCTGTTAGGGAAGCATGGACATTATTTAAAACGAATGAGGTAACATTTGCTCCTTTAGATAGAATTCTTCTGCGAGATAGAGAATACTTTCGCTCTACGGTGACATGGTCTTAAACAGGCGGCTACGGTTACAAAGTTTATGATAGGCGTGATATACAGAAAAATTGGTAAATACAGCTCTAGCCCAAGAAATTTTCTAATCCGAACTAGTGGGACAACCGAATAGAGGAATCCCAAGGACCCACACAGACACAGATGAGGATCGTTTCAGTTGGAGAGACTGAAGTTCGTTATAGCCCAAGTCTGTAAACAACTAAAATTGTCATGTATGGAGTTAATCTAATTTGAAAATTAGCCATGGGGCGAAACTGCACCTTGAAGGAGTCAATGTGTGGTCCACAGTATATTTACCGTGCCGTTTGTTTTTCAAAGAAAAGCATGTAAGAGGTAACAGACAAACAGCATTGCACCGAAGACTGTTTCGACAGAATTTGATTGAAGCAAAACAACAAAATTGTACGCTTAACTTGACAGGTTATCTCTGCCATTCAACAAAAGCCACACTTGGGTTAGCCACAAGGGTTACGGACTTGACTTCAGGCGTCTTTTTTAATGGGGTAATGTCAAGCAGAATGTGTACAGAACGAATCCGATGAATATTTCTGAAATGATAACAAATGCTATTAGATTTGTAGAAGAACAAGAAACTAGGGGTGGAAAGAGAACATCAACCGCCAAATCAAATCAATAAAATATAAGGATATTCAAATTCAAAAACATCTTGGTTTGGAAGTCAGCGACATGACTGTACAAAGCAGATTCTTGGAAGCAAATTTATCAGCGAGAATTCCCCAGGAATAAGCCACTTCTAACAGAAACAAAAATAGACGAACTTTGTTCGTTAACCCGTTGAGAAATGGCGAAACATTTGATTTACAGATAAATCCAAAATTGTCTTATTGTCTTGTAAGACAACCCCCTAACACTGAATACCACCTCCAGTGTACCAACAAACAAGTTAAACAAAAAGGATAAAAAGTAATGGTGTGGGGATGTATTTCATATTATGGTGTTGGTCTGTTACATAAGATTGATGGCATTATGGACCAACATGTTTACATAGACCTTTTACAAAATGTTATGCTATTTATGCTACCAGAGAATGTGCTGCTTAAAGGAAACTTCCGACAGGACAGTGACCCAAAACACACTCGTCGAAAAGGAAAAGAGTGGTTTCGGGCAAAAAAAAAATAGACGATATGGAGTTGGTCAGTCTCCAGACTTTAAACCGATTGAAAACCTTTGGGGGTGTATTTAAAAAGGTGTCCATAGCGACAAACTCACAAATAATACCGAACATTGGAAAACTATTCGATGTTCTTGGGTTGCCATACCACCTGCGTGTTGCAGGTTGTTGGTTGGTGGACTCTATCCCTCGACGCTGTCAAGGCTTAATTAAAAATGCAGGATTTTTCTCAAAATATTTTCCACATTTAGGTTATTGTTTTCGAGTGATGAGCCGCTTTGTACCTTGGCCACAAGTACAAGCGTTCAGTTGCTTAAGCTTTATGTGAATACATGTAGTTCACAGCGGTTGTGTTGGCAATATGTCGGTATTCCCCATTCTTCTAGATCACTCCTTTCTTCCACACCCACTTCTTCCTACTTGGTGTCTCTCCATCAACCTTTGCCGTAAGCATCTCCTTTTGGAAACGAGATTGTTGATGAGGCAGCTAGACAAGGTTCTAAAGAGGCAGAGGTAGGGCCCAAACATTGGGACTACCCGCTTCCTTGGTTAGAGCTTCCATCGACAATTGAGTCCCCCAACAGCACAACCAGAGATGGCATGACTCTCCAGGATGCAGGTTGACCAAGTGCATGCTCCCGTCAGCAAGAGATTCGCGGCTTTTCAGTTATCTCTAGACTGAAAAGAGTCCAGATAACTTGTCGGCATACAAACGGCACACTTCACATTCGCTATGCACCTAAATCTTCTTGGGCTTAGTGATTACACCCTTTGCGACGCCTGTGGAGAAGGTGATGACACTTCAGAACACTTTCTTTGTCAATGCCTCGCCTTTGCTCTTATCAGGTGGCGGCTGTTTGGCGCTGATGTGGCGGGAGCTAAAAACTCAGACCCTTCATCACAGAAGCGCCTGATGGGCTTCTTTCGGAAAACCAAGAAACTAAAGTATATGAAGGTTACTGCCTGGTTGGTACAATGGACCAGTTTTTAAGTCTTGTGAGCAGTGTAGTGTAAAATGGACCAGTTTTTGAGTCCCTTTACTCCAGTGCAGTGTATCCCAACCTCCAACAAAAAAACAAACAAAAAAGCGTCTCCAACATCTTCAATGATACAAAACTTCACAGGTCCACTGTATCTCCTCATTCGGAGTTATTTAAGCGCCCAGACTAATTCCAACAAGGACATTCCCCTTCCCCACTTTGAGGTCAGGCAGCCCGTGTACCTGTGCAGACTCCCAGAAAACAGAAATGCAAAAACCGTTTTGTACATATTTTCTCTAATTAGTCCCTCGAACAGGAAACAAATATCCTTGACTATGCATACACGTGTCAATGTAGCTATGGATTGCCCCCCTCCTACTCCCCTCTCGGTTTAACGGCGGAACGAACAACTTCAGTCGGGCTGCTGCTGCACATCCCACCCGTAAGCCCTTGGATCGTCAAAGCGAAATGCACAACATGTTTCCAGTTTGGTTCTTCCTCTCACTCTCCCTCCAGCTCTCTCTCTCTCCCTCTTCTCCACGACTTTCTTCGCTTGCGTCGTTCTCCAAATAATTATAAGGAAAAATTTAATTTCCTTACCTGCACACGCAAAGCACACAAGACAACAGACAGCGCGGTGCTCTTCAGGCTTAAGGGATATCAATTTGTGTCCTTCCGCGGCGGCTGACGTACACGGCGCGCCAGTGCTGGTGCCGGGCTTGGTTATGTTAATTTCTTGCATTGTGCACAATGGAAAAGTCCCAATGTCTGGAAGCACCAGATCTATCCAGTTTCGGTTAAGGGCGAGAACTTGTCAGAAATGGCGAAGGAAGTGCACAGCGAATAGTGTTTTTAATTAATTTCGCAACAATTTCGTGGATGATGGAGGAAGCGAGTGCTTAAGCGATGCGTTGCACTGCACAACGGCAGCAGAGTCTTTGAGCTTCTCCGAGGAGTTTCGCGGCGGTATGCGGGGGCGCTAATAATTTATCAAGAAAGTTGATTTGCCCAGGTGGAATGGTGTTGTGACCCAGTTCTCCCTTTGACGGAAGTTGTAAACTAGTGTTATTGTAATTAATTACCCTTTCGTTGCAATGTCCTAGGGAATTTATTTGACGCCGTCTATTTATTAAGTGCAGTTGCTACTAAGTAGATGTGGCAAAGCGGTGTTCCGGAGGGATTCTGAAGACAGGAAAAATTGTAATTGATTGCGCGGTGCAAGTGGCAGGATAAGGGAACAGATGGACATTTGTATGAGACATTTTTGAGTTTTCTTGATGATTAGAGGAGAATGTAAGGCAGGCAATTTTAATGACTTCTTAGATGACTTTGGGAAAACATTCTGAAATGTCAAAAGTTCCGAAAGTGCCAAATGGGAAAATGACCCGAAATGACATTGTCCGTTTAAATGGCTGAGATGGTCTTGGTTGACCAGCAGCAGCAGCTACTATACTCTCTCTACTACGTCCTAGATGTGTTCTAACCGGTCGAGTATCATCCACTTATGCATTCGAAATTGTGGTCACAGTAGGTCGATTATGTGCACCCTAAGTTCCTATCATCAATAACATTTCTCATAAAAGGCCCACTTTCTGAATAGAGCTGAAAAATTTGGAGATGCTGTTGTGGCTTCACTTTCCATATGATGATTTGCCAAAATATACAGAACAATTATAACAATTCAGTTTGATAAGTGTCGTGCGCGATCTGTCAAAAAATTCAGATTGAAAATCAAACCTTACGATGAATCGTCCGATGTCAGAGAGCGGAATTTACGGAATTTGGACAATGCAAATTCAGTTTTATGACTTCGGAATTTCTGTTTTCAGAGTATTTTCGAAATTTTTCGGCATCACTCCCTGTGATGACTAAACCTGTTTGTCAGTCATGTTTCAAAAGAATAATATTCTAGTAGAATTATGTCACCAGGAACTGCATCATAGAGTCAATCAGTCACGAACTCATGACAGACATTCAAGACAATGGTCGCCAACTAGCAGTTTGACGGCTTAATCTCTGGTTTACTCCTGTTTGAAAAGAAGATGCCCAGTTAAATTAGAAAGTTGAATTCCTCTACTTCAAGGCATGAGCTCACTCGCGAATCGCTAAGAATGCTCATGAGATCACTCTTAAGCCCTTTCTTCGATGTAATGAGTCTCATTGCATGAGTATGAAAATTTACTCCCAGCTTAATATTTCTCGCTCTTTAGGACCCGCAGACACCTCTTCTTCTATTTCTTTTCTACGGCTTTTATATATGGTACCCAACTCTATTAAAAAGCCCGGCATCTTATTCTTCTTCTTTTTATGGAGCTACAGTCCGGGATGGACCTGAGCCTCAAACAACATGCCTCTCCAGCCGCCACTATCTTTCGCCTCCAGCTGCGCACTCCAAGTTGGTTGAGGTCCTTCTCCACTTGTATGCGCCACCTTAGACTAGGCCGTCCTCTGTTGCGTTGTCTCAATGGAGCAGATTCGAAAACTTTAAGCCCGTCTACATGCTAACTGATTCAAACTGTAAGCATCTTCAGCCTGCTATAGTTTCCAAATCGTTCATGACAGTGAGCTTAAATGTTGACACATGACAGATAACTTTATTGTCTGCAAGACTTTTATATGTTTTGCATCTAAGGTGTGTTGGAACAATTGTTTGAATGCTTTATATATGAAAAGAATTCTAGCACCTCAACGTGAACATATCATTTTTCTCCCGAACCAGACTTCCTAACAGTAATGACAACATTTCAAAATGCCATAGAAATTGTTATACCAACAGCAACGTCTGCAGAAATTGTTTTAAGAGTGAATGCTCGAACTGAATAAAATTCACATCGAATTAGGCTTAGAAAATGGCTCTTGAGGTGAACATATCGTTCGAACGGATACGACAATTACAAGAAAATGAGAGACACATTAAAGTAGACGGTGTTACATTGCAGCAGAAGGAAACAAGAGTAGAAAGAGCTACACTTGTACGAAAGTGGTTACTGGCCCAATTGGTTTTTTTTCGATGAGTCGCTATTTGTTAACTAGCAATATGCTGTCAACAAAAAAACCGAGTCCGAGAGGTCCATTGAAAGCCTACGATTTCGGACTTCCACCAGAAAATTTAAAGCACCGATGGTAATGGTCTCGGCCGCCATAACAACTGATCGATGCTCTCCGCTCGTATTTTTGTGGCCGTGGTATAAAAATTAATCCGACAGTATATCGTGATATATGTACTCTCTCTTAGAGGTAGTATTGAAGTCTTGGGCACAAGAAAATTGATCAACAAATAAGGAAAACTTAATTTGAAAAGGTGGAGTTCGAGTCATTCAGATGGTGATAATAAGCGACTTAATTTCAGAATTATTTTTTTATTGGCCAGTTTTATATACGATATTTCGCATATTTTTCGGGTATCTTCATAGTTTCATCGGTGATAAATCCGATGGAAGACCAAGTTTTGACCACGAAGAAGTTGCAGAAATCGAAGCAAATGATTTTCAAAGAGTATAATATCCGATTTATATGATGGATGCATACAAACTTCCCAACCAAGGTCCGTCAGCTAGTTCGGGGTATCCAAGCATTGCCACGAAGGAATACAATTCCTATCTGCTAACTGTACCTAGGTGCTCTTTCTTGATTTCTTAAATTGGCCAATCCGCCACGTTCCATCGGTTTTTAATAGACAATTCCTTTTTAACACCCGAAAACTTAATACAAACTTTGTTGTTGGCAATTTAAAACATTCGGTCATGATTCGTTGCAGGAAATAATATCGTATTCAATCCATTTTTCATCGCCCATAACAAATGGTTTTAGAAATAGCTTCATTTCGTTACATTTTAGCATTTATATAGTTATTCGATCAATTCATTTTCAGTGCGTTATTTAATGTGGCAGTGAGCTTCTTAGAGTGCCCTGCATATTTAAGCTGATCCGAAACCAGACAAACTATTGATCTTTATTGACTTCGCCATCTCCTTATAGCTTCCGTGCCGGACGTCTCCATCAGTTGTAAGATTTCAACGACTTTTTAGTGACATGTCAACCAGAAACCTTTTACATAGAAATTTCCTGACAGATGTAAAACAAACAACGCCTGGGTCTGGCGTTCCCTCACAGCACTTTTGGCATAAGCTGCACATTTTTGTTAGGAATGTTTCCGCAGCGTTAATCCCACTTTAAAAAAAAAGCATCACACCGGGCATTTCCTCTCATTTTCGAATCAGTTAAAATTTACAAGGTTACCTTCGCCAACGACGTTGATGTTACCTTTCAAACGCCTGTTAGTTCTACAGCTCGGTAGATAGACACTAAGACCATTTGGTGACAAACGAATAGCCGTGACTTACATAACTCAATGACTGATCCGTGGCGTTGTTAATTGTGTCGACTCACACGTTGAAGGTCTCAGGTTCAATTGTTCGACTTGCATATTTTGAGGTAGCACCTCTTTCAAATCACTGACAGAGATTACGATGTCGGAGTCGAGAAAATTCTGTAGAAGAAAATCCCGCAAGTAGAGAGCAATAGAACGCTTAATACGTATAGTTACCAAAGAAACTACACCTTGGTCCCTTGTGGACTGCTGTGCCACTCCATCATCAATACCTCAGCCAGAATAACGAAAACTTAGTTAAAACGAAGTCAAATTGAACATTGTTCAGGAACAACGAGAGACAATAGACGTCGGTTTCCGAATGTTAACCAGATTGTCCTGTCCTTTTGCCTAATCAACTGCAGGAGTCGGATAAAGAGCCATATTTCCCCTCTTCATTTTGGCCTTATCCATGCATAAACATAAAAACTCAAATTCGACTGCAGCGCCAATCTAAAAGCAACCACACTTCAGGTTCTCAATCAAATACTCCATTTCAGGGGAGGAAAGGCGACCTAGAGCTTAGTGCTGACTCGGAACAGAGGAATTTATTCTTTTTTTTTGGTGAAATGGAAAGCGCCAAGATGTTCAGTCCAGACATGGAATCTGGGAAGTCCAGCGTGTAAATTAACACACTTACCAACTAGGCAGTACCATCAGTCAAGAAATCTCCTCACATCAAGCAACTGCCCATCGGCTTTCATGATTCATCATTTGGAAAGGTTATTCAATGCTTTAAGCAGATGTTTGAGATTTCATACTAAAGTCTGAACCCAATCTGATTGAGATGTCAAGGTCCACGTCTAGAAATCGATCCCTTGCTCGCAAAAAATGGTTAATGTGTCCTCCCTTTCCGAAGCTACACGCACACCACCCCTTTTCCCAAAAAACCAAAAACAAAAAACAAAGAAATGCCCTCATAAAGCACTACAACCCCCCCATTGCCACGTCATTTCTTTTTCCCAGCACTAACACTACCACAAGCCATTTTTACTGATTGCTCCTGTAATTTTATATCCTTTCCTTAATTTCGCATTCTCTCACGTCAAAAACTCTCAATTCATACATCCTTGGGGTTAATAGAGCCCCCAGTGCCGTAGGGATGAGGGGATGAGAAAAGACCGAGCACGTCTGCTCCGTCCCGTTGTTTGCGTCCGCATAGAACCCGATCTCGAAGATGCATAAAACTCTTAAGAAAATCGCGCATATTTGGGGCGAAGAGGCACTCATGTCATAAACTGCTTTTTCTTCCACCTATTTTTCCGCTATTTGCCGTTCTTACCTGCGGCCCAGCCAGCCATACTTTATACGTTTTTATATCATCTCGCTATTTACACGGTTTCAGTGAAATTTTTGTTACCCCCCACGTACTCACGCTTGTTCTCTTCTTTCGCAGAAATGAAAAATCATGAAGAGCTGCTGGAAGACATCAGAGAAGATACATCGGTGAATACAATACCTGAAAAGGGTAAGTAATCATCCCACGAGAGGCGGCGGCGTTTTCTCAAGGATTTATAGGTACAAGCTTTGCCTCTTTCGCCTTTTTTTATTTGGGGTTAGACTTCGGCTTCGCCCCTCCCCGAGCCTCGATCATAGAACGCAAAATTAATGACATCGAATAAAAGTCCATGCGGCATTCGCAACGAGACGCAGAGAAAAATATTTTATCAAACTTTTTGGGTTCTACGTCGTTTTTGTTATCCTCAAACGGGTTCAGGACACAAATACATTCTGCCCCGTCGAGGCCAGTGATTATGGTAATACTTTGAGTGATTGCAACGGATGCATGGATGCATTCCATGAATGAAAGAGGAGTCCAGAGGACGGACGCTTATAAATATTTTGGCTTTGACTCGGTATTGCAGTGCATTCGGCCAACAATGTGCAGTTTTCGTCTTCGTTTTGGCACTAAATGGAAATTTTCGAGGAGGACTTGTTGATGCGGAAATTGGAGTTAAATGGGTCTGGTGAAGTGAATGTGATTGTGGGGAGTCTGCAATTGAAGTCTCAAGCCACCAAGAATGACGGACTGCAGTCAGGCCACAGTCAATGCCAGGCACAGAGCTGATAGCTTTGACTTATCCGGTAAACCAAGTGCTTGCATGGAAGGATTAATTGAATCAAATCTCAGCAATTGACTGGAAAATGATTGGCTTAGCGACTTCGATGTTATATGTGCGTAAACCGGATATTGTTCTTATAAGAGAATTAGTAAACTGGGTCCATAAGGGACCGAGGTCTAGTTGCTGAAGGAACTATTCGTGTTCCTGCAACAACAAAAAGTGGTGCCATGAAAAATTGCAATATAGGGATAGTATCGTTTTGAAAAATGCTCTCTCTTGATGCTTAAAAAGTAGATAAGTGTTGTGTTGAATAACCTCCGCTGCCAACGTAAAGGAACAATCTTCGAGGGCGTCCAGCTTTAAGGTAACTTCCATCAGAGGAGTCCTACGTTAGAATGCCTTACCTAAGACCGTACTACTTGTAAGGGTAATCAATTGCCTTCCAGTTCCAGGCTGATCCTTCGCTCGTTTAAGTTATTGTATAGTCAACCGCATAGAGTTCAGCGACATTATTCTGTTTACCAATATAGCGCTCCGCATGCACTCTTCTTAACATCACCTATAAAGCCCTCTCCGCCATTTAACTCACACTCCTGAAGAGATTCGCGAACCTTCGCATATGTCCCCATCAAAATCGATAGAGCCTAGGGAAGTCCCCGAGGGTTGACATCCTGATCCTGAAAAAGACCCAATGAGTACAAATCTTCATCCACCATCTATATCTTCCTTTCCGTTTGGTCTCTGATCGGGTGGAGAAAGAATGGCTATACAGCTCCATACCTAGATAGAAGGCATCTACAATGGATGCATGTTCTTGCAAAAGTATCCTCAGATAGTGGCTTACTCGAACTATTGTACATTGAATTGGCTTATTAATGACGCTGATTCACAACGGAATCGCTTGCCAGCATAAGTGTGGAAGTAAACGACGACAAGCTATCATAAGGTAGCGCATACAGTTTCGATGTTACCGACAGAGCTTCACAATGTGGAGCAGTCAAAACTTCAACAACGTCTTCTCCACAACGGAAAAGCGCAGAATCCTTCTACACGCTATTTTTTAAGGCTCAAGGGACCATTGAGTATTCCTTGGGAAGATCAGGCTGATTTTGATTAGACTCAATTAATTCCACGAAAGTAAACATGTCTGTCTACTAGGGCGAGAGTTCTTCTTCTTTCCATGGGACTACAGACCTGGGTGGACTGAGCCTCAACCATCATTCCTCTTCAGTCAGCTTCTTCCAACTGACCACTCCAGGTTGGTTGAGGTACTTCTCCACTATTGTGCGCCATCTCAGCCTATGCCGCCCGCTATTGCGTTGTCCCAATGACTCGAATTCGAAGACTTCTTGGATTGTAGCAGAGCTGGAGCATGACCTTGCTGATGAGTTGTATCCGAAGACGTTTGACCAGGGGCTTGCCGGCATACAGCCTGTAAGGTTTGTCGTTGAATCTTCTCCTCCAGAGGCTATCAACACAAACGGGACAAAAAATCTCAAGAAAGATTAAGGGCTCAGCGGCACTTCCTCATCCGCTTTTTTACGTTTAAATTTCCGCGCCGTAACGGAGGACTGGGATGATCAAGCTGTTGTACAAATCCAGTCTAGCCCTTCGAGAGGGATCTATTACGCAATTGCCTCTTGAGACCAAAGAAGTAGCGATTGGTGAAAGTGATTATGGATTTGATTTCGGTACTGCTGTTGTTGTCCCTATTTACCGCCGAGCCGAGGAAGACGAAGTCCTTGACTGCCTCATGGTTTCTGCTGGCTTGCGGTACTCTCTGTCTGAGATGTCGATGATCTTTCCTCAACTTCTGCTTCAATGTGAGCTTGTTACGGATCTAGACGTAGCAGCTAGAGTTCTCCATCGCCATCCTACACAATCTGACAAGTTTAGTAGGAATGTCACATGCGGCCTTAAAATCGACGAATAGGTGGTCTGTTTCAATCTGTACATCATAGGTCTTTTCCAGGATCTGCCGTAAAGGGAAGATCTGGTTAACTGTGGACTTCCCTTGCCTACTAGGGTGAGAGTTAGGAAGAAAAGATAGAGTTAACGGTATTAAAACTGCGGTCACCGATGCTTAATTTCACTAGAAAATTTGTATAATGCTGAGTTTACTGAATAAGTCAACAGTGACAGTTTAATGGGAAAGTGAAAAACTGCGTTTACAAAATAAATTCAAAGTAATCAAGTTCTCACTGCAAATATGCCATGTTATTGGATTTACATCTGGCAAACTTGCTGTCACTTATGGAATGGCAAGTCAAGACTGTACGTGGCCTCGATGTTTAAATGGGTCTGTATGTGGCCTCTAACAACAAGCCTAACTTGGTCTAACCAAATCTAATCTAGCTTACGTTCAGGCGATCAGAGGCAGTTGACCTTGAACTTAATTCGTGATTACGGCCTGCATCATTACCAAATGTCAATTGTGTAAAAACAGAAAAAATTGTGAACAGTGCAAACGACAATCACGCCAAATAAGAGAATATTAATTTTTTCGATTGTTATGCTGGAACTACTTATTTGAAAATTGTATGTCCTGTCCTTCTTACGATAGCTTATTCTGGTGAGCTTACACTTGCTGGAAAACTTGCGCGAAACAATCTAAAAATGATAGAAATGGTCCACGTGTGTGATGCCACTGAAAACGTCGAGTGCTTGAGTGGCTCTCCCGCAACAAAATTGTCAAATATGAATTGAGCAAAAGTCTCGCTCCGGGCGCCGGTTCGTGGTACCATACCAATGATAATTTTCATTCTGGAAGATCGGATTGGATTTTCATTCTGGAGAGATAAAGAAGAAACTGCGCGGTTGAAGTTGTTTAGTAGTAAATAAAAGTGCGAATTTCAACAAGTTTCGTGCCTCAAGCAGCCCTGTCTATGCGCCAACTTTTATCAAAATTGCATGACCCCTGTCACATCATCCCCCTGACTCACCGAAATTACCCCCGCGACTCTTTGGCGATGACAAATCTCCCATAGATTGACTGATTTCGAAAATATACGCCTTTTATCAGCAAAACTTCACATGTCACACAGACTTCGAACTGGTCAGCATAAACAGGAAAATTTCCTGAAACCACATCACATTTCCAAAAACAGGTCAAATAGTTCGTCTAACACAAACCGAAGCAATTCACACAATTATTGCTCCTCAACTTATTTCCGATAGCTGTGCAAACAGCAAACCACTCACGAGCATGCTTATAGCGATACCATCACTGATTCCATGTTCTCTTCTTTTTCAGATCTGCCGAAATTCGGGGAGCCTTTGCAAAACGTTACAATCCCTGTGGGACGAGAGGCCATCCTTCAATGCGTTGTCGACAATCTACAGACATACAAGGTAACCATTTCGTCCCGCATCCTGAGCTACGCCCACGAATGACGACGCCAGCCTGACAATTTCCCAGTCGACAATACGTCGCACCAGATCCCTGTCCAAAGTGATTTGGCCACAAAACAATTTTGCACCCAATCGAAGCTCTCTTCGATTTGCTCCCCCTCCCCGACACGAGTTCCTGTTGTTCATGTCAATTGATTGACTGCAATAACACACGACGAGGAAGAATGCTAAATTGATTTACTACCTTCATTCATTCATCCCCCACTCACCAAACCCGTCCCCGTCAGTCAGTCCCTCCTAATGATAATTAGGTGAATACGTCCTCTTCCTTCCCGGAATCCGGCCAGTCCACCACCGAGAGGAACACAATAACAAAATAATGATATCCTGCGATTATCCGCAAACAAGGGAGCGGACAAAAGAGGAGGAAGACGAAGAATTCCAGCACGGTGCTCGAGACGAGAAGGATACACAGCCACACTGGCACACACAGTCCCACACAGTCTCCCCACACAGCCCCACAAAGCTGCCCTAATTTAGCTTCCTTCCTGGCTGCTCTTCCGGAACTAACACTGACTAACACCGACTAACATGTGTCTGAGCATAGTTCTTTCTAATTCACCGTCACGCCGGAGTTGTGTACATTTTTCTCCTTCTTCTCTCTCTCTCCCCCCCTTTCAGATAGCGTGGTTACGTGTGGATACACAAACCATCCTAACGATACAAAATCACGTAATCACCAAAAATCATCGAATGAGCATAACTCACGCTGAGAAACGTGCTTGGGTATTGAAAATTCGTGATGTGAAGGAAACGGACAAGGGCTGGTATATGTGTCAGATAAACACAGATCCGATGAAAAGTCAAGTTGGTTACTTGGACGTTGTTGGTGAGTATCATTTGTGTGAATGGGAATTTCTGTGCTGTTTTTGTTGCTTGCGATGGATGTGCGTGTGATTGTTGTGGCGGACGAGTGGAGTGGTGTTAAAAGTTGAAGATACTTTCGATTCGATTGGTTGTGGAATTGGCAGTCGTTTGGATAATGAACTTCGATCGGTTTGTATCGGAAGTTGGTCGGTGGGTGGGGGACAAACATTTAAATGTGTTCGATGATTGCATGTCTGTGCGGGTTATCGGGTGGCGTGAGGACGATCGGCGAGGGTGTGACTTTATGGGATGGAAGATGGTTCAATCGGTGAAGTGACACGCACGATACAATTCGCTGTGTACGGATAAGAGAGTTTTTTGAATGTTTTTCCTTGACGCTGAATTAAATTGAATTCCTGACGCCACGTTAAGTCAGTCATCTCAAATTGGTCTCTGATGAGTGCATGTTCTTCCGATGGTTTGTGCAAGGAGAAGGAGTGTCGCGGAAACTTCATTTTGCCAGAGCTATATACGAGTATGCACCGTGAAGTGTTCTGTTGGGAATTTTCCATCGATGAGATTCAAATGGAAAACTGTTTCTTAATTTGGACTCTGCTGTCTGAAGATAGGATCTTTTGCTGTTTGTGGACAGTTTATGGCTTGTTGGGGAAGTGCAGTTTTAAGAAATTCTTGAAAATAGAAACTCCAAAGAAACCTCTTATAGAGGAAGTTAAGAATCGCTTAATTATGCTCGACATTGAAGGTTTTTTTGATTTAGATTTGGGGGGGATCTTCTTTCCGAAGTTCGTGATGCTGTGGCATCTTGTTGAAGTGGAAAAGTTTGGATACATATTTGAGGTAAATTTTTCAGGCAGAAGATGTTGAATGAAGTAGGGTGTTTTCACACATGTGATAGCGCAAAGGTTAAGCAGTCAGGTAGTGAAAAGAAACCTAAGTTCAAGGAGAAACTATGACCTCGGGACTATTTCTTGTATTAATTGAACTGCATGATTCTGGAACGTAGTTGAGGCTGCACTAATTGACATCAAGAAAAAGTCCCATTCTGGGGAAGAAAGAGAGACGCTGCCGTATTTAAGGAGACACTTGATCATCTTATCAACGTTGGACTGCATCATCATAACTTTCCAATAAATGAAACTCAGAGGCAGTCCACACACAAAAGATCTCTAAACTAGACCATGGCCAAAAATAAACAGGCGAGTTTTTGGACTTGGTCAAACCATCTCATCTTGGCTCTGATAAGTGATGAAACCATATTCATGACATGCCCGGGAAACTGAAGTATCGGCGAAGTTTGTGCCACTTGCCCAAGCAAGAAGAAGTTTCTCAACCTTACGTTTCTTGCGCACTGCCTACCGCGGCGAAAAGCTCCCACAGCAGGAAAGTAGAAATCCTATCTCAGTTACTGTCACAAGGAGTAGGAATTTCATCCCAGCAGATTATGTAAAGAGTGGACGCCGTGGCGTAGTGGTAAGTGCATCGACCGCCGCGCAGAAGGTCTAGGTTCGATTCCCGGAGGGGACACCTCGCATTTCTTCACCTCTTTCGAGATGCTGACAGCACTAAAAGGTTTCAATTGTCTATGATAAGCTTCTTAAATCTTGCCGTTCGGAGTCGTAGGTCCCTTCTACTCGTGAGAGAGCAGTAGCACGCACAATAACAAGTAGTTGTTGTAGAAGCTAGGTCCTGGTCCCTTGTGGGCTGTAGTTCCACTCAATTAGATTATGATATGGCTTTCGAAATTAATTCAGAACCAAATCAGAATCAGATACAGAACTTATTATTTGTTTCAAAACTGACCAGACGTGCAGACGTGCAAAGTGGGCTCTGCATATCACCACTCGCGAAAGACTTCGAGATACATAAACAAAATATAAAATATCCCTCCTAACGGTGGCAATGTCTGGAAAATTAAATCAGTCTCAATCCCCATATTTTTAAAAAGTTTGGAACATGCATATACTTACTCGTATGTTCCGTTCTATCGAATAAACTGTCTAGCGAGCTTTTCCTATTTATCTTAGGTCCCACTGTAAAAATACAGAACGAAGCAAGCCTGAAAAAGAGGGAGGGTAAGAAAGAGAGAGAGAGAGTAGTTTTTCTTTAGTTGGAGAAAATAATGAGAATGACTCAATGTACGAAGCGAAGTTCTTAGGCAAGGCAGAGATTTAAGTCAGTGAACAGTCGCTATAGCGTGGTTGGCAAGTGACCACATATCTGTGGTATGATAGATTTCTGTACTGGGAACATGCACAAAAAATCTCCAAAATGTTCGCCTCTCGGAGTCGAAGGTTCCATCTGCTAAAGACGAGGAGGTTACTGAAGAAGCTAGGGCTTGGTGCCTCATGGGCTGAAGTGTCTGTCTATTTATTCTAAAGGCTTGTCAACGAAAATAATGCATGATGTTAACTTCAAATGAAACCGAAAAGTTTTCAGAGCATTTTCTCAAAAACTTTATTATAAAAGAAGGTTTTATGACAGCTGCTAAATGTTTGCGACGGCTTTAGTGACCTACCTCTATCGATGGTACAGGTTTTCAATTTAGAGAGATTTAACGTCGTTAATGTGCCGGACTATCTAATGGTTTAAAGCTTTAAATAATTTCCTTCATTGGAAAAAACACATTCAGACGAAAACCTCCAAGACGCTGTCAGTCTTCTGGCAATATAAGAAGTAAGTTTTCGGTAAAACCTGGGGCCTCTCACCACAAAGTTCTGTATGGCAATGATAAGACCCTTTCTCTTCTATGCATCAGTTTGTTTGAATTAGCTTTCGCGTATGTACGTGACTGCTGCTTTCACCAAGCTTCAACAAACAGTCTGTCTCGGCTGCACAGGGGCTGCCCCTAGCATTCTTGGCTCTGCCCTTGATGCATTGCTGAATCTCCCTTCCCTTAACATTCACATTATGAAATGCACAATTAAAGCCATCTCCCAAAGAAAAAGGGAAGGTCTTTGCTTCTACTCACACTGTAGCTTCGATGAGCTCACGCACCGCATCTCCTAATACACTAGTCTCATTGACATGCCTCCCAATGCGGGGTCACCAACAATCAATCGACCTTCCCCGTATTCAGGACTGGCTCTGGCCAGAAACTGAGCTAAGAAGTTAATGTTCTCGGTTTCTTACGGACGTCTCCAAGACGATAAAAGGATCTGAAACTAGGACCTTGGGGAGGCATTCATAGGGCCCGAAACCTATTGGACTACCCGCGTTCTTGGTTAGAGCTTCCGTCGACGGTTGGGTCTCTCGACAACACAACCGGCAATGGTATGACTCTCCATGATGGAGTTTGACCAAGTGCATGTTCCCAAACGTCAGCACGAAATCCGCCGTTTTTATGTTTTCTTTAAATGGGACACTTTGGGAAATGTGTTGATTAAGCGTGATGAGGCTTAGTGATGGTGAATTGATAATTGACTTAAATCATGACTTACTGGCGCTGACCATATAGCTTGTTCAATATTCGCCTCATACTACGCCGCACTTAAAACTCAATCCATTTGCGTCTTTCTCTATTACTGTGTTTAGCACAAGAGAAATGTTGCATGTGGTGTATGGAATCCAAAAAGGAACCCCTTGGGGAGTGAACATTCAGTTGAAGGGAGTTCTGGAGAGTTCATAAGTCTAAAAATTTCTAGAAATATAACATTTCGGCATCAAACAACAGAAAAATTTAAATGGAAATATTGATCCATCCACATTTTTGTTAACTCAATTGACAATGACATCTGTGCCAAATTTCACTTCGAATTTGTGTTAAATACACATGTCTTTTTGTTTTTTTATGTCTGAAGGTTATGTTAAGGCGGTTTCGTGAGCTAGTTTGTAAAAGTTCACTGAGCTTACAAACTGAAACAAATCGATGCTGAAGAAGATTATCATTTTTCTGCTGATTGTTAATTAAACAAACTATCTTTCAGGATTAGATTGGCTTAATAATTTCCCTAAGGCATGCATTGACCTCTTCTAAGCTGTCAACTGTTGTTTCGTCAAGTCTGTTTTAGTAATAGTCAGATAGATCATAATCTTTCGAAAGGTTGCAAGAGACTCGGTAGATGGTCCTAAGTCACGCATCAAACATCTGCTGTGTTACGCGATACTAAGAGCTATGTGCTCTGCGATGGATATAACAAAAGAAAAAAAAAACTAAAACCATCCTGCATGTTGAGCTCCCCATACCAATCTCCTTGCAGGATTTACCATTCAACAGCGCTCAGTAAAAATACCAGTAATAAAACGTACGTCATTATTGCTGACTGTCTATGTAAAGAATAATAAATTTACCATATCACGTCTAAACCGCCAAATTATCGTAAGCGACATTTTAAGTGAAATTGAGTTAAGCATGCAGTTCGATTGCGCGTCTTTCTGTATCATTGTTTTTTTATAAAGCACTCCCTTTATAAATTCCAGAGAAAACTACATTTATCGTAAGTGCCGTTTAATTTTTTAACTAGCAGCAAAATATTGTAAACGACATACATGCAATGTGACTGCTTCTTTTAACTAATTCGAGTTTATAGTCAAGTAATTAGGCTGTTTCTCTGAATCCACTTCGCCAACTTTCAGCAAAATCAATTTTACTGCGAGAGAGTTACAATTATTTCGTTTGAAGCTTAGGAGATAGTGCAATTGATAACATTGCAATCTTCTTAAAGAAGTGTATGGATCTGTACATAAGTACATACGTACAATGTACACTACATTGTTGTAATGACTTATGAAACATATTTACTTAATAGAACTGTAAGTAATAAGTTTTGTTTCAATTCAGTTCAGTAATTATTTAGCGATATTATTAATTGTATTTAAAAATGGCCAGTGTAAGCAAACTTGTTCCTTACTCTGATACCGAGTCCAATGATGAAGAGATGTGTGTATGAAAAAAAGGGGAAAAGAAAAATAAAGTTAATAAAAAAGCTAAACGTAAGGCTCGATCCGAGTCAAACAAATCAGTTAAGTCCAATCCGGGTTTAAAGAAAAAGTGTTGCAATAGCTGTCAATATAAATTAAGCGAAAACGATCGGTGCAATATTTTTCATTATTGGGGACTAGGAAATTCTGCGAGACAGAAGGCCTGGTTGCTGTCTTGCGTGAGAGCCAAAAATGTTAAGAGGAGGAGAGCCCTTAGTAAAAAAAAGAATTGTAACTTACGAGCACGTAATCAATTATAAGGGAGAAAGTATTAAAGTTTGCCAAAAGTTTCTTTTAAAAACGCTTGATATATCTCAAATGACTCTACGATATGCACAAAAAAATTAATCAACAAGACAGTCATAAATAACGAGTTCCTCATAATAAGACTCCTGACAGTGGAATTAGTATTTTTAAATCCTTCATTGAAAACCTTCCTGCAGTGCCGTTCCATTATTGCCGGAACAAAAGTAATAAATTATACCTCCCTCAAGAATTTTCAAATGTTACAAACCTTCATAAAATATATTGTCAAGAATTGCATGCACAAAATTGAAGTTCCTCAATATTGTCAAAAAGAGTGTTTCGGTTGAGATTTAAGACAGATTATCATATTGGCTTCCACTTACCTAAAAAAGACAAATGCACATTTTGTGAAAGCTACAAGAACGCCGAAGTGGAAGAGCAAAGCGTTCTGGAGCAGACAAGTGAGTAATTAAACCACACTAGAGAAAAAGAAATGTCCAAGAAAATATTCCTATCAAATCAGGAAAGAAGTAAGGTCGATCCAACTTTTCTTTGTGTCAGCTTTGATTTGCAAAAAGTTTTAAATACTCCTCACGGCAAAAGTGTTCTACAACGAAAGTTTTTATGAAAACGGAACCAGGAATGGTTTGTGTTTTTTTTGGGGAGAAAGCGATGGGAAACGTGGATTAAATGAAATATCTTCTATAATGTTTAAATATTTGACCTTGGTAGATCAACGAAAGGTTGCAAATATAATTTATCCTTATTGTGACAGCTGTGCGGGACAGAAGTACGCTATTTATGCTACTTAATTTTTTGAAAAATTCTTCTTCTTCTACTAAAATTCAAATCACTTTTTTATCACCTAACCACACAATGATGCCAGTAGATTCAATTCATAGCACAACTGAATCATTTATTCGAAATAAGACTGTCTGGGCTGCTTCTGAATGAACTACTTAAATTTATAATACAAGATGCATCGCCTTATGAGTGCATTGTTTTAGATTATAACGATTTTCAAGATCTCTTATTCTCTTTTTCCCAACAAATGCAATATAAATTTTAAAACATTAAGAATTGCTTCCTTTGAGAAAAATAATCCTTTAATTTTTCTAAAACATGGATTTTTTATGACTATGAGATGACAGTCTACGACACAAAGCAAAAAGGTTGTAATCAAAGTCCTAACCAGTGTTGCAACAGTAAACTAAAAATATATCGATCGAAGTCCCGCGATTTAAGTGGGCTTTGCAACAAAAATATAAGCAATGGATAATAAATATATGAAGTAAACTTTCATTGAAGTATAGTTTCTTAATATTTTCATTTTATCGTAAGCGCCATAATTTGATATTAGCCTGGAAAACAGTGACTCCCAAAATATCGTCAGCGCCAATAACAACAAAAACAGACGCCAATTGGACACCTGCAGTGCTTGAGTTACTATCACATAATTTTATTTACGAAAACGTAAGGAAATACCAAAAATTAAACCTCAATGATATGTAGCTTAGACAATAAAGAAAAAAAAAGCCTCTCCTGTAAAATCGTTATTTTGTCGCTTACAATAATTTGGCGGTTAGGGCGCGATATACCGGCTTCATTGATAGAAAGCCAATTTTACAGCCTTGAAGGGAGAAGACAATGTTTCGAGAATGAGGTGAGTCCGGTTTTCTCTCCGATTCCTAAATAAATAGTTTTCCCACAGTTTCTTCCCTTGAACTGTTTTCGTAGCTAGTGCTAAGGCCCATTCAGTATAAATTGTTGTCAGTATGTCTTGAATACTTTGGCTTTCCTTGAGGGCAGGCTTAACTGATTTCTTAAGAGACTAGCACGTTGTAACTTGGACGTCAGTGCATGAGCCGTCATGACGTAATAGTGGAGACTCTGTTTAATCAATACTTTCCATCTTAAGAAAGGGGCATTGTATTGGCAGATTTAAAGGAAAGAGACTGAAATCTAACCCAAGCCCCTTCATTAAATTGTCAAGCAAAGCATTGGATCTGTGTCATGTCCTTCATTAAGACCCAAAAGTTCGAAAACTGCCTTTTCGTCAAATTCGGACGTGTGCACATATAAGACTCCCGTTCATATGAAGTAACTGAAGTCATCCTTCTACAGCTAGTTCCACTCCTTCTTTAAAAAAGAATGTGCCAACAACTCTTTAACACTCTCTACACACCGGAAGCGTGAAGCCAACAACTTCTCGGACAAGCTTTGCTGATTAAGCATTCCGGAAGGCACTCCACATACTGATTTAATCCAAATCAGGTCAAAGTATGAACCGCCTCCTAGCTGCGAACTCTTTTCCTTTCCGCTTAAAGGCTCTCCCATAGTCACCATGTCCACGCGAACGCCCACCGCACTTGAATAGTGACTTGAATCATGAACTGTAATTAAAATGAGCAACTCCCATGCGAGTGGGTGTTGCGCCCACCCATCATCCAATTAACATCGACATATCGACAGCGTACAGTACACAATTTTAATTAAACAAATTGGTACCGGTTTTCTTTGACGAGCGTGAAATGTGTGCGAAAGGCTTTTAGTTTCCGTTTCCTGTGCTCTGCGCGACGAACAACCGCCGCCGTGTCGCGTCCGCTGCCCGTGGCACAGTCAATGCGCCATGATTGGCAGGCATTTAAATCCAAGCGGTTAATTGTCGGTGCAGCTGCAACACAAAAAAGGATAAATCGCAATTCCCGGCAACAATTTCGACCAACAGTTCTGCTTCTCTCGGACATTGTTGGAGGGGAAGGGACACAGAGGTCCTTTCTCCGACAATATCACGTGCCTACCTGATAGTTGAGGTCCTTTTTTTCCGCTTTGTCTGCCCCTTAATATGTATCCTTGATTGCTGCTGTTGCAAAATCCACTCTGACAGACGGGGGTAAATATTTAATCCCTATCGGAGGCACGGAGCAACGAGAGAAGAATCCCATAAGTACGTGTCTAACTGGCTCTTACATCCCCGGCTTCACAGGCATCCATTGCTGCAGGAGGAATGTTCCTTAAATTATTTATTTGCGGCTGTATGCTCGGTACGTTCGTTAGAGACCGATGTAAGCCCTTCACAGAGGAATTAAATTTGCTACCTTCCCCACCCGCTCCCTCTCAGCAAGCTAAGATGCTACTAGATGCCGGTGTGTGCCCCTGGAGATGGATTTTCCTGAAGGGAAAACTTTAATTGTTTCTCGGATTCGTGCATCTGTCGAATTAAAGTGGAGGGGGCGGGGAATGGTGGTCTGTAGCCTCCAGCCGAGTCTCTTTCCTGCTTACTCGTGTGCATATCATCAAGTCAAGCAGATCTGTCTGCCCACGTGGGAGATGATATGGAAACATCATTCAGAGGACATTGATTGGTTTTAAGGTCGAGCTGGCTATACGTGACGTATACGTAATCTTTTGTATGAATCACAACACAGAGGCATACAAGTGCAGGGTGGAGTGAAATTGATTTGAGAATATGTCCGAGGGAATCTCATGTTTACGGTGTCCTTTCGGAGAGAAAATGACTTTCCCTGAATAAGATGAATAAAAAAATAGGTAAAAAAAGGGGGAAGCATAAAATGCGAGGGCCGGTCACCCTCGGGACAAGTGGTCAGAGCTGTAGCAGGACTCGCCTAGGGAGATGATCTTGGCCAGTGGGATGAGGGGACTCGATTGATTAAGTGCACAAGGGTACGCCGAACTCTTGATTGAATAGTCTTCTTTGGGATGCATACATAGTTCACTTAATTGGACGCATGTTAATAAAAAGGAAACATAAAACAAGGAGCTACCTCAAGGATGGGTGCGGCAATGACTTTGAATTGAAGTGTGTAGAAGGAAAACGTTTGTAGGGGGGATTATAGGCACGGCACATGTAATTCCTTAGATGGATAAAGTTTTACCACAGGGAATGTTTAAAGTTAGAGGTATATGAAATATCGGACTGGCAAGAATGAATCTGCATTTTGGCGAAGGCTGTAAAGTCTCATTCCTAGTGACTCAGAGGCTATCTGCTTGCTTAAACAAAGCTTTGTTTCTCATTTTATGACATAAGCCTTGAGTCATTCATGAGTCAACTTCAGGGCAAGCATTCAAGTGATCACTGGAACACAGTCAATAACAAAAGCACAACCTGTGAAAACAGGCAGCAAGTCAGGTCATTTTGTGTAAAAGTCAAGATCGTTGAAGCTTGTTTCTTTTCGGTGAATCAGAAAAACTTAAAGATAGTGATAGTTTGCTACTACAGTAATTCTTTGTTGGACAATCTTTAGAAACATCGTGAAAACCAGTGTCATCGCAGTGGTGCGCCACACTTTGTACTTTAGAATGATGATTTTGTTGAAGTAGTCGACACATGATCGGCAAAACCTCTTGTTAACGCAATCTACAGATTGTTAATACTTGTTCTTCTAATACCACCCAATCAACACAATGTTGCATGAACATTTGTCCATGACAAAGCTGTTTTCGAAATGGGTGCAGCGTTTCCTCAGAATGCACCAACAACGTATCGATGATTCTGAGAGCTGTCTGTAGCTGTTTCGCCAGAATAAACAGGACTTTTTGCGTAGGCATGTCACAATGTATAAAACATGGATCCACCACTACACTCCAGAATCAATTACGCAGTCAGCGAGGTGGACAGCATCCGGTGAACCACGCCCAAAGCATCCCAAAATGTAGGGCTTAAGTAACAAACTCACACCCTCTGCATATTATTGCGTTTCTATTAAAGGACCTGGAGGCGCTTAATCATCTTCTGGTCTTTTTTTTGCTAGCAATGAGTAGCGTAGTTCTAAATGTTCCAAAAGAATCGGCCAACTGGCTCAATTAGGGAAAAAAATAAGTGAAGCTAGACTTAATGTCAAAGTCGAGAATATAGGAGATCTTGATATAAAGCTTGCACGCACTGCCTTGGGATTCTCTCTCTGAATCACCTAGATCTCTAAAGATGATGACAAGAACCTCCCTTTGTTCAACGGATGAGTAAGGAACAGCAAAAGTTTGGAAGTAGAGTCCATTTTACCAGATCAAAAAATTTAATTCTTCTTCGAGCGCAAAATCTGGATCTTTCACAAACTTTCAGCTGCTGATGTTTTTTACCTAAACTTCGTCTTCATTGAAGAATTTCCACCAGACTGGTTATATAACAAGCCTTTTAATGAAGGAACGCAAAATCGGCAAGCATATATTCAAATGTAAGTTAGGTTTGTTGATTTAGAATTTTTATGTCAACCTTCTTTGAAATCTGCTGTGGAACTAATGAGCTGAAGCTTCGGTTACACGACGAAGAAAGCCATATTCCTTTCAAGCATCAATCAAGAAATATCGAATCTGATGTCAATTTGGAGAAAATTTGATCCTATTTATAGCAACGAACCTTTCGGAACAAAACTTAACCACTGTCTTAATAAAGTGAACGGATTTGATCGCATTTAGCTGATGTTGTGAAATAAAATACATACATGTTCATTCTCTGTTAAAAGAGCACTTTATGTCATTCACTTTTTGAAAATGATATCATATAGAGATATAGACGCGTTCGAGCATAGCGACTGGTATTTTGTAGACAACAGAAGTAATGTTGGCTATCAAAGCATCAATCAAAGCTGCCTTGTTCCTTCAAACCTGAGACTTTACATATCCCCACAAAAAAAACTCCAAAGTCATGCACCAAACGTCGTATTAAGTGCCATTGTCACATTGTGTCACATGTAATACTCGTATAGCTCGTAGTGCCGTCTAGCTCAAGCCAGAGCTCATCGATACCATGTGCTCGAATTTCAGGAAGCACAATGTCCTTTTGTGGTCGCCGTGGCGCAGTGGTAAGTGCATCGACTACGGCGCAGAAAGTCTGGGTTCGATTCCCGGACGGGACACCTAGCATTTTTTCACGGCACCACCTCTTTCGAGTTGCTGACAACACTCAAAGAGTATTACTTGTCTATTGAAAGCTGTAGGTCCCTTCTACTCGTGAAGAACAATACCATGCACAACACGAGTAGTTGTTGTAGAAGCTAGGCCCTGGTCCGTTATGGGCTGTAGTGCCACTCAATTATTATTAATTATTACAATGTCCTTTAACATGGACGATGGACAGGGAATTGATTTGTCACTATCTCCGCGTATACTTTCCGCTGCAGCTGCTATATTATCTCTCTACGAGCTGGATGTGGTATAAACGGTGGTGTGCCATCACTATATGCCTGTAAGCTCGGACTTAACTTTGCGAATTCACTTGGTAATATTGTCTTCAGTGCATCTTCCTCGAATCCCATGGAAAACATTTCTCAAAGAACGCTGATTTTCTTACTGCCGCTGTACAATTTGTTGGCTGCGGTGTTGTGGGTCTTTCCATGATGACTTGTCAAGTAATACGAAATAAAACTGAAAGAAAGTCAATTGAAAATCAAAAGCATGTAGTTCAAAAATGTGATTTTGCACGAACTAGGATATCAATCTACCAAATCCGATGCAGCTGAAAATAGTAGCTGTGTGTTATCGTAGATAAATTAAAACTTTCTTGGGAAAAAAACGCCTTCAGACCATAAGTGCCAGTCAGGACTGTCAGTTTTCTGACAGTGTAAGGTAGTTTTTGGCAAAACCCGTGGCCTTTCAACAAGAAGATCCGATTGGATCTACTTGACAATGATAAGAACTCTTCACTCCTATGAATCAGTTTGCTTGGTGGAAGTACGCGACTGCTGCTTTAACCAAGAAAAGAACGTTTCGGCTTAACGCGGACTTCCTCTAGCACGCCTGGCTCTGCCCTTGATGACTTGTACAATCAAGGCCAACTCCCGACTAAAAAGAAATGGTCTTTTGTTCAACTAGCATTGGAGCTCGCTCACCGCATCACCTATGACACTAGTCTCGCGATCATGCCAATATAGTTGGGTTGCTCATACATTTTCTTTGTTCACTGGTTCTGGCCAGAAACTGAGGTAGAAAGGGAGTGCACTCGGATTTTCACGAACGGCTCTAAGACGACGGAGGGATCTGAAGATTCACACCTCTTTTGATAATTTCCTGTCGGTTTTCCAAACGGAAACATTTGTGATCCTTATGGTCACGAACTATATTGTGATGAACAGGTTGAAAGAGCGAAGTATCTGGGCTCCTGGTGACAGTCAAGCTGTGCTTCCGGATTTACTCAATCCTCTCACGACTTCTCTTCTCTTTTCTATGAGATTAAAGAATACGAGATAAACTTGCTAGGCAAGGATTAAAAGAGGCAAAAGGGACCAATCCTATTTTGGTCATGGCTTCCATCGACAGTTGGTTGACTCTCCAAGTTGACTGACCAAGCACATGCCCCTAAATGTCAGCAAGAAATCCGAGGAATTTGTGTTAACTCTAGACAGAAAGAATGCAGACGACTTGTTGGCATAATAAAGGGACACTTCACCTTCACTTAACACATAACTGTGCTTAGCGATGCAATAAATTTGAGTTCGATAGCCATATAACCTCCAATTTGTTGCCTAGAATATCCGGTGGATAAAGAAAGTGGGGTATACCCAACGCCGCAGAGGGGATACAGTCTAGAGAATGTATCTACTTCAATTAAGTGGTTACTGTAGAAGTATGTTATCTAGATAAGAACATTCTTGCACTATCCAAATGACCTAATTCTCTATTCCATGGAGATTGTTGAAATTAAGCGGCAGACTGTTTGTCTGATTGTCTAACTTGAAGCGGTAATCCGTACCATCGATCTTTTGACTCAATACGAGTATCACGAAAAGATTATATCAATCCCGGGCGTCGACCAAATGGTAGGAGTGGTGATATTTGCACTCGCCCGAAACAGCAAAACTCCCACCACAAAGTTGAGAAAATCATCATCGATCAGTGAAGAGAGTCAACCCCTCAAATAAAACACTCCATCAATAGCAATTCCCTGAAATCCCCAAGGATAACAAGTGACAGTCGAAATCTTTTCACTTGCCTGCCTTTCCTCTGAAAAATTACCTTTTTCTATTAACAAACAATTGAAAACAATGGTACCGAGGACTCATCACAAAGGACATAAACAGAATACGTCTAGACAAGAAATTAGGGTACGAAAGTTCACACGCCCACACAACCTTAAGACAGAAGATAGAAATCTTGGCATCAAGGTTGACAAGGGTTCCCGTTCATACGCCACTGGGGATGTATTCGAAATAGAAAAGGAAATCAATATCCCATTACTATGCAGGTGTTGTCATATTGAACACTCTCTTTGAGAAGTCCCCACGGGCGCAAAATGAATTCTTAACTTGTATGAGGCGAGACGTCAATGATTGTGGGTATCACTGGCAATTGATTTGCTGACAACATGCACACTAGCAATTCTGTATATCAGATGGAGACGTTGGTTGGCATAGAATTGCATGGTCGTATAGTGAATCATGTGGTAGTTGCCGTGGTATAGTGCGTAAGTGCGTCGACCCACATGCCGAAGGTCCAGGTTTGATTCCCGAACTGAACACATTGCATTTTTTCACGGCATCGACTCTTTCGAGTCGCTTTAAACGCGCAAGGAGTACTAATTGTCTATGAAAAGCTTCACAAATCGTGCCGTTCGGAGTCGGCAAAAAACTGAAGGTTCCCTCTACTCGTGAGAAAATAGTAGCACGGACGCCAGGAGTAGTTGTTTTAGAGCCGAGGCCCTGTTGGGAGCTGTAGTGCCACGGATTTTTCCAGCACCGTTGTATTTAGTTAAGAATACGAAGCATTTGTCAATCCTTTCTTGTTCGTCATTACCTCACTCCACCCCAGACTGAACTTGGTACGGATGTCTGGGTCTGGGCTGTCTCTGCGGAGATAAAAAAGTAAGACATTACCAAACAAAAGAAAATTAGGAGATTTTCTGTTAGGACAAGGTACGTACACGCCTCACACAGAGTAGAAAACTGCACACTTCCGAACGAAAGAAGAAACAATGTCAACCTATAGGCTAACGTCCAGTCGGGCAGATAAGGCAAAGTGTCCATCGATCTCACAAGCATCATAAAGAAGACAATCTCATGCCCACTACTTAAAACAGGGAGGCATATCCTATCACACATGTTGTTACTAGTATTGACTAAAACAAATCAAAGTCATCGCGCCCACCACACCTAATCCCTGATGAACAGACTTTCTTAGAAGTCCATGAGAAATTCTCTCATTGGTGAAGAGATGTTCTGGATTTCTTCATCCACTCACACACCTTGTCCCTTAACAAAAAGAAAAAAAAAGTACAAAAAGGAAAATATTATCCTTGTGGTGATATCTCGTTGATTTTGGCCTAGTTCACATAATGTGGCCAGTCTGCCTCACAAAGGACTTTACCTCTTACAATTGTACCTACAGCTAAGAGAGCAGAGTCTTGTCTGTGTATCCTACTTTCAAAGAAGACTAGGAGGTGGACTGTCCTTTTCTGCGTAAATTGGGTTTATGACCACATTTAAAATATTGAAAATCAAAGAAGCCTTGTTCTGGCCATGGGAGAAAATAATGTCAACCCCTGAAATTGGCATCATGCTGAAACAAGCATATAATGTCTTATCTCGTTCTGGGTGAATTGTGTCCTCAAGATCAATAATGACGAACATCTCCAGAGAAGATTGAGCAGATTTTCAAAAAATTTTCAAATAACTTGTGCCGCGGGTCGTAACATGGTGAAAGGAAGGAAATATCGGTAAGCCGGGATTTGAGAAGCTTTTTATAGACAACTCTACTACTCAGCATAATAAGTAAAAATTTCAAGAAGTTCAATCCACAATTGAAAATGGGACCTTATACATGAGAGTCGACGTACTTATCTACTACACCAAAGCGACCTTACTTACCTTAAAAGAGAACAACGCAACGTCATCTGGCCAACTCGCTAATAAATTATGTAGAGGCACCCGGCTGGCTAGAATAACTAGCTTTATATTTTAACCCTTTCCAACGTGGCAGTATAATAAATCTTCTATGGTCAAACTGCATACGAACCTGTCTTGTATTTCGTTTCGTTAACCACATTCTCATCATATTCCTAAAGCTATGAGGTTGTCAAATATCTCCCTTCCGCTTTTTTGCTCTTCATTCAGTGCTTCATAAAAAGTGTTGCAGTGATCGGATTTAGTTCATATATGTATGCGCCGTTTTGTTCGATAATCTGTTTCCATCTAGACGGCAACATCATAATATCCCTCTCCTTATTTGCGAAGAACTAGGACAGCCACTTTTCACAAGCCTCTTTTGAGTTCAACTTCACACCAACAAGGGCATTCGCCATGGACAGAAACATGACACTATGTCCGGGCTATATGGTGGACGCGATAAAACCTCCCATCAGAGCTCCCGTAGCTTCTGTCGAGTTATCAACGAAGTGTGTGGTCTAGCGTTGTCCTTGTGAAACGCTACACCCTTCCTGTTGGCCAATTCTGGACGCTTCTTCGAGGGAGGTTTCTATAACAAAAGTGTGCTTAAAGAAATAGAAATTGGCAATAGTTAGCCTCAGTGGATTTTGGTACTGATTTGGTTATCCCTGAGTGCCCCCTGAAGTTCTTGCCTACTGCATTTCTTTCGGTGTCCATTGTTATGCTCTTCTAGAGACGTTGATGTTATGAGTCACGACATGTAGTATGTCTCGCACTGATTTACCGCCAGACTCATTTGAAAAGCTTCCATCTCAATTCCAGTAAACGCCTTACTGACGCCTCCCTGGGTTCCTTCAGTCATTATTTATTTTTTCAAAAGCTAAAACTAGCGTGCTTATGTTTGTCCAACTAAACGGTGTCCCAACAAGAACGCAAGATTTAAATTTGACGCCATTCGAATTGCCATTGTTTGACATTTGAACAATTATTATTGTTTGTTAGTAGAAGGTATAAGGCTAATAAAAATGGAGCGCTACACGAATGAACAACGCATTCTCACTCTGAAATTGTTTTACCAAAATGGTTAAAGTTTTGCGGTTACAGTTCGCGAATTGCAATCAATTTGGGGTTACAATAATGCTCCAGAAGAGTCAACTGTAAAGCGATTAATGGAAAAAATTTCTGAAACTGGGTCTGTAACTGATGTAAAGACAACAACGTGCCTTCGAACAGGTCGATCGACCGAAAATATCGCAGCAGTACGTGATGATATCGCACAAACTCCATCCACCTCAATTCGACACCGACCTCAGCAAATTGGTGTTTCCAAATCTACTATGCAGCGTACTTTGACAAAAGATTTGGATCTTCATGCATACAAAGTTCAATTGACTCAGGAACTGAAGCCAGCTGACCATGCACAGCGAAGGAAGTTCGATAATTGAGTATTGGAGAGACACCATGAACATGCAGATTTTGCTGATAACATTATCTTTAGTGACGAGTCCCATTTCCATCTTGATGGCTTCGTCAATAGGCAGAATTATCGCATTTGGGGCGAGGAAAATCCTCGAGTGATTCACGAGAAGCAAATGCATCCTCAACGTGTCACTGTGTGGTGTGGATTTTGGGTTGGAGGAATCATTGGACCATTTTTATGAAAAATGAGTCAAGTCAGGCGCAAACAGTCAATGGTGTTCGATATCGTGAAATGATAACCAATTTTTTCATGCCTAGAATTGAAGAAATTAATGTGAAGGCGATGTGGTTTCGAAAAGACGGCGCCAAATCTCATACAGCCAGAGAAATAATTCAATTGCTGCATCAGTCATTTCCCGGTCGTGTTATTTCGCGTTTTGGAGACCAGAATTGGCCGCCTAGATCGTGCGATTTAACACCATTGGACTTGGACTCTTCGGGGTTTTTTTGAAGTCGATGGCTTATGCGAATAAGCCGACGACGACTCAAGCCATAAAATAAGAAATTGGACGCTACGTTAATGAAATACCGCTGCACTTATGCAAAACGGTCAGCAAAGCCGATGTGTTATTCCACACATAACCTCATCCTGTCTTCTTTACGAAATAATAAAGAATTCACGATTTTTTTTTAAATATCTGCGTTTTATTTTAAATTTAAATCTTGCGTTCTTGTTGGGACACCCTTTATTTCCTTTTTCATTATCCGAGTGCTATTTTGGAAGCTCAAGTTTTACTTGACGATTCTCGCTCGCTAAATGTCTTTTGAAGAGAATGACTTTTTAGAGAATTTTTCTTTTTCAAAGGTCTCTGTAAACGGTTTCCGTATTGGCACTGATTCCTAAAGATTTTTGTAAGTCTTCCCATGACTTCTACTTTTCACGACTTACAGTGTTTTATGATCTAGAGTCTTTTCACGGCGGGAACCCAAATACTCTTACAAGTCGTAGAATGGCTTTGAGGTCTTTTGCCGAGTCCATTTCTAAAAAAAATGCGGACAGAGTTTCGGAAAGTTCCTCTTAAAAGCAAAATTAATTTTTCAAAAGAATGCTGAATAATCTAAGCGTTGCATTGTCTTCGTAAATGTGTCATGAATAGTTCATCAGCTATCAGCGCAGAGTGATACCAAATCTATTTCACAACCAAAAGCCACGTCAAGGCCCTGACATCTGAACCAGTGCGCTTTTAATGCAGCAACCGGATCCAGTAAAGCGCTCCCAATCAAAATCTAACGCAAACGTTTCTCGCATCAGATCAGGCAACCAAAAAAAAAGTCGTTGACAATCCGAACTCCGATGGCATTTCACGTACAGATCAGCATTTATTTATGCATGCCACGTAAATGCATCGGCATCGGCTCACGAGTGCGTCACAGTCGTCTAATGGCAGCCGGCGACCCCTCAGCTGTCAATAGTCCGCGCGAGTGGCGTGCCCAAAAATAAAATTCAAAAACCACCACACTCTTCCGCAATCTGATTCCTGACGCAGGCTTTCATCGTTTTCGTTGTTCCTCCTCATCACAAGGCGGAATCTAATTTGACGGCATTATAATATGATGTCGAGCATTTTGACAAAACCAATACGAACCCCCGACCACAAATTCAAATTTGTCATGAATATGAAATGTCCCCGGCCGCTGTCCGCGTCGCCCCGCCGTCCGCTTGTGTAAATATTTAACGCTGTCCATGGCGGGGACGACGAGAAAATCCATATTTTCAGATAATTAATTTAACAAAAATATTGCACATTAACTACCGGCTGCAGGGCGTTCCACAGGTGGACGGCAGTGTCTTCATGCGGGGACGTGCTTCACTGCTGGACCGGCTTGCATTCGATGGCTTGCCGTATATGGCTCTGTGCAACGTAATTACCATAGAGATAAGTTATGAACTCAATTTATTGTTATCGTCCCGAGTGAGTGAGCGTGTGTGTGGGCCGAGTGGGTGAGAATAATGAAACAACAATGATTTATGCTCATTTTAATTATATTCTTCCAAAAAATGACAAAATTGCATAAAAAATGATATCCTGCTTCTCATTTAAATTTCTCGGTTGAACAACGATGCTCCTGCCGCTGCTGCTGCTGCTCATCATACTTCAAAAAACTTCCTGAAACTACTGCGCTGCGTTGCTGACTCCGTTGCCATCCTCATCGTCATCGTCATCGTCGCTGTCGTTGTCGTTGATTTCGTCGGGTGGGCGGTGATGGATCATTTGAAAATTTTACCCACACTCACATATGCGCATACCCACCCACCAGTTCCACCTGACATTCTCGATTACCCAACAAGCACGGATATGGTAATTCGGGAGGGTAGCAATGTTACATTGAAATGCGCAGCGACAGGATCTCCACAACCGACGATAACATGGCGCAGAGAAAGCGGTGATCCGATTCCAGTGCCCAATGGACCAGATGGTGAGTATGGCTGAAGAAAAAAAGAAAAATAACTTAAAATCCTTTCTCCTTGTGTCTCTGGTTCCGTGTCCGCTGCCCCCCCCCCTCCCACTGGTGCAGATCCTCTTTAAAATAACCATGTGAGGACGAACGGGCAGATATGCATTCTCCCCCCCAACCATCAACCACCATGAAGAAGGCCACTTCATATCGGTCGGAGATACGCTTGTACAAGCTCTGGTGTTAGTTGTAGAACCAATTTTCGCAAATGTTAGAAACAATTGGCTCCATTTCGGTGTACGCTCGTACAGATAGAGCCCCCACCGCCATCGTCGACGGCTTACGGGCGCAATATGTTTACCAGGGCAATAAAATTTGTCGAAAATGTTGCGGAAAAAAGAGCGGAACGGTGGTTGGATGAATCGTTTATTTTTGGTCACTTTTTTGGGGTTTTTGGAACTTTGTGGAATGGGGGAGGTTTTTGCATAACACCACCGTACTCGTGATTACAATTGTCGGCGTTGCCTGAGGTGCTGTGCCGGTGGATGACTCGCCGGCTCCGGGCTAAAGTGTATTAAAAAAGTTGTTGGAACTTATCACATGAGCAACTAACGCAATTATTTGAATCCATGCGGACTGATGAAAGCGCTGATAGACAGCGGTTGGTTGGGTGTGTGTCGAATATTATTAAAATTTGTTCAGATTTCGTGGTTGGATGGGTTTTTAAGCATTCATTTATGCTCGTGCATAAACCAGGTGCTTTCTGGCTTCTCCAAATAAATCACAGGTAATTAAGAAGTGGTCCAGCAGTCGGGTGGACAGCGATGATTGGCAGAGGGGGTGTGTTTATTACACGAAATGAAAATTAATTTTAAAATCATGTTCAGCAAATTCATTGAATGCAATCAACTTAAGGCGGGTCTTCTGTTTGTTTTATGAGAGTTTATTTTTGTTTCTGCACAGTTCTTGCGATATTGTTGCAGGAATGTTTGTTCCCTGCTTTTATTCAGAGCAATGCGTACATTCTAAGGGAATTGGAAGTTGGACCATTTGACCCATTCTTGGCCTTACATTTGAAGAAAGTTCTAAGACGTCTTTCGCTACTCAATCCCTAAATCAAAAATGATCCCTTCACATTCTCAGAAAGCTGGTGTATAATGAACACACAGATAAGATTGACTAGATAGACCCTAAACATCTTCTTTTACTCGCGCAGCCAGCACGATATCTCGTCAGCTGCATTCAGTTGCCTACTCCAAATTGGTTGATGTCCTTCTTCACTTCTGTGCACCATCTAAACCTGGGCCGTCCTCTTTTGCGTTTTTCCAATGGCTCGGATTCGAATACTTTTCGAGCCGGTGCAGTGGTGTTCGTACGCTCTACATGAGCTACCCCTCTTAACTTTTGTACCCAAAGACGCTTAATCAGGCGCATGCCGCCATTCAGTCTATAAAGTTCGTCGTTGAATTTTCTCCTCCACACGCCATCAACGCAAACAGGACCAAAAATCGCACACAAAACTTTTCTTTCGAAAAGACTAAGGGCTTCCACATCCGGTTTTAGTAGCGACCAGACACTAAGGATGCGCCTAAATGTAACACTTTGTGCAAATCGCATCATAAACAAGGTATGGGTACAGGCCAGATAGATAGGCCGAAATTGAAACCAAACCCTAATAAGACGATCCCATTTTTGTAAGGAATAAATTTCACTACCATGTTTGTGGAATATATCATCCTGGGGTTTGATTTTTAAAGGACATTTTTTGATAGATTACGCGTGACTCCTATCACACTGGTTTATCATTTTTGTTTAGTATCGTTTGGCAAGTCATCATGGAAGCACTCTCAGCGCAACATCGTTCATCTGTACAACGAAAATCTGTATTCTGTGAGAAACTATTAGAGGACACAACTATTGTCAACACCATCCGAAAATTCCAGTAAGTGGATAATAGGCGGCAGGTTAAACCACTTGTAAACACTTGTAAAAGTTGTGAAGAGAATTCAGGAGCTGTAGCTAAGAGTATAGAAGACCGTAACGAACCGATTTGTCGTCTTTCTCAGTTCGACAACATGGCCTATTTTATCTGAGCATCTGGACATTAGATTGTTCATTATCCACCTAGTTCAATAATTAGAGCCAGACTACTTCAATCTGCTTTATATTTTTAGTTAATGGTCTCGCACAAAGAAATCCCGATATCTTGTTGTAAGATTTTGTTCTGTGATGCTGTCCAGTTGTGACTTAATGGATTCATACTTTCGGTTGCATAGTTGACTCAGGTGCGCACACGTATGTTACTTGCGTGTCCAATGAGTGCTTCTTCCCGAAGTCAAAACGAAATGATGCTCGTCACCGCTTTGCGGACATATTTCTCTTTTCCACCGTCCATATTATCAATGACCCTGAGATATAATTTTGGTCCAATGTCGTGCGAATTATCCTATTATTAAGCTCTTGCATTGCTCTTAGCGTATTGAAGTACAATTTTTCTTTTAAATATCCCTAAAAAGAAGTGCAGCTTCGTCAAACAACATGATCGTTGCGGGTAACTACTGTAGTTACGACGTGAGATAAAACTGTCATTATTATTGCAAAAGTGTAATGATTTTGTTGACTGTGTGGCCAGTGGTAACATCCTGCTGTGAGAACATATCGTCCAGATCCACCTTCTCAATTTCTGGTTAACATCTCGCTATAGCTAACCCCATTCCTGGTTACTGCTTGGCCGACCTCATTTTCGAAGAAGTGCGGTCCTATAACGCCGTCAGCTAATAATTCGCCCACAACAGTCACACCCTGTGGATGCATTGTCTTCACTCGTGGATCCTCATTTGTGCACACGCGGTAATTCTGGTTGTTAAAGAATACACTTAAGTGAACCTTGTCGCAGAAGATGTTTTTCGTTCACATCTGTCTTTCATTTCTGCGTATTGACGACGCTTGCAATGGTCAGTAGGCTTCATCGTCAATTGAGCCTTGTAAGCGTGTATATTCAAATCTTTATTCAAAATTACCATCAGTCTAATTGTTAAGCTGTGCAATTGTTGGACACGATGATGAGTCGTGGTAGACGGCTCTTCTTCCACACTGTAGTGAACAATTGCAATGTTTTCCTCAGGGCTAGCATACATATGTATACAGACCCAGTTCGCTGAAATTGACGTACAATTCTACAAGTAGTGGGCACATTAAGACGATTATGCCGACCAATGCATCAATGCCAAGATGAATTGCGATTTGAACGCCAAGATGTATT
Organism: Eristalinus sepulchralis; assembly: GCA_944738645.1. Lineage (NCBI taxonomy): Eukaryota > Metazoa > Arthropoda > Insecta > Diptera > Syrphidae > Eristalinus > Eristalinus sepulchralis. The sequence goes on from OX122886.1 coordinate 11,713,706, forward strand.
GCGATTTTTATAAAAGGCCTTAGCAACGTGCGCTTTTCAATTGTGTACAACTCGTTGGTTGAATTTGTCAAACAATGAAACAAGGAAATGTCAATTTAAATTGACTTTAAAAATTTGCCTTAAAGATTGGACGCACAATTTGGACCACCCTTTATAAAACACACATTTATTTAAACTTCCAAGGGCAGCAAGGCGAGCATGGGTCGGCTTGTTTTATTTATACATTAGTCAATTCTACTCTTCAAACTTCAACGGGCAACTGAAATTATTTTTATAGTCAATTGTTGTCGTTATGATTGCTGCCAATTTATATTTTTGAACCTCTTAAGCTCGATGCTTGTTTTTATCATCATCATCATCATCATCATCATCACTTTCTTTTACCCGAATGTTCCCTTAAAAGGGTCGCGGGGCAATGCATGCATCAGAGACCACCAGGCCGCTCGATCCTTCGCCACTCATCAGCGGTTATTCCCAAGCGCAATCAAGCGAGTTTATGGACTTGATCCAACCGCCTTGTGTCTGCTTAGTTTTCGCCTAACTTATGGAATTGCATCCAAAGCACTCTTCGAAGGTCGTGATGAAGGAGACATGCGTACCAGGTGTCCAAGCAATCGAAATAAAGACCCTCCGTCTGACATAGTAGTTGTTAAACATTGAGTTCCCCTTTGAACCGTCGCGTTTCTCAATCTATACCGTCAAGTTTGTAACACCCGCAACGGATCAGAGAAATCTCACCTCGGCAGCCTGTACTCGCGAACTTTTTCTTTCGGTCATTACTCAAATTCAATGACCATAGGTGAGAGTTGCTTGGCCTTCCTGAATACTGATCTATCAAGCTGCTTTAAAATTGATCCAGCCTGGCAAATCCAAAAAGAAAACGCAGTGTTCCTCCTCCCAACTCTTATGAGAATGGCCCCGAGATACTTAAATTTCTCCACCTGTTTCAATGCGACCCCTCTAACAGGTAGAGTGCATTGAACAGGGGTTTTGGAAATGACCATTATTCTGGACTTAGTCACGTTCACCATCATTCCAGCATGTCCTGTCTTTGTACTTCGAAATTAGCCACATCGTCACGAAACGCACCAATTCGCCTGATATGACTAAAAGCACATCAAATTGATATGAATGATAGGGGCTTAAAGAGCCTTGACTGTTGTTGCTAACTCAAACAGTGTCACTGCCTTTTACGACCAAATGCAGCTTATTGTGTTTTTTTTTTGTTTGTTTGGAGGTATGGTTATACTGCACTGGACCGCTCGGACTCCAAAACTGTTCCATTGTGCTTCTAGGCAGTAACCTTCATTCAATGTCATTTCTTGGTCTTCCCAAGGAAAACCGACAAGCGCTTCTGTGATAGACAACCTAGGTTTTCAGCTCCCACCACTCCAAGCAAAGGCGGGGCATTGGCTGACAAAGCTCCACAGTGTCTTTACCTTCTCTACAGACATCGCATAGGGTACCATCACTAATCCCAAGTACACTTTTGTGTTTAGGGAAAGTGAAGTGTCCCGTTTGCATGCCAACAAGTTGTCTGCAGTCTTTCCTGTCAACAAATAACAGATTGACGTTTGGGAACATGCACTTGGTCAGCCTGCATCCTCGAGAGCCATATCATCGCCGGTTGTGCTGTCGACAGACTTAACCACCGACGACAACCCTAACCAAGGACGAGGGCTGTCTCAAGGCAGGTTCGAGCTTATTGCGTTGATACTAAAATTCGGCGGCCACTTCGGTATTTTGGTGGACAATCATGATTTACGCTAGAGAAAGTTTTTCTTGGTTTTGTTTAATTTGGAAAATGTCGAATCAAATTGACTGTTTTGATTCCTCATGTTTAAATCATGTGAGTGCCTTTCACTTTTTCGTCTGCATGTCAGTATCATGGTCCTAAACATGAAATTGCCCCTTCTGCAGTTTTTTCCTGTCCCCTGTTGTCTAATTCAGAATAATTTCCAATTTTTTTCGTTTTTCAATGTATCGAAAAACATTTTTTAATTTGTTTTCAATCTGAATGAATAATTTGGAATTCAGTTTTTTAGACTTCTGTGCACTTGATGAGTGTATTGTCTAACAGCCATCAATTTGGGTTGCACACGACGATGGTAGCTCTGGAATATATTTAAAAAATTCAATTCATAATTCAAACATATTTGGAATTGTTAACTCATAGGAAAATGTTATTTTTCTTTTTTCGGTGGGTTAGAATTTTCCTTTTATTTTGTTTATTTGCTTCTAATATTTAAAGGCAACTTTTTAGGTATTCATCATATCAATCATATTTCAGTTTTTTTTCCTGTGGCTACTCCATGTTGAACTGTTCCATATTTATTTATGATTTGATTTTGATATTTTATAGATTTCCAACCACATGGATTATGAATGTGTTTGATTTCAGATCAATGATGCGGATGTTCACGTGCATTCATTTATTGCTTTCGCTAATAAGACTTAATGAAACGTACACAACGTTTCATATTTGATAAAAGTTGTAATCTCTAACAGAGCTTGGACCTTGCAATTTGGCGTGATTTTGGACAGTTCCCATCATTCCACTTTGCTTGTGTATTTTCAATTAATTCACTTTTTCACGCAAATCGTAAAGATTCTCAGCGAAAATTTAAGTAATTTTATTTTTTAATGCGTCTAGATTTCGGGAATTACTTGCTTATACAGTGTATTTTGCGTCATTTGCAGAAAACAAATAAGTGGTGTGGAGAAGAAGAAAATGTTTTCATCTCTTGCTGTACCATCGGTTGCCTTAATATAGTAGATGTGAAATGCTTGCGTCCAAAAATCTTCTTTAATTAAGCTCTGCCCAAAATATGTCGGAAAATCTTCTTTTTCTTCTTCTTATGCTGGCGCTACAGTCCGGGGTGGACCTGGGCGTCAACCAACATGTCTAACTAGCTAGCACGATCTCGCGCCAGCTGCCGTATTAAACGTTGTATCCGAAGACGCTTGAACACGCGTATGTCGTTGTCTGTAATGTTTTTGGTTGAATCATCTCCTTCGGACGCCATCAACACAAACAGGACCCACACACATTCACTACGAACTTTTCTCTTAAAAAGACTTACGGTTTTATCAGCCGCTTTCAGTAGAGTCTAGGTTTCTGAACGAAGCCAGTTTGGTCTTTCGAGAGAAGGCTTTTTTACTCATTTGCCTCTTGAGCCCAAAAAAAGCAGCAATTAGCAAGAGTCATTCTGCTTTTGATTTCGAAACTGATGTTGATGTCCCTATTTACCGCGGAGCCGAGGTAGACGAAGTCCTTGATTACCTCGAAGTTTCTGCTGTCAGTGTGACGCTCTGTCCGAGACGCCGATGTTGTGTGTCCTTCCTTCATGACAGCATGTACTTCGTTTTGCCCTCATTAACCATTAGACCCATTTTAGCCGCTTCCGCTTCAATGCCAACAACCGCCTCATTGACGGCTTGCTATATTATTTCTATCACGTCAATGTCGTCGGCGTAATTTAGCAATTGAGGATGTGCTTCTGGTGTTGACTTGTGAGTTACGCTCGATCTTCTCAAGGATGATGTTAAAGAAGTCACATGACAGTGAGTCGCCTTGCCTTTTTTGACATTGGAGGTCTCGGTGAGTTCACCAAGAGTTCTTCATTGTCATCCTACACAATCTGACGAATTTGGTATGTATGCCAAACCTAGACATCGCACTGTATAGCTTGTCTCTATGCAAGCTGTCATATGTGGCCTAAAATCGACGAATAGGTGTTGAGTGGCGATTTGCACTTCTTGGGTCTTTTTCAGGATCTAGGTAGTGTGAAGATTTGGTCGATGGGGAATTCCCCGGCCTGATATCACACTGATAAGGACCTGTCAGGTTAATAACAGTAGAAATGGTCTCCATTCTTGTGGCCCGGGAAACGACCCTGGGATTCCACTCATCAGACATGCTTTTCTCCGACTATAAGTGAGCCAATGGATGCGCCCAAATATATCATCTCCAGCTGCTTTAAACAGTTTTGCGGACAGACGGGTCCACTCCAGCACCGAAATATTAGACCTCTTAAAAGCACAAATAATCAACCTTCTTGTGGTGGCCGTGATATTGTGGGCAAGTGCGTCTACCCACACTCTGACGGTCTAGGTTCGATTCTCGGACAGGACACCTCGTCATTTTGTCGGCACCACCACTTTCGAGTTGCTGGGCTGTTGCTGCCACTCAATTATTATTTTTAATCAACCTTCTTGTGGAAGGAGCTTACAAGTGTCCCGCCTTTTCGCTAGAGAGAAATTCACCTCCCAAGTTGATTAAAACCAAAAGGTCTCATTAGCAGAAAAAGAAGAAGAGAAAGTATTTTGTAAAAAATTCGAGTCCTTAAAGCGAAGTGTAATCTTCCGTCAGAGACCCTCTTTTCAAGGCCATGGGCAATATCAAGAGTGAAAATATTACCAATTTTTCTTTAAAAGCAGAAAGACGTTCTTAACTAGTTCACTATTTGAGTACTAGATGGAGTTTTCTTTTTACGCACATGCATAAAAGGGCTCAATAATTTTTCGGTTTCGAATGTTGTTTTCAAGTCGAAGACTCGTAGTATTGCAGCTTTGCAGTACGTAAGGACAACGACATCATCGCGGGACTACTGTTGCCAATCGATGGTTTGTTGGGCAATTGAGTAAAGGAGCACTCTCATTGGGGACTACGCTACGCTAGTTTTATACACCACCTTTAGCAATCATCTCTTGCTTTATGGTGCAGACAGCTGGACATTATTAAAGCACATGTGGATGCTTCTTCTTTTCAAGACCAAAACTGTGTACACGATATCTGGTTCTAATAGCGTTAAAAGCATTTTAAGCAGAAAATTCAACGAAGAACTCTATAGACTGTGCGGCGGCTTGAGATTAGTCAACTTCTGGATGGCTAAGTAGAGAAGAGTTCGATGTTTATGGTCATATGTAAAATGAATTATACAAATAGAGAACAACCTCAGTCAACTTCTTCTTCTTCTTCTTGTGGCGCTACAGTCCGGGGTGGACCTGGGACTTTCCAGCCAGCACGATCTTTCGCCAGCTACCGCCAGTTGCGCACTCCAAGTTGTTTGACGTCCTTCTCAACTTGTCTGCACCACCTTTGCCTAGGCCGTCCTCTGTGCGTTGTCCCAATGGCTCAGATCCGAAGACTTTTCGGGCCAGAGCAGTAGTGTCGATACGCTCAGGCAACTTGGTGCATGAAATTTGCTGTTTTTGACTGACACAGACTGACTGACAGAGTTTGTTCTAGTAGAAGCGACAATCCCAGATCGAGTAAAGAGACAACAGAAGGAAGTGTTTGTGTTTTTATTTCATTCTCTTTGGATTTGGTGCATGGCCACATATTCCATTTAATTTCCAGTTCATTGCATATAAAAAGACAAACGAAACCATGCATGTGTGACTGATATGCAATAGTTTTTCCTTAAATATGAAATATTAGTCAAATCCTTTTGTAAATTACAGTTCAATACAAATCAACCAAAATGCCATCCACCCCAAAAACCTTATCGCGCGTTATTTTCCCTACTGGTGGTGTTAGCTCAACCATCAAGATCGAAGCTTCAAACGCTGAGCCTTTGATATTCAAGAGTAAATAGTAGTTTTTCGGTGCCAACCGACCGGTGCAATCATTTGACTGTCAACGAACTCATCACTTGAACAGGGCAAAGTCCTCATTAGCAAGTGAAATCCCGAACAATTTGGTTAAATCAGACCGTCCGGAATTCATGGCAGATATTTTCAATCGACTGGCATCCAATATCTCCGGGATGGATGTGCAAACAATATGCTCGTTTGTGAGAGATACAATTTTCATTAAATTCACCATAGCTGTCCGTCAAGGGATATTGACTTTTTTGGAGCCCGTACAACTGAGCTGCGTTCACATTTCCTCGCGAATGGGGAAAAACTGCGACATTCTGCATTATATTTCGCTCATCCCTGGCACGGTCAGATAAGGGAAGTATTTTTTAATTTTGCTGAAAGTCATGTTGCCAGGGAGAGGTCACTGCTGCTGCTTAAAGAAGTCACATTCTTGCCCGATCAAACGATATGACCCGGCAACTGTACACAGCAAGCCCGCGTCTGGGTAAGCATCTCTGCTTTGCATTGTATCCAAGGGCAATGTGACATTTCACTTGACAACTCAACTCTTCGCCACCCCTTCGCTAGCCGGCAGCCCTTAATGAATTTCTTTTGCTTGAACATTACGCTCGTCCCCTCCCCTCCCCAGTTGCACAACCTGCATTCCAAAGTGTTCACATACTTCCCTGCTGCATCCTGCTGCCTTACATAATTTTAACTTAGTTCTCGTGTTTGCCTTCGCCTGCGCAAACTGGAGCAAGTCTTGATTCAAAGACACATTTTCAAAGAATTTCATGGCAGAAACTTTAAAGCAAACACGACTTTGCTCTTTCATTTCATTAAGTGAAGTTTGCATTTCAAATTGAACGCAAAACCAAACAAGCTGCATATCACTTGGCAAAAAAAAAGCACGAAAGGAGAAAACATGGCGACACCGAAAGGGACAGAAGCTTGATTATTCATTTATGAATTCCTTTTACCTCGGAAAAATGTGTATCTGCGTTGTTTTGTATATTTTTGCTAGATCCCTCCCTGAGATCCTTTTTCCACATTCAGGGGGGAATCCTTTAAGCTCACTGTGGGGGAATGGTAATATTGTTAATGCATTCTTCTTTACAATTACAGTTATCAGCTACAATGGATCGTACTTAAGCATCCTGAAGGTGAATCGCCTCAACATGGGTGCGTATCTGTGCATAGCATCAAACGGCATCCCACCGACGGTCAGCAAGAGGGTAATGCTAATTGTTCACTGTAAGTTTTAATTACGAAATTTATTCAATGTGTGTTTGAGTTCCCTTCCTCTGCATGCATTCCACCCGCGCAGTGCGTTCATCGACATCCAAATACAAGTGCAGATGCCTGATTGTTTTTTTTTTTGTCATCCCTTAGCTCCTATACATCCCCCTCCCATCACAATCCCATTCAACAGCAGCCATCTAATGCATAAACCTTCGTTTCTTCTAGTCCCGCCGATGATCTGGATTCAGAATCAATTAGTTGGAGCTGCCATTGGTCAGAATATCACATTGGAATGTCAGTCGGAAGCGTACCCGAAGTCCATTAACTACTGGATGAAGAATGACACTATTATTGTGCCAGGTTAGTTCTTGCCCTCGTCTGCTTGTGTTCGATTTGGATAAGCCCCTTTTGTGCACAAGCGAGCAACGTGTAATTAGATGTAGCAAGTGAGTGGGGATGGGACGGAGTCAGTGAAGAGCTGGAAGAGTGCACCGAATGCCTTCTGACATTTTGACACTCTTACCTCTGAAGCCGGCATCTCATGAATAAACCATGGGAAGCGGCGAAGAGTGAGATGATGTGCAGTCCTGCTCTCCACCCCCTCAACAAATCGGGTTATGTTTGTGTTCAGATTTCAATTTATCCCTCGGTCGCTGAGAATGAAGCGGTCAGAGTAAATGCAAATCAATTTAAGATAGAGGGGGATGGGGTGGATGAGTCAGTTGCACCACAGCCCCCTCACCCAATCGTTTGACATTTGAATGCCATTTTCTAACCGCTCCCCCCTCTCGCTTCTTCTTGTTTGCATTTGCAGGTAACCACTTTGTGCAAGAAGTCCTGGAGAATGGATACAAAATCACTATGAGATTGACGGTGAATGATGTTGACATGAGGGACTTTGGCTCTTATCGCTGCATGGCCAAAAACTCTCTGGGGGACACTGATGGAGCGATTAAGTTATACCGTAAGTGGTTTCCTTTGATCCCCCCCCCCCACCCTCTTTGACTCGTATTCTCTCGTTTTTTTCAGTTATTCTCTCTGATTTCTTTTTCTGTTTCATCGTTTCCTTCCTGTTTTCTTTCTGAAACGAGATGTCAATGATTGACGTTACATTTAAAAAAAAAAATTTTCTGTTTTTTTTTGGTTTTTTAAGATTGACTCGATGCTTTCAGACATTCATTTGCATTCGATATTCTCATTGTTTACATGAAAAGAGTTCTTTTCCTGCGTTCGTTGTGAGTGCAATCTTTCGCTGTGATGCGTTGCCATCGGAAGGACGGGAGATCAATTATCTTTTGATTTTAACGGATAATTCGAAATGAAGCGCTTGTTTCATTTACTCAGTGCCGGTGGCCAGTGTTGGTTGGGGCTTTTGTTAATATTCGACTCGAGTGCGTTTCTCCTTTCTCCAGTGCGGATGTGTCTGTGCAGACTGAAATTTAATTTAAAACTTCCCCCCGCCCTCCATGAGGTATCTTAAGCTGAGTTGAATAATGAAAAATAAATATACAGTGAGTGTCAATAATGAGTGTGGAGCCTGATTGAAAATCATAAGTCAACTCACAGTGGGGAGAGGAAGAGTGATGTGTCTTGGGGATGTCAGTTCACCTCCGGGGAGCTGCCATTTGACCACATTTTTGTTGTGCCAAACTATGGAAGACTGATTGTGCCAACAATACGAAAACAAATTCAGTACTTAAGACCAAGCAATTGACTGTGAACCAAATATATTTTCAAGGTTTTTGAAAATTGGGGCCTAACAAGCAGGCTTTTGCGAAGCTATCCAAAGCAGTCACTTATATAGAGAAATATCTGTTCCTGCTCATAAGACCCTTAATCAGGAAAAAGAAATTATTAAATTTTCCACCTGGAATAGTGCATTTTTATAAACTAAACTTTCAAAAGTCAGAATTGCACCAAACCCACCCTGTTCTTACATCATAGTGGGGCTCTTATAAATATAAGCAGACAGAGGTTTTGCCTTTGTGTTGACGTCTGAGTTACACATGTTCCTCTCGAAAATTATTTTCAAAAAGTAGCATGAGAGTACATCGCCATCTGTAAAGCGGATATCGAAAATTGCAGTAATATTCTTTCGCTACTCATCCGGCAAAGACAGACAAGTTTTACAGGAATGCCAAGCTAGACAATGCACTCTATAGCTTGTCTCCATAAATATACAGTGGATAGTTTGTAAGATCTGTCATGATGTGAATATTTGATCCATGGCTGATATTGCTGGCCTTAACTGCCTATCCGCACATGCAGTTTGTTAGGCACTTGTTTTGTTTTGCCGCTCTAACTTCACTGAGGACGGGAGGGCGGTATCTTTATTCATCATTGGATGGACTGTGCTATATCTGATCACTAACGCCGCAGAAGTGATTTGAACCACCGACTATAATTTTACTACTAGATTCGCATCCTTTGCTTTGTTCGGGTCATACGCATGTGACTCGTTGACAACATTTTAGAACGTCTTTATTTTAGTAGCATTTTCAATTTCCTCGTTTTTACGATATCGCGCCTCTCTTGCTATGCAATTTTTCACAAAATTCTCACTCACTTTTAAACCTTAAGAACTTTTAAGGGAAAAGTCAGTTTCTGGAAAATGTCTTCTAACACAATGGAGGATAAGATGTCTCCTTTCACATAAGTATAGTACTGTCAGATGTAATCAACGTAATCAGAAGTAGTACATTTTCGTTCGAACGTTCAAACACCTAATAAATATATGTAGATATGCAATTAGGTATCTTTTGGATGAATGCGGGCCACAAACCTAGCGAGCAAACTCATCTAATTACGATTATCCCTTAAAGGGATGGCATGCTTTAACAAACTGAAACTCCATCCATATATGTATGTACATCAAAAAAACTTCTGCCCTAGTTTAGGAATTGTTCACACATACCGTACTAAGGCCAAACGACGGACTTATGCTGATCTTTTTCTCAACAAAGTCTCATTTTCACATTACAGATCTGCACGAATAGATTCATATATTTCTCTGAACATGTACAGTACTTCAGTGTACTCTATTCATGACAATCATATGAGAAAGAATAATGTACAAATTATAACCACAGTCAAAGAGTCAATCATTGTACACCATTCGATCACCTGATATCAAAATGAGAACTCTCTTTGCTTCCAGTCATACAAGTGGGTTCTCCACTCAAACAAAACATGTACCATTTTAACTGTAAAAAGTACGCTGAGGACACTGAATGCAATGAATGTTATGAGTGCATTCATTTCAAAATGAATGGATTCATTAAAAATATATGCAGTGGGATTTGAATTCTAGCTTTGATCGAGTGAGAAAATAAAAGTTTCTGCCCTCTAAATAGAGTATTTTTTTGGTTAACAAAAGGGATGCAGATAATTGTATGGATTTGACACAGAATTCTGACATTTCGATGGCCAGTAATATCACGATTCCAATGCTAAATTCTTCCGCGATCAAAACAAATTTTAAAATGTTTTGATGAAACTTCAAAACAATCAGCAGGTGAAGACTACGCAACTCTCTATTTTACAGTTGTTCATATCCATCGCCTACAAAAAATATGTGCTGTCCATTTAGAAGAAATTTCAAAATTTTAAATTAAAATTGAATAATTTTTTGGATTGTCATACAAAATTTAACAATATTTCATAAAATAGCCCTGTTTCTGTTTAATTTAATGAGGAATAAAAGTGACTTCTGCAAAAAAAAAAAATAAACACAAAAAATGCGGTCCATATAGTTTAATGTTTGAAGATTATTTCATGCAAATGTTGACCATGACTGCGGCTCAAATGGTTCATCCGCTTAGTCTAAATTTTTTCATACTATTTCAAACATTTCGGCCGGTATCTCACCAATAAATGCTTCAGGGTTGTCTTACAATGCGTCAATTGAAGCGGGCTTGAGCTTTAACATAGCCCTACAAAAATAGTCTGAAGGTGTTAAATCGCACGATCTAGGCGGCCAATTGACCAGTCCAGAACGTGAAACAAAATGTTCACCGGTGCCCATAAGCCGCACCAAACTGTGACTTTTTCTGGATGCATTGGTAGCTCTTGCAATGCCTCTGGCTGATATTCACTCCAAAATCGACAATTCTGATTTTTTACGTACATTTGCATTAAGCCAAAAATGAGCTTCGTCGCTAAACACAACGATGCGCGCGATGAAGTTTCTTAACAGCGCACGCATTTTGATAATGCGTCGTTTGTAAGACGATTCATGGATAAATTATAGACCAAACTGAAGATGTTTGGCAGTTAATCAAAACACGAAACGTGCGTCAGCTATTAAAACCATTGTTGCCAAGAAGATAATAGCTAAAGAAATCCCCTTTTACTTGCGTTCTTCGGTTACTGCTCCCACAAACAGACTTTTGTCTACAATTTTGAGCCCTATTAGCAGTTTGGAATATAAAGAGAGGACCAAGTCTTTTTTAAGGCAGATGGCATCCGCGTGTAGCTTAAATTTGAATGTGCCTTTAGTTTTTCGTGGTAATAAGGAAGTGAGGAAGACCCTATACTATGTAGCCTTAAAACAAAACGTAGTCCAAGTGCGTGATGTTGCATGATCTATGCGGCTCATCGTCATGCCGCTGATGCTAAAAGTCAGACCTAATACATTCAGTATTTCTTACGCCACCCTACTGACTACTAGATATTCTTAAGCTGCCTTGCAGTTCGCAAACAGTTCTAAAACCTCAATTTTTTTAGATATGATGCCGAATCTGTTTCAGTTTAATATGTTCAAACGAAAGTCGATCGCCATGCTTCTACTATAAGTGAGTATAACAATACTCGTGTTGTGCGCGTTATTTCTCACGCGTCTTCTCTCACGAGTAGAAGGGACCTACTGTTTTTTACAGACTCCGAGCGGCGATATTTGAGACGCTTTTCATAGTACTCTTCGGGTGTTGTCAGCAACTCGAAAGAGGTGGTGCCATGAAAAAAAGCGAAATGTCCCGTCCGGGTATCGAACCTAGACCGTCGGCGTATGATTCGACGCAGTTGGCCACTCTGCTTCGGCGACCACGCATATAGTACAACTGAAAAAGCACAAAACGAAGGCTTGCCATCACCGAGATATACTCTATCCTGTTCCTGATACTAGGTTACACCCAGCTGGCTGTTAACCACTCTAGGGACAAAGCTAGTGGCTTCTTCGATATATTTCGATGCTTGCTTTCCAATCTTTGCGATGTTCAGTATGCAAGTATAGTCACATAACACACCATTGCACGTAAGCGTTCCATTCTGATTACAAACTTTGCCTGCGGTTGATTATATAGAGGGGCGCCTTCTTCGGTAGTCTATCAACATGTTCCATGAAAACATTGATAATGTAGTCTACCGGAGCGTGTAGGGTTTAAATGAAATGTGGTTCTAATTATTAGTCGTAGCTTGGAGTATTCGATGGAAGTTGGAATATCCTTTAAGAAAGAACATCAGCAACTTTTCTTCACCTTTTCTTATGAACTTTTACTGAAACTTCAGCTCCGGGCTTGACTGCCAGGTTCAGCCTTCGCTTCCGGATTGCATAAGTTGTCACATCTTTACTGATTCCATGGTGCCTTCGCTTATTTTATTTAATCCACAAATGCAGATCCAGAAGGCATCATTTCCAACTAGAACACTTATTCACATTCTGCCACAAATCTTACCGAAACAATATTTCGTCTTGTCGCATTCTCAAGGCAATCCACTGAAAGACCACTTCGTCCACAAACTCCTGTCATGGCAAAATTATAAATCTTAATTGCTTAATCAGTGCTTCGTCTTGGCAATGTTCAAAGATTCGTATCAGATGTGAAATAATTGAAGCCTTACGACCACATAAGATTTAACCCCTCCTTGAGTTGCGCTCGATCCCGAAATGAATGAATTTGTGCCACACGGATGCACCATCCAGGCGGAAGATCAATTTGATGCGATCTGAAACAACAAGGCAAACACAAGGCCGCCAGGCCGCATCAGACAAATCTACAGGTCTGCTGTGGGTGTCGCTGTCGCTTGATATATCCCCCATTAAGCATATCTTCGGATTATTTCCTTCTTTTTTCATTCATCGGAGCATTCTTATCTGCGACATGTGTACTTCGCTCCCAATAACAAACACATCCTTCAGTCCGTGATTATCCAATTTACTCAGTTATTTATGTGCACTTCAGCGCACAAGTGTCCTACATCCGCAGCAGCACCCTTTTATCACTTCATACACGCTGGCGGTGCTCGCAGTCTTCACTCTGCCGCCCTCGCCCCCTTACCGGAGTAATGACGCACTCGTTGTACCGAAATCATTTACGTTGAAAATTATCCTCAATGTAATCCATCTCCTGCCAGTCACTGGCACGGCGAAACCTTTACTCTTTTTACACACCGTTGCCACATCATCACCAACACCACCCACCCACCCATCACCCGTCATCCATCCCAACGAGCACCCCAAACGCCCCAGATGATGGGCCACTTATTCGAACGCCATTTCAGTGTGTGTTAATGACACTTAAACGTGTTCCATAAGCGATCAACAGCGCTCACTTCTCGAGGGGCACTGTATATCACTGAAACGTTACGCTCATTGGTCCATATAATTCAATCGCACCGCGCGCCTTAGATGCCGCCGCAAGGACAAGCGAAGATGAGACGAGACAAGCGCGCGAACATTTTATTTATGTGTTTCACATCGTAAATTTTATTTTGCAGATATTCCCCAGACGACAACTGTTACGACAGTCGCACCGACTGTCCCCCTGAACACAATGCCAATGGTTATACTCAAATCCAGTAAAGGTGGGTTGACATTTTACGAAATATTGTTGTGTTTGTTTGCCCTGTTTATGTTGCCCCTACACCCCGCCCCTCCGCCCCAAACAAAATTCCACAACGCCCACCGCCCGTTGGCGCGGCACGGTTCGGATTGAAGTTTTTTGTTTTGATTTTCTTTTCACTCTCTGTTTTTCGATTTTGTTTCATGTTGACTTTCTTTAAACGTTTTTCCTTATAATCATTGGCTTGTGATCGATCTGACGCTTAAGCTAAGTCCTTAAGGTGATTGGCCGAGGTGCGGAATTACAAAATTTTTTTGTTTTTGCTTGCAGATCAACGGTACAACAAGGTGCATCGGACGAAGTCAAAGGCCGAGGTCTCTGCGTCATCGATGAACAATGTGTTCGTTGGGGCCACGTCGAGCTTATACAACTCACCAGACCAAATCAATCGGGATCAACGTAAGTATGAGAGACCAAAGGGCGTTGTGTGTGTCCCGGGTGCGGGTAGATTCCTGTCTCACCGGGTGATGGAAACCGAAAATTCTGTCAATCAGTGGGTGTCCTAAGTTTCGGTGGCAATATCTAACTTCTCAGCACTGTTTACATAATTTCTCACAGGGAGTAAACTTTACGGCTTTTTGAAGGAGGAAAAGAGATCTGATCTGTTCTGGTTGGAGTAACCACTTAGTCCCGTACAAGACTCAAGGGTTCAGTGATATGAACTTGTCATACTTCAAAACATAGCTAGAGACTATAAGGAGGTTCGATAGGAGGGCTGGAAGGGTGTGTCTGATGTAGAGTGGACCTTTAAAAAATTCTGACTCTAAGGGCTTAAGTGTCGTTTCTTATTCTGCCTCGTTCGAGTACATTCTTTCTACTTCCTGCTTCATGCTCACCAATCTGACAGTCTCCAAAAACCAGGCTTATATTCGACCTTTCAAGCGCTTTTAGCAGCTCATAACATCAAGAGAGGACAAGATTTTTTTCAAAATACGAGAAAAGTTGAGACTAGGCAATATTTCGTTAATCAAGTCGAACGCATCCGCTTGTGGTTTCGATTTGCATGTGGCGAGGCGTTTTCGTGATGATGAGTGAATGGCAGGTCTATACTTGCACCTGTCGTTGCACTGGCTTGGAATGAAAGCATGGCCTGGTACCCAGCAAAGGCGGCAATTCAATCGCTCAACCGCGACCCCTCAGTCTAAGTAGCATTGATGTATGTCTTATTATGGGCGTCATCGTGCGACTTCATCTAATAGGTTACATTCCAGACTGGGCATTGGATAATTGATATCCGCCGAGGATGCCGAAGCGAAGCTGAAAAAGATGCTGCTCTTCAGCATCTAGAAAGCAGTCCTTCTTCTTCTTCTTCTTCTTGTGGCGCTACAGTCCGGGGTGGATCTGACCCTCCATCAACATGCCTCTCCAGCCAGCACGATTTTTCGCCAGCTGTCGCCAGTTGCACACCCTAAGTTGGTTGAGGTCCTTATCCAATTGTGTGCGCCACCTTAGCCTAGGCCGTCCTCTGTTGCATTGTCCCAATGGATCAGATTCAAAGACTTTTCGGGACGTAGCAGTGGTGTCCATACGCTCTTCATGGCCTAGCCATTTTAAGCGTTTTATCGAAAGACCAGGCGCAGGAGCATTTCGCTGTACAGCCCAGATCGTGGCTCTGGTGTTGACTTATGAGAAACGCACGATCGTCTCAATGATGATATTAAAGAAGTCGCATAACAATGCGTCGCCTTGTTTAAAACCTTTTTTGACATTGAAGGTCTCGGTGAGTTCGTTCCCGACCTTGGCGGAGCAGCTAGAGCTCTCAATCGTCATCCTACACAAGCTGACGAGTTTGGTAGGAATGCCGAAAGTAGACTTGGCACTGTATAGCTTGTCTCTATGCACACTATCATATGCGGCCTTGATATCGACGATGTGAGTGTCGAGTTGCAATTTTTGGGTCTTTCCCACGATCGGCCGTAGTGTGAAGATTTGGTCGATGGTGGACTTCCCTGGACTGAAACCACACTGATAAGGACCTACTAGGTTATAAACGGACAGTTTCAGACGTTCACACAATACGGCAGAGAGGATCTTGTACGCGATGTTAAGGAGGCCTATCCCTCGATAGTTGGCGCAGTTGAACGGGTCTCCTTTCGTGTGGACCGGACAGACGACGCTGAGCTTCCACTCATCGGACATGCTTTCCTCCGATTATATCTTAGAGATGAGCTGACGCATGTGCCCAACCAGGTTATCTTCAGCTGCTTTAATCAGTTCTGCGGATAGTCCATCCGCTCCCGCTTTGTTCAACTTCAGTCTCTATATTGCTATCTAAGTCGGAGGGACATAATACCATCCCCTTAATTAACATTTTTGTCAAAGGGGTATTCTGCTTACCACGAAGAATTTTACAAGTGCTCCGAGTGAGTTGATTAAGATTAAGGTGTTAGAACTCCCTGGTGAAGTATTTTGTGAAAAATAGAATCATCTCTCCATCAGAAGCGTTTTTTTCAGAGGCTTTGTTGACATCAAGGGTCAAAGAACTGACCGTTTGCAAAGTAGAAAGAGATCAGTGATTAGGGCTCTTTAGACAAACGAAAGGGGATTTAGTTTTATTCTTTCATTTCGTACTTTTTCATCAACATTTTGGCAGCTATACAGAGTTTTCGTTTTACGCACTTGGAATGAAAAGGAATTTTCAAATATAGGATCATTCTCTTTCCGGTTTCAAAAGGAAAGTACAATAAGACAGATACTGAGGTATTCTTTTGATAAAGATTTTCTCTCTTTTATAAAGTTTCGACTTTGATGGACAAGAACAAATGACCGCCTCGCGAATATTCGCAGCAAGCTATTTCTAAGCACTTCCAAATCCCAAACTTCGGGTGGTATCTAGTGGTCGCCGTGGCGTTGTGGGTAAGTGCGTCGACCCAAACGTAAGGTTCGCTTCCCGGTAGCTTACCTCGCATTTTTCACCGCACCACCTCTTTCGAGTTGCTGACTAACTCAAGGAGTATCAATTGTATATGAAGAGCTTCTCAAGTGTCGCCCTTCAGGATCGGTAAAAAAAAAAACTGTCCTTCGTCCCTTCTACTTGTGACAGAACAGTAGCACGTACAACACGAGTCCCCACAAGGAAGCAAGCTAGGCCTTGGTCCCTTGTGGGCTGTAGTGCCCATTATTATTATTAATAATTAAATGTAGGTCTTAGCTTGAGGAATGTTAAGTTCCAATGCCAATGGATATAATCTGCCGTAGCGCTGCTTTTGCGAAGAGTCACATAATCTATCGGCGTCAAATTAAATGTTCTTTGCTGTCAAGAGACTTCGCTAAAATGTAAAATTACGCAACAAGGAAATTAAGCAATAAGTAGTTGTTCTGTTTGCCCTGCTGCTATGTCTTGATGAATCCACATATCGCCCACGCCATAGTCCTAATTCACCACCCTATAGCCCTAATTTGAATATCCGGCTCATGTAGTCCAAGACGGACGAATTACAATTTTTGACCAAAAAGCACATCAAACAATAACTCTTTTCGAATGTAACGGCGCCTCTTCGATCAGTTTTGGGTTTTCCCACATGCAGTAATTTAGTGTTTCTGCACAGCCACAGAGTGAGAGTCGTGATCGACCTATTGTGATAACTAGTGGGGTAATTATCGAGCTTCATTCCTAATTATGAGTTGCCGGGGAGCGCGGGGATACTAAAGGTATCTCATGTTGTGATTGCGGTCGATTGTTTCATAGTTCCTGCATCAACCTCTCTGCCACAGACGTTGATTTCCTAAAATCAAGTGCTACGGGTTATCGGTGCGAAAATTGTTCGAGTGTTCGACGAAGATCTCTGCACTCATTGGCTCCACTGGGAGAACATGTTCGGCCTTACTGTGCGACATCAACAAAACAACAACAATCGCTGAAAACGCAGGAAACCTCTACGTTGCCCGAAGGATCGGTGGTTATTGTCTATTCTTTCAATTCCCAAAAAGCGTGTACACGGCGCGTTTTGAACGGCCAGAAGTCTTCAGTTGTTGCTTAATTAGATCTTTATAAGGATAGAGATGAAAATCCCTGGAGTGTACCACACTTCAGTTGTCACGAACTTAGCGAAATCTAAACACACTGATCGTCAGCTGGAATTCCGCGTTCTTCTTCTTCTTGTGGTGCTACAGCCCCAGGTGGACCTGGGCCTCAACCAAAGATGTGCACTTACAGCAGGAATATTTTCGACTGACCGAGCATTACGACTATTCAGAGGCCTTACGACATCAGTAAGACTTACCTCAACATCTTGCACAATTAAACCGATTACTTGCTTAGTCATTCGATTATGACGACCGTATTCATCGCTTAGTATACGTCTACGTTTGAATCACACTTTTGTAGCAAGTTTTTATGATACAACTCTTCGATCCATTACTTAGATCTTTATTATTAAAAATGGTAAATATTCAACTAGTACCGTGGTCCTTCTAATCACAGCTGAAGTTGTCAGGTGTCAGATGATAGCGCTCTTAACCATAAACCACAAAATGAATGACTTTATGATGAAGTATCGAAAATAAGACACAACACCGATTGCAATAATGAGGGCAGGTGGAACTAGCAAAGGGATACGTCACGTTGTACTTGTTGATCCTTCCAGAGAGGGTTCTACTACTCAATCTCCTCGAAAGCCCAAAGAGACAGCGGTTGGCAAGAGGTATTCTGAATTTAATCTCAGCATGATGTGGTTCGAACTATTTGCTCGGGAGCCAATCTGGTCATTCGCTAGCTCAAAGTTACAGCTGTTGCTCTGGCCTCTGACAGGATATACATCGTTTTCCGTCCTTTCATCACTTACCCATTTTGGGCACCTCCATTGCAAATCCAGAAAATGCTTAGTCGACGGCTCGCAATGTGTTACCAATCACGTCAATGTAAACAGTGGATCATAGTCTCATCGAGTCACAAAATTTACTCCTGAAACCTCATCTACACTGAGTTCCTAAATATGTTTCCATTTACAGCATTCTTCTTGTACAAGACGAGAACAATGACAAGAACGATTGAATAAGGCGCCAAGCTGTATACTCTTACACCACACCAGTTGCTCTCATTAATATAACCCACGTCACACGCTCCACGGAAACCCCGCAGAACTCAAACCACCCAATAGCCAAAGCTCTGCTGCCCACAGTGAATGACATTTTACAAAACGATGAAATTTAACACTCCACCCACGAACTGCGGGCAGACCCCTTAGCGGACAAAATAAATTTCATATCAATTCCAAAGCAAACATTTTCAAAATAATTGAACACTGCAAACAGGGCGCACACGAAAATAGAACGAGCCTTTGTGGGAGATGCGGACATCACTTATGTGGCTGTTGATTGCCGCTTGACAATGGGTGTCCTTTTTTTGGCAAACTCATGACTTCAAACGACGCTCAAACGATATCCTCTTGACCCTCAACCGCCGCAATAACCATCATCACACCCACAGACGATTTCGGACCCACAATAGAAAAACCAACCGCAACCCTTTGAATGCAAATACCCCTCAAAATCATTGCCAATGTATCTTTCCAATTACATCTGTGTCACTGACCTATCCTTCATAGAAATTGCCAGAAAGCATCCATCCCCCTCCACACTGGGGAGACCAGCAGAGATGCTCCAATTTTGAGCAACTGGTGGCGTACCTAGATGTGAGCGTCCGTCGCAGGAATATTCAATTCAATACTTAATCCAAATTGATTGCCATCAATCAAAGCCAGAATATTTAGGTCAGGGCAATGCTGACTGGCCCCCGACCCGGTGAGTGGGCGTGGGTAGATTTGAGAATTCTGCAAAGACATCCGGTACAGGATTGAATTGAATACATTCGAAACCGAATCTGACATGCAATGCGGAAGGCGGATATGTGTCCTTTTAACATCGGAGTTGTCTCGAAATTGCTCTCCGTAGTTAAGGGCCTGAGGTGCAGTTAGTGTGGAGTTTCCTTAATTGCGGTTCCACGCTCGAAGATATTGCTTTCGATGTTGAGGATGTAAAGGCAATGTTGTTTTTGATAAAGTTCTTTGAAGATGTCCTTGGGGGACAGGAAGAGACTTCCTTAGTCTTTCAGCTGACAAGGATACCTTGACGAAAGATGACTTCATCTGTGACTGCATTGCCTGTAGTCTGTAGTTTGAGACTGAATCGTGGCTTTAACGAGATTTCTAAACTGAATTGTGTATGTTATGCGTAAGGCATACCGCAGGCTATATTCTGTTCAGGGTCCTTGTGACTGGAACCGTTTCTATTTCTTCTATAAATCTAAATTGAATGATTTTTATCAATTTTGATCACGTACATGTTAAGCTCTTGGCCACCATTACCGATAACTTCTTAACTTGTTTAAGGTTTCGTTTTTTTTTCTCCCTTTTCTTCTTCGTCCGTCTATCCATCATATCTGTCCCTTTCTCCATATCTCCTGAACTAACAAAGCGATTTGTACGTATTTTCGGATATAAATTCAGTTCAAATAGAAATCACGGTTCCTGCAAAAACACTACAAATTTCACATAAATTTAGAATAACTTTCGTCTACGTGATGTTGGGGTAAATTTTTGCGACCAGCAATCCTTATAGTGATAGATGGGCCTCTCTCTGCTTTCGGGATCAAGCCGATTCGGTCAAGGTACAAGAATGCTTCCCCGCATCGTTGGGTAGTATGTCAGCACGAAACACACTTTTAAGTCAAATACTTTAAAAATGTTGAAAAAACGTTTCAGTTAGCTTTCTTCAACATTTTGATGTAATGTACAAGATCTGTTCAAAAATAATTTTTCTCAAAAAATATTTATTTCCTCATCAATTTATATTTTGTCTCCTTCAAAGAAGTCCCCCTTAGGTATTATACACTTGTGCCAGCGTTGTTCCCAATCCTCGTAGCAGTTTTGCACTTCTTGATATGCATTTGCCTTCTCTCAGCGCTTCTGTTTGTATCGCCTTAATCTTCGCAAAACGCCTTCCTTTCATGGGTATTTCCAATACCCACGATTGGTCATCGATTATGGCCTGTTAATCAAATCTGAATCACGGTTGATGTCCTTCAACAATTCCTGATTGATGCTCATGTGACATTGTTTGTGGTCAAAATTTGTTAAAATTTTGGAATGAACTTCGCTGACACACCCTTCATGCCCAAGTAAGGAACACGTTATTCCACTCTCACGTCTCTCATGACAATGTTTGGTCAACAGCGCTTTCTTAGAGTGAACCAATTCCATTGAAATACAATCACTTTAAAAAAGAAAACCTCAGCTTCGTGCTACCATCGCAGAAGTAGAATCTTGAAACACTACACAATCTGATTTAGACGTACAAACTCATTACCATAAGTTTCGTTAGAGGAAAAACTACATTTTGGTAGAATACTAGAAGCACTACCAGTATGCAGAACGTGGATCAAGAATACTCCAGCATCTTATCAATATCTTAACCCAAATTGCAGTCTAACATTTTTGCCCAAATTGCAGTTCAGTTTCTTATTCAAGTCGTTGTCAATATTACAGTTCAATCCTTTGATTGAAATTCGGCCTAATATTCAGTCTGAATCCTTGTTCAAAAACATATCCGAACTGCAGTCAGTCCTTATTCCAAGTTTTCGTCTTAGTTTTAGTTCAAACCTTTTTTTCAGGTTTTATACAAATACTCGTCCAAGTTTTTTTTCCCAATCCCTTATGAAATTCATTGCTCAAGTGTTTGTACATGTGTCTAGGTCCTTGTCCAATTATTTGTGCAAGTACTTGGAAAGTCTCATACAAATTCATATTAAACCCCAGTTGAATTTAAACCAAATTGTATATCAATTTTGTGTTTGCCTAAGACATTTTTAAAGTTTCAGCTAGGCCATTGTTAAAGATCGTATGTAAGTCTATGTCCAAGTTTTTGTTCAAACCCAAGTAAATGTCTAAGTCTTTGCCTTTTTATTACAAATCAATTCCTTGTTCAAAGTTTACCGTGTGATTGCTTGTCCAATCCCATACTCAAGTTTGGTCAGTTTAATTCAAACTCATTTACAAGTAAATTATTTGTCTACTTTAATGCCTAAGTCATTGGCCAAGTCTCAGCTCAGGTCGTTGTCAAAATTCTTATCGAAGTCCTTGTCTAAGTTTTAGTACAAGTCCTTGTGTAAATTTCAGTCCAAGTTTTTGTTGCAGGTATTACAAAGTCCCTGTCCAATTTTTTTGTTCAATTTTTTATAGATATCCTTCCCAAATTAAGTCATATGTTTCCGTTAAAGTCCTTCATCAAATCTTGATCCAAGTACTGGTCAAAATTTTACAAATTTCCTTTTTTCTCATATCCAATTCCCACGGTGTCAAAATATCGAGAGTTCTCTCCGGCATCGGACCAATCAAGACCCAAACAGATGGTCCCCCAAATGGTTTTGCATCCGTCGAAAAAGCCAGTAATCAGAAGAAGCAAGGTTGTGAGAATACGGCAGGCGGGGTAAGACCTTCCATTTCAGTGCTTCCGGGTAGTTTTTGACCACCAAAGCTTAATAGGGCCGGGCGTCATTGTCTTGCAAAATTAACTTATCATGCATTTCGGTCGTTCCTGACCGTTTCTAACGCAATAATCTACTCAAACGCATTCATTTTAGTTGATAACCCACCCACCAATGGTACACAACATCCGTTTGGTACCACCATATGCAGAGCCTGAGCCTGGATGTTTTCTTTGGTGTACATGTAGACGATGATGGAACGGGTTCACCAGGCTTTGCATAGTACTTTTTCTTCATAGGATTATTTTAGTATCAACTTTCCATCTCGATTCACGATCTGGTGCAAAAATCCCTGCCTTTGATGCCTCTTAAGAAGCAGTTTTTTCTTTGCTTTCTCCATCCGAACGAAAATTGCTTGCAGAATCACTCCCAACGATGCTACGAACCACCTTGCATTTGACACGGATCTTGATCCAATATAGCCTCCAATTTCTCATCTTTAAACTTTTTGGACTGATCAAGACGCCCTTCGTCTTCGACGCTAAAATCACGACTTTTGAAGTCTTGAAACCACTCTCTGCATGATTTATCAATCAAAGCAGATTCACCATCAATTTCTACAAGTATTCGATGGGATTTAACTGCACATTTCTTCCAAATTAAGAAAGTAAATCAAAACTTTACGCAAATACTGGTAATGTAATATTAATAATAAAGTAGGTAGTCGCTTCCAAGATCAGCTACAACTTGCATCTGGTGCCATCTCTTGAAGACAGACCGAATTAATCTGTACCCCCAATAAGTTCGCTTCAAAACACGACACCTTTTTTGTGTGAGTGTAGTCCGCACTTCCCCTCTCTTTGCTAAAATTTGCAGTGTTTGTTTAAAAGTGTTGTCTCTATATTCCTAAACTTCCACAAAAACTGCTTCCAGTGCCCTGGTCCCTTGACTTACTGGCTGACTGATATGATGGCCAGATTAGCTGGAATGTCTGTAAAGAGGAATCATGTGAAACTAAGGAATCATGTGGATCTAGTCTTATGTCCTTTTTCCTGGTATTTAACTAAAACAAATGAAGACTCATTTTTTATTGATCTTGTATCCAAACAATGATTCTGATCAAAATATTTGTTAAAGTCAGATAAAATTACAGAATATCAGCGCCGCAGCAGGATATTCGACATTAAGTTGAGATGCTCTTGCGCCACAGTTGCATTTATTTTTTTAACAAAAACATTGCCTTCTGCCCCTGCGAACTTTGCACAATTCTGACAGAAAGGCAGCAAGGGTCATTGACATTTGAATAGTGCCCGTCATAGGCAAGATGTCGCAATTCTACTGTCACGATCACTTAAGGAAAATCTAGTATGACTCCTTCAGCACCTCAACATCCACCTTACGACCAACTATATAGAACACTGGATTAGTCCAGATCAGTGCTGAATGTTTTCGCAGCCAATAGCTGCGATCTTCTGCAGAATTTAAAAATTTCTATGACCCCAAGCACCCCTTGCAATAGACGTCCAGCTAACTGTGAACTTGCCTGAGTCTCAGGCGGTCTCGGGCGTCCCATTTGCCGAGTCACTCCAGTTGATTATGCTTTCATGTTGAATGGGGGGGAGGCAAATCACAAATCGAATCGATTTTGCTCCGGTAAATACCCACCAAATGGGCCAATGAGCAAAGGGCTCCCACTTAAACGAATCTCAGATTAATCTACGCTCTTGTGCTCGTTCCGGCTGCGGCGGAAAGTCCCCACCGCCAGCATATACATTGCCCGTCTGCATTTGAATTTAATTTATCTCGATGCTTTGTGTGCCCACAATTAAAAGCAGGGAACAGCAAAAAAATGAAAGCGTAAAGAAAAACACCATTAAAATGCACTTCCGCCGCTATGCATAAGCGCGTCCTTCCAGCGCGCCCGCTCTAATAGCATCAGAACGCCGCAGCATCAGCGCCAACCTTTGAACATTCAATAATTGCATATGTGTGCACTCTTACTAGGCCCCTTTGTGGCGCGCAGCGACTCACCAGACATCCGTGTGTACATCGCATGTTCGTGCATCAGGTCCTTTTTTGCATCAAAGCGTAATTGCGAGATGTTTTTCCCCGGTCCCCGTGCAGCCTTCGAACGCGGCGCCAAGGGTGCCCGTATGTGCGCTGTGGGCGGCGGACTTTTACACACCTTTTAACCCATCTATCGAACAGTTCGATGCCGTCGTAGCAACACAAAGCAAAATTAAGGATCACACGGCGGGTGCGGTGCGCGGCGCAGCAGCGACAGCGAAGGAGCATTCTTCTGATGTGCAACAAATAAAGTTCTTAGTGAAGTGAGCAGCGGGGGTGGTGCTAGACGACTAGTTCAATAAAAGAGTACAAGGACTTGGACCGAACACATTGGTTTTGATCCGAGGGAACTCTGCTCTAAGGACACTCTCTCTCTCTGTAGATGCACTGTGCATTTAACGGCGCTGTATGGGTTTCTAAAAAAGAAAAGGAGAAACTGGTCCCTGGTGTGGGGGCGGCGCTTGAATGGAACGGACGTTCGGGAAACTATGAAAGACATTATTTATGATAGTCTGGCAATATGAGACAAATGCTGCTGCACAGTGTGTGCAACAGGACGAGTCACATGTGTGTGGGATTGAGATGTACTCAGGTGGACAGTGGAGTGTAGTGATGACCACTTGATGGCATAATTTATGGAAAATTATGTTGCAACAGGAGCTTGTGTCCACGAGCGAAAAAATGGAACACCTGCTAATGCATGGAAGGAAGACCTTATTTAGTTCGCTTTTTAAAGGATGCCCTTCCGGTGGTTGTTTTGTGTCCTGTAAAGCAATATCCTCTCAGCGCTTACATGGCAATTTCTGATCTTTCATGGCGGCTGCTGGAAATGGAATTATGTTTCGAATTGTCTTAAGAGGAAGGCAGGTTACAATCCTTGCCTATTTATGCCCGACTTCTTGCATGGTTTCCCATGAAAACGTCTTTTATCTTTGCGAAACTGATTTTTGATCGCAACTGTCTTGATTTGCCGTGGGCATCCATGTCACTTTTTGCTGGCTGGAGAGGCATGTAGATTGAGGCCCACGTCCACCCCGGACTGTAGCGCCACAAGAAGAAGGAGAAGGAAAAGGAGAAATGTCACTTTCGCATTCTTCATGACAAAAAAATAAAATTAAATCGCTAGAGACCACAAGGACTAAGGTCAGGGCCCAGAGTCTCTATTAAATGCACATGGTGTGGGTGCTGCTGTCCCCTCTCTACTAGAGGGAACAACAATAACTAACTGCCGAACCTAGCACCTTCGACGTGTTAGTCCAGCCAAGTTCCCAGATGATATACTTAAGTATGAAAGAAAATGATTTTTCTTCCCGACACTAGTTTCACAATCAATACCAAAATCCCGATGGTGGCTCCAATATTTTCAACCAGAACTTGAGACAGAGGATACCTCTTCAAATGTCCCCTTTGTCTTACTGTCGGATCGCTGATAGAAAGTGCACGAGATAGCCGAGATTCCCGCATGCACAAATGAGAAAACTGTCTGCGCGATAGCTGCCGTGTTCGCTCAATCCAGATAATGACCGCAATCAGGATATCACTTCAGAGCAGCGTTTCACACTGTTTTAGGTCATCCCAAGACGATTCTGCCCCGTTTTGTGGCCGTGGACCACGGAGCAGTAGACAAACGTGTTCTAGATTCTCCTTCCGGCCGGAAAGATGATTGTCACTGATTTCTGGGTCTTACAAGGTCTGATCTACGTCGACTATTTAATAATAATTGAATGGCACAACAGCCCTCAATGGACCAGGGCCTAGCTTCTACAACAACTACTCGTGTTTTGCGTGCCACTGTTCTCCCACGAGTAGAAGGGACCTACAGTCTTTTGCCGGTTCCGAACGGCGAAATTTGAGACACTTTTCATGGACAACTGATACTCTTTGAGTGTTGTCAGCAATTCGAAAGAGGTGGTGCCGTGAAAAAATGCAAAGTGTCCCGTCCAGGAATCGAATCTAGACTCTCTGCGCGGCGGTTGATGCACTAACCTAACCACCACGTCGACTATTTGGTTAGGGGCAAAAAGTTCACAGGGCTTGTCTTCGCTGAATTATTGCTGGAAAATCGGCTTCATTTGGGGAAGAAATAACTGGCTATATATCAGTTACGGCTTTGCCATCGCCAAATTTTTCTAGTTACGCTACGAATTGCTGCCCGGTTGACTGTGTTCTCCAAATTTGGCCCCGTAAGACTTTCTTTTGATTCCAATCTTGAAAAAGTCACTCGCCGGGTTTTTCGGAGTTGCCGGAAATTTGAGTTCAATGCGAGAGTTATCGACACCATGGAGGCCTACGATGATAACTTCCAGGAAGCGATCTAATCAGACGTATAAGAGAAGTTGGACTAAATCACCTGGTCAAACGCATTAGAGTATGTTCCGTGGACAAAGTACTTATTTCAATACCACACCTTCAGACATACGTATCCACACACCGAATGTTCTTGTAATCTTGTAGTACAAAGTGCATAGCCTGGATAGTAGCAGGATGTAGCAAAGACAACCTTACGGCACCTGATGCCACAGACGAACGATGACATGTTTGAGCAGACAAAGTAAATAACTCACAGAGCAAATACCAACAGATATCGCAAAGTAAAGTCTACTGAACAGGAAAGTAATGTTAGCTCAGAAAAAGAGACGAAGAAAACAGCACTTTCAGAGCAATTACACCTTCTGCTTTTCTTTCAGAGAATTTCGAAGAATTCATATATATCAGGTTTTGCAAGGGCTTTGTGTCATTGAGATAAAACCGTGCATGCACAACATGCCGTGCTATGACCCTTCGATCTTGATTTAATTCAAATATTTTCAAAACTATTTGCAAGAGCATGACCATACATTGCCCTCAAGTTGGCCAACATGATACACCTTTGAAGACACTAGTTACATATATATCCATAAATTCAGATCGATACTTATCAAAACCATCTGTCAATTTTAAGGCCGCAAGGAGTGTTGGGTAGCTTGTCAGTGATTTTAATACTCGTCCGTAAGCTTCTTCTTCTTCTTTTACTGGCGCTACAGTCCCGGGTGGACATGCGACTCAACCAACATGCCTCTCCGTCTAGCACAATCTGTCGCCAGCTGCCTTCAGTTGCGCACTCTAAGTTGGCTGAGGTCCAATTATGTCCGGCATCTCAACCTAAACTGTCCTTTGCTGCCTTCTCTCAATGGTTCGGATTTGAAGACTTTTCGGGTCAGTGCAGTCGAGTCCACACGCTCTACACGACCTAACCATCGTAAGCGTTGTCTCCGAAAACGCTTGACGTGGCGCATGCCACCGTAAATTCAAAGTTGAATCTTCTCCTTCAGGCGCCATCAACGGAAACAGGAACACAAGTCGTTAAGTGTCCAGCCTAATTTTTGATGTCCCAGGCAGCTCTCGAAACTTGAGGTCTTCAGAAATTTTTGTTTCGAAGGTTCCCAGTATCTGCTCAGCCGTTTTGCTTTTCTTAAAGCACTCGGCGCCGTATAGGAGTACGGGAAGGATAAGCGACTTGTAGAGCATTACCTTGATCCTATGTGTCAGGAGTTTCGACCCTAGCTGTTGGGACAGGCCACGGTAGACAAACTGGGCCTCAACCAAAAAGCCTCTCCAGCCAGCACTATCGATCAGCTGGCAGCTGCCTTCAGTTGCACACACCAAGTTGGTTGAGGTCCTTCTCCACTTTAAGGAGCCATATTGTGCGTGACCGTATTCTGCTACGTTGCCCTTTCGATGACTTTTTCTCTAGAGTGAAACTATGCGATTACCAAACGTTTCTTTCAGTAAATTAATTGGGGTACGAGCTATGTGGCATGTTACGCTGTCTTGTTGAAAGAATAGCTCTTGCGTATCATGGTTAATTAATAAATGGACGAAAAAGTCAGTTGCCATGGCTGCGTTGCGGTCACCATTGACTGTAAAGTTCTGGCCAAAATGTACGAACCAGTTATTGCACCAACTTGTGCAGCACATCAAACAGTCAGTTTGATGCTACGGTGTTTCAACAAACACTTGAGGAACTGCATCGCATAACAAAATTCATTTAAGAAAATTGCACTCAATGGAAACCTTGTTTTGGCCCAAATTTTCACAATATGGAAAAGTATTTAGAGTATGTCAGACATCAGTTCAATGATGTAGAAGTGCCAAATCAAGCTAAAAGCTTACTCAGCTGCCGGTGCATAGTCACGGTGGAAGAACATTTTATTTCGCTAAATGAAGATATTTTTTCTGTCATTCTGTGTTAAATTGTGATTGAATTTTGTCACGATGTGCTTCGTAGTCGTATTTAGGGCACCTGTGCCTGGCTTGTTAAATACCGACGTACTACCTCTTTGAAATACTGTTCGTGTGTCAGCCCCGTAAGATTACAAACGGAGTTTAATCCACAAAGGTTGAACAAGAACGGACAAGGGCAATAGGGAATCCGTCAAGCAACTACAATGCGAGTATCCAACGCTAAGGAATAGGGCTAAGGAATAGGGGGGCTGAGACTCCAAATTTCCAAGAACTAAGTCCAGTGAGTGTCTTAGTGTCCACCTTCTGCATGCAGGGTGGAAATTGAATCTACTTGTCACCTCTAAAAAATTTAAATGTACAAAGAGGGATCTAAGTCCCCACACCAATCGTTTGACGAAGGATATTAATAAGAACCGTCAAACCCTGTACCCTACTCGATGGGTGTCTACCTGATGTCTTCCAATATCTGCCGGAATTGTTAAAGTAAGAGTGGAACGCCTGTCCTACGACAAATAGACTAGGTATGGGTAAAAACTTTTTCAATTCAGTGGAAGACGTTGTGGCAGTGCAACCACAGTAACTCAAGTCAAACTTACACCTTTGGGGGTCGGGGTGGACTTTTAATTATTCCACCCCAACAACGTCAATCCTTGTTCTTAGGTTTATCCATGTCATAATGTCTAACTCTGGATCAATGTGGTCTATGTGAAACTCAATTGTCAGGAAAGGAAACATCAAAGTGTTGTAAACTCAGCGGAAGTAGTGTTGATCATTTTGTAATTTGTCACGTTCTACTGCACACCTCACACTAAATGTTGTCATGGAAGGCAGTAGCCACTCTTCTTATCGAACAACACCTTTCGAGAACACCAACAGAACACCATCATCAGTTGAAACATAACACACAGGCAGCCTACAATCACAATATTCCTACATTTCTGCAGAATCATCAGGAAACGAATGACAGCCCAGAGATGATGGCACATGAACAGCACTAAATTAAGGCGGTAAATATCCCCTAATAACCCCATTCAATACGCACAGATATTCCAATCTTGCACTCCTCACTGTACACACGCCGCAGCGGCTGTCGTTCGCCTCCAAGGCCACTCGGGTTTCAATTCGCCCCTTGTGTCACTCTTTGGCCACGTTCAATGTGTTTTCAGAAGCGAAGCGTAAAACACTCTTCAGGGAGCTCTTATAATCTCAAAATTGGTGATAAATATGCGACAAAGTACAGAACTTGCCAACATTATTACCCCATCGCATATATGGACGACAAATAGTATTTCCACGCTCCGCTACGTTGCCCTCGAACGAAATTGCCAACAAAAGCATCGCACAGCGAGGAAAGATTTCCAGAGACTCCAGCGAACTCCAACTTTGGCCAATGCCGTGTTCCTCTTCAAGGAAGATACCGCTCACGCCCCCCGCTGTCGTGTCGTGTCGTTCGCTCGGTGCACAGCCGAATACAGAAAAATGCTGTCATCGCCTTTCCTGTCGATGAAATCGTCAGTCATAAGAAATGGAACGAATCGACTGCCATAAAATACGTTTCGATCCGCACCCTTTCACTTCACTGCACGGCATCCACCCACCACCCACGCGCACACACACACACACACAGACACACGAGCCCGAGCACACTCAGTCCGTTGTATCGTCAAAAAGTGGGTTCTTAGAAGTCGACAGTAAAGCTGTTATGTTTGACATACGATTGAAACACCCACTACCGGGACATTGAATTGTGACATTTTACGTTCATTTCGGCCCCCGTCCTTTGTCTCCCGGCAGGGCGGCGGGTGGCTTTTCGGGCGGTGTTTGTGGGCGGACGGGGCCGGTTGGTTGGTTGGATGGTCGGGAAAAATTATGAAACTGTGGAAATCATATTTTCACGCCTTGGAAAAATGTGTCATTTATTTTATTATTATCGCACATTCTTGTTAGGGAGCGAAATGAATTTTTTTTTTCCTTCTCTTCCTGTGCTTGTCCCTTGCCGCCACCTTCTCCAACCTAGTTCGCAGCAGTTTCGGTTCGTAATGGCAAATGGACATTACGGGTGATGGTGAATTTTGCACGCATCTGGATATTGTTATGGCTTGACTTTCTTGGCTCTTCCGTCTCGTGTTGCGGGAAGACTTTGATGGTGGGTGGTGGTGGGAGGGGTGGGGGGAGGTGCTTTAGCCCTCAAGGGGATATAAATAGATTGAAGACATATGAAAGGGTTTGCCGTCGTAGTTCTCGGGGACTTGTGAGTTTATATCCGGGGACGAAAGCGAAATTAAATTGTTTGTCAAGGAGCATGGTAGAAGTTCGGGTGGGTTTTGATGAATTCTTCTTTCTGAGAAACATTCGATGAGCACTTAGCTGGTCATTCGATCAGGTTGCAAATAACAAGGTAAATCTGCTCCTATCATCCAGGAAGAAGAGAATTTCCTTCAAATTGACATTTCTGAGGTCTTAGGGACCGGGGCAGATGGTGAGCGATTGGATTAAAGAGGGTTTTAAAAATTCAGGAAATGCGTTGAGGAAGGAGGTGATTTGCCTAGAACACATCTTGGGATGAGATTGGTGAGCAAAGTCTGGTACGGAAGTCAGAGAACAAACATTTTAAAACTCTTCTAAATGATGAAGCTTCCTTCGGGGGAATTACAGTCCGATGTGGACTTGGCCCTCGACCAACATGCCTCCACAACTATAATGATCTCTTCAGAGCTGCCTAAAATGACTTGTGTGTGCCGTCTCAGATCAGCTGCCTTCGACTTTTGCTGCAGAGGCATGGTTGCCTAAGGCTACAATGAGGTTGCTACTCTAGCTGGAGATCCCGGAGCACATTTAGTTCTCAGATGGATATTACTATGCAACGTAAGTTGAGGATGCAACGTGAGTTGAGGATTGACAAGTTCCACATTCTCTAGAACTCAAACTATCTTATCCCTCCCACTTTAGTCAGCATGTTTCGTTTGAAAATGTCATGATCTTGTTTACTCTGGCAATTGCTAGTTAGTCACAATTGTTGTGGAAGTATTTTCTCATGGTTGGCGTTTAAGCTACTGCATGAGATGGCTATGTTTCAATCGTTTCTGAAGTACATGGGTGGTCTCAGTCCTCTTACATGATTGCCCATCAGACAGTGTAAGTACGCTTGCAATACAATACGTGTTCCTGGTGTGAAAACTCCTTCTAAACAGATTTTTGTCTATTACTGTCTTTTTCAGGGGATGTTGGAGACCAAATCTCTAAGTCTAGAATTCAAAAGTGCTGTAGGCGGCTATGCGGCTATGGTCTGTCATGCCTGACTTATCTCTTGATGCACCTTTAGGTTCATCCATCCTTTCAATGATATCCACATAATTTTCTCTTAAGGTCATCATCTGCTTCAATGAAATGGTCTTCGGATCAACTTCCGGAGCTTTGATGGCCTTTCGCACCACCTTTCCTGTGACTCTAATTTCAAAAATATTCGATGTACAATCAAAGTCAACTTTTCGTTCACTTAGGATTGACTTTCGCTGGAATCTAAGCCAAGAAAGGGTTACAGTCGAAACTTCAAGGATGGCTCCACGAGCAAGGAAGGCTCTGAACCTTTTGCGGAGTTCAACAATATCAGACAACACTTTTAGACACATCATTCCGTGTCAGTTTCCCAGGGGGAAACCCATGCAATCCTAAAGGCCACGAACGCTAATGTGAAGAACATGGCGGTTTCACCGAAAAGTGAAACCATACCTTGCACAATGTTGGAGAAAGCAGAGTCTGGCATCAGGCTCTCTTGTCGAAAATGCATGCTTATGGAATCGATAAGTCTCTTCTTCAATGGATTAGAAATTACCTTTCCCTTTTAACCGTTCAATATAAGTCGTGCTGGATGGGTTCAAGTCTGATATCCACCATATTAATGCTGTTGTTCCCCCAGGTGATTTGTACTGTCCGAAGAAGTGCGGCCAGCCATAAGCCGCTCTAAACAGGTCCTCTTTGTGGATACACTGGCTTTTAAGCAATCACTCGTAGATTCTCATTTGCCTAAATGCAGTAATACTAATTCACAGAGGTGAAAGTGTGCCTCGTCTCTGAAGATGTTTTCCTTTGTGAGGTCGACATTCACTTTTATCCGCTCAACTTATGACAGTACCCTCAGCTTTTCATATTCGTTCCTTGGCTCTGTAGACTTGGAACGGTAGCATATGCTAAGCTAATTAAATTCTGATCTTGACATCACAATTGATTGGGGTAAGAAGAATACAGTTCAATTTAATGCTTCCAAGATCCAGTGCTGTCTACTGTCACTCAAGCGTTCCCAAAATATCATCAACGCAATCAGGACCGAAAATCGCACGCAAAACTTTTCTCTCGAAAAGATTTAGAGCTTCCTCATCCGCTTTTAGTAGTGTCCAGGTTTCTGCACGCTAAAAAAGGACTGGGATGATCAAGGTGTTATATAAGGCAAGCTTAGTCTTTTGAGCACAAAGAAACAGCGATTGGTAAGAGTTAAATCTGCGTTTGATTTCAGTGCTGATGTTGCTTTCCCTATTAACCGCGAAGCCGATCTTGACGAAGTCCTAGTCTAAAAACTTTTTTTACATTGGAGGTCTCGGTGAGTTCGTTACCGACCTAAGCGGAGCAGCGAGAGTTCCCCCTCGTCATACTATACAATCTGACAAGTTTGAAACTAGACATGGCGTGGTTGGCTCTAGCTTTGCTGAACGACTTTTCATCCTCGGTATGTGTATTAACTCAACACTTAGTTGGAACTATCACATATTCGAGATCGCCAAAAATGCACTGAAATGTCTAGGTTTCTTAAAGCGATGCAAGAAATATTTCATTCCTCTTGATCTGGACACAATATATAAGGGTTAAATCCGCCCAAAAATTGAGTATGACGCTCCTATCTGGTCTGGAGCTCCCTGAACCTACTAGACAAAATTCAACAGCGTGAGAGAAAACTTATTGGTAATACTAATGCTGCGAAGTCAATTGACTCGCTAAGACATCGGCGATATGTTGCGTCTTTATCACTATTTTATCGCTATTATAACAAAAGATGATTTAATGAATTAACCAGTTGCATTCCTCTCCTTCAAGAATTTACTCGCAATACTCGCCACCCACCCGTTCACCCTTCGGACGCACAGTTAAGTTTAGAGACTCGTTCTTCGGCCGCAACACACAAATATGGAATGCCCTGTCCAATGCTTCCCCCTCATTACAATTCATAGGCATTTAAAACCAATGTGCACAGGTACCTCCTTTCCATCTCTTCCTCTATACCTTCGGCCTGTGCTGTGACTTATGTTATTCCGGTCACTTAAGGGTATCAAACAATTCCTTTAGCGAGCGCCAATTATAAAAAAAATTCGAATCTTGAAAAGGTCAACACGTTTCAGCTTTTGAGTCAATGGACCCTCGTAAGTCTTTATTCAAAATTCTTCTCTTTCTTGAGATGTTCAGTTGCTGGGCACGATAAAGAGTCAAGGTTGACGGCTCTTCTGCCACAATATCGCGAGCAGTAGCAATATTTTCCACAAAACAAACTTCACTATTGTTCTGACATATCCTACAGACCCTGAATTTGCAATCGTGCTGAGTATTGAGGACGCTGTCTTCACGGATTAGGTGCAGTAGACAAGAAATCATTTCTAAAAATGAGAACATCTGTCGGAAACACACGAGAGCCCTGGGAAACACCAGCGACAACATGATGGATATCAGACTTGAACCCATCCAAAACAACTTCGTAACGTCACTTCTAATTCATAGAAGAATGAAACGCCTTAAGCACTCATTTTCGACAGGAGAACCCGATGTCAGACCTTTGTCGCCTTTCAAATGTCAAGCCCAATAATCTTGCTTTCTCCTTCATTGTGCAAGGATTGGTTACACTTTTCCCTCAAATGTGCCATCAGACCACTAGTGGACCTATTGCTGCAGAAGTCGTACCGTTGTTCGTTTAGACGCTGAGGACTACTGAGTGTTTTCATGACCTTAGAGGGATAGGATGTAAAAGATTTGCGTTGGTAGGAGGTGGATGCTAAAAGTTCGCCAGGACAGGCTTGAAAAATGTTGTTTTTTCGCCTAACTCGTGAAGAGAGAAAATTAGTGTCGCCACATGATGTAGACACTTGCACTTGGGTGAACATGTATTTCTAGCATAAGAATGTCTTACGGCCCCCTCTAGTTAACTTGTCAAACTTTTCCGTAAATCTCTTCGATCTGCAACCAACTTATAAATTTTGTCAGAACTAAAAGAAACCCCTCCGTGTGACAGAGAAAAATGAAATCCAAAAAATTTCTTTTTTCATGTCCGTTTTGCTCCAATCCAATCGAGATGGATAATGGAATGAAATACCTTTCAAATTATGTTCACTGACAACGCCTCGAATCTCTATGATCACTGACCCATTTTTCTCGAATTCAAAAGCACAAATGACACCCACCCGATAGTGGGATGTGCACTTAATAAAACAACCCGTGATTGATTCCGCATACTTAGCGCTCATTAATGCTCGCCAAAGTGAAATTCAATTATTCGCCACAGACGCGCAACCCCTCGACATGACGTGGATGCAATTCTAACGCATTTATATCCCAAATGATTTGCCAAGATACACGAGTGTTTGAACCATCTTAGTGTGGTTGTACACGAATATTATCCCTAATTGGATTGAAATTTCCGTTTTGCATCTAATTTCAACCACCCCCCTCTCGTCCCCCTCCCATTCAATCAACCATGTCGCAGTCACCGTCGCCGTCGCTCTTCAATATTCGATAGGACATAATCGTAATTGTGATGTGATCCTTGAATGCAATTCCTGTTGCGAGGGTATTAACTAAAATTAAGCAGACATATCGTACACACACACCAAAGCACCGGCTGCTCTGTCTGCTATGCTTATGACTCGTAGCGTCTAGCGACTTCAATTTCACAAACATAACTCTCAGTGCGCGTGTCTATGTATCTCCCCCCACGGTGCACGAGAAATTTCAACAAGGGTACTCCCCGGTAATTGGAATTAGTGTTGAGTTCATGTTAGATAATTGCTTGACTGACTACATCTGCTCCACACAGCCTGTGTCATTCATCAGCCTATGTCTGTCATCAAATTTAATGTTTTCTTAAATGTACATATTTCACACACAGATCCCGACCACAGCAACTACCGCAGCGATGGCTCGAAGGCCTCATCCAAGCACGATGCCGATTCCCTAACAGATGACAACTCATCACAATTATCCTCAAGCACAAAATGCTCAATAGGAGCATACACAAATTTGTACCTTACCCTATGTTTAGCTTATCAAATACTCAGCATAAAACTTAAAGTGTAGCAAACGTTCACACCTTCCGAGTGGCGGGTGTAAGGACACCCCATTGTTCGCAATCAATTTTGTAAAATAAAAAATGACAAAAACAAGAAACCCAAAAAAAAGTATGAGTGCACAGTTGTGGACGAAAAATTTATATATTTCTGTATAAAGAAACCAAAAATGAAATAAAAACTATTTATCATAAATAAGTTGTTAATGTAAAAAAGAAAACCAAAAAAAAAAAAAACCAGACACACATCCACACATGCACACACAACATAAATAAATTATCCAAAAAACAAAGATATTTTTTAAATTAAATTATAAGACTGCAAGTTATATATCATATGCTTAAACAAAAAAAAAAATATGTCTCTTGGTTACGAAATAAATTTCTCTTCCCTTAGTTTAATTGAAATTTGCATTTTTTTTACAAATTAAACCAAAGATTGCACAATTAAGAAAAAAACAAACGAAAATTGCAAAAAGACAAACTTTAGGCGAATTAAATTGATTTTTTTATTTTTCTGTTGTAAGATATTGATTATGAGCTTGTTAAGCGTATCCCGTTGAGCGAGATAGAAAATGTGTCTAGTTGATAAGTTATACAAAAAAATAATTATTAGGTATGCTGACTTAACGCAGTGAGAGGCACTCGCAACTGCTGCCGGTGGGGACTTGAAGTGGGGGTGTCTCAGAGGTTAAGCATTATTTACGAAACAGATGAATGTAAAATTTACCATAAATTGAAACAGTGAACGCTGACAGTGCAAGAGGATTATGATAAAGTTAAGATGAAGAAAAGAATTGTAAAAATAAATGAAAAGAATAAAAGAGTATTATTAGAATCTTTTGTTGTGGTGTTCTTCTTTCCATTGAGTGAGCCCTTTTCGAAGGTGTTCAATCCCGAACGGGGCACTGAAGAAGAACAGTCCACCCGCGGAGGAAGTCACTATAGCGATTGTATCGCAAAAAGTTGGTAAGTCCGCTAGTGTGTGGTGGAATCCCTGAATGGTGGAACTTGGTTTTACCAATTTCCAGACTCGGAGATGCGTATGACGCCTTTGAACTAATTTTTGTAAGGCACCGTTAGAGGCCGATATTATGGCAAGAATCTCACAATGTCTTTAAGCCCTACCTCATCTAAGTAATTCTTAAGTTACAGTCCGAAGCCATAAAGAATAACTTTGAAGGGTAGAGGTAACTGAAAGCGTTCCTAGGAAGCCAGCCGGGGAAGCTGCAACAACGAGACTGAAGTCGAACAAAGCTTCTTAAAGGAAATCAGAGATAACCTGGTTAGACGCATGCACCAGTTCATCTGTTTCATTTGGTCGGAAGAAAGCATGCTCGATGAGTGAAGTCTTAGTGTCGTCTGTCCGGTATACAAGAAACAAGAGCCCTTCGACTGGGTCCACTATCGAGAGTTCAGCTTCCTCAACTTCGCCTACAAAATCCCCTCAGCCCTATTGTGTGAACACCTGAAACCAGTTGTCCACAATCTTATCGGTGTGGATTCAGATCAGGAAAGCCCACAATGGAGCAGATCTTCCCTTTACTTTACTGCAGTTATTTGACCTAATATGTCAACTAGAGCCTATTTGGCAGATTTTAAGGTCTCTCTCCCAAGATCATACACTGCCAATTGTGATGAGACCGATAACGCAGTAGTTTTTTGGCGAAAAGCTCGCCAAGATGCAACGGCGAATAAATTGCAGAAGTAATAGAGAGTGGTCTATCATGGCAAACTAGGTGCTATGCTTGGCGCATATTAGCTTTAGGTGCTATCGTTGGGCTACATTCTTACCGATCATTCATTCGGAAGACCGCAGAGCTGGGCCACGAAATTGTAGAAATTCAGTGCAGTGTTAAAAATTATGTTTAGGCAACACCCTTTCGGAGTGCTATGTGAAGTTGAATTGTTTGATAGATGTGGATTTTGATTTTACGTGATCACCTGCCATTACGCCTTGTATCACGGGGTCCATTTTCCCAAGAGTCGTAGATAACGCAAGACTAGACACCGTAGTTACCCAAGTACCAAATGAGATCATGCTTGAGGGGCAATTACTCCCTCTTAGTATGGAGCGAGGCCTTTCTAAAACCTCAGCCGCTCTATGGGTCGCAGCATATGGTGAGATACAACTCCACACTGAGCTGGGAAAGTCCCCAAACCGCCTGCCCTGAATAAGTAGGATGAACAACCTGATTCAGAGCAGTCAGCACAGTAGACTTACTTCGACTGTGCCCGCGATTTGGCTATTAAACAACAGCCAGTACGATACTCCCCCAAGAGGGCCTACCGCAAGTTCAATCTGAAACCGAAATTCGAGGGGCTCCTGAACTCCTGTGGCACCAGAACATAGGCTCAAGTCAGGTTCCCTCAAAACCTGGGTCTGGTAGCTGCCATTCCGCTACCAAATGGACTTCATCTGTATTCAGTATTTACATTTCGTAAGCACTTATAATAGTACTGCGGATTTGCTTCTGAGTCAAGTTATTACAGTCACATCATCCGGTTGGGGATGAACAGCGAGGTTTTCGTCCCTGCAGAAATAAAGGGTAATTTTAATAAAGCTATAGGGAAGTTTTTCATAAAAAATTCAGAAAAATGCATGAAATCCTTATTTGAATCGATAGTATGGTCCATATTATTTAATGTTTGCAGATTATTTCATGCAAATGTTGACCTTGACTGCGCCTCAAATGGTCCATCCGCTTAGTCCAATTTTGGAATACTCTTTCCAACATTTCGGCCGGTATCTCACGAAGAAATGCTTTAATGTTGTCTTCCGTTGCGTCAATTGAAGCGGGCTTGTCTGTTTAGACATGAACTTTAACATAATAATAATAACAATAATTGAGTGGCACTACAGCCCATAACCTACCAGGGCCTAGTTCCTACAACAACTACTCGTGTTGTGCGTGCTTCTGTTCTTTCACGAGTAGAAGGGACCTTCAGTTTTTTACCGTCTCCGAATGGCGACATTTCAGAAGCTTTTCAAAGACAATTAATACTCTTTGACTGTTGTCAGCAACTCGAAAGAGGTGGTGCCGTGAAAAAATGCGAATTTCCCGTCCGGGAATCGAACCCAGACTTTCTGCGCCGCAGTCGATGTACTTACCACTACGCCACTGCGACCACAGCTGAGCTTGAGCTTTAACATAGCACCACAAAAATTGTCTAAATTCGTTAAATCGCACGATCTAGGCGCCCAATTGAGCGGTCCCGAACGTGAAATAAAATGTTCACCGAACTCGCCTCCCAATAAGTCCATTGTTGCGTGTGCTGTGTGCCATGTGGCACCGTCTTGCTGAAACCACTTGTCATGCAAGTCAAGCTCTTGCATTTTCGGTAAAAAAAAGTTGAATATCATCTCACGGTAGCACTCACCATTCACAGTTACGTCACGATTCGCATCATCTTTAAAGAAGTACGGCCGAATGATGCCACCAGCCCATAAACCGCCCCAAATTGTGACTTTTTCTGGATGCATTGGTAGCTCTTGCAATGCTTCTGGTTGATATTCACTCCAAAATCGTCAATTCTGCTTATCCCATTGAGCCAAAAAGGAGCTTCGTCGCTGAACACAATTTTTCGTTAAAGAACTGGATCTTCGGCCAACTTTCCAAGAACCCATTCACCAACAATTTAACGTTGCGGTAGGTCGTTCATCTTCAATTCTTGCAACAGCTGTATTTTGAGAGGCATCACCCCTAAATCCTTCCGCAAAGTTTTTCACGTTGTTTAGTAACAGAGGCCCAATAGCCGCTTCAGTGGGTCGATTAAACTGACCACAAAATGGAAGAAGCGCGCGATGAACTTTCACTCTTTATTTGCTTGACCAGGTGTGCTATGAAGAAATTCAGAGAATATCGTCGCTTTCAAAAGCAACTAAAACCGATGCTCGAAACCATTCATGCGTGGTAAGGCGTATTTGTCAATTTTCACCTCATCTAGAGGTGGGCAGCTCTAGATGAGGAAGAGCAGCCTCGTTGATTGGAGCAGCCATTTAGCGAGCCGTCAGAAGCGAAACATGAACTTGGTTATCTGAGCCAATGATTTGTATGAAGAGTTGTTTTTGCTCCATCTGCCAGTTTTACCCAGCGAACGTCTCGAAAACGTTTCAATGCGTCAAGTCCATTTCGAAATTTCTGCCAATGTTTACATAGATTGCTCGACAGGATGGAATTCCAGAAGACACCCTGCGACGAAAAAATTTTAAGAAACATTTTTCCAGAGACAACTTCAGGGGTCATTCGCCCAGTGGTTTCAGATAATGTCGACTTCCGAATGAAGTGACCAGGAGATTAGTTGCAACACACGACAAAGTCCAGGCTAGTCACAGGGCACATAGAAAGACCGAAATGGGAATTTCATTCATACCTGCCGCATTGCCTAAACCTTGCTTTGTAGCCGGCTCAATGCAACATGGCCTGGCTAATCACCAGTTCTTGAATTATTATATAAGTCCAAAACATCTGAAAGGAAAGCATCAGAGGAGGTATTCTAAGAACTTGATCTTGCGTTGAGGTTTTCTGCTTCTCTGCCAAAAATTGGCCCCTCGAAAAAAGGTAATGGTGATTCTACCTGGTCCATGGAGACGCCAAAAAGCGACATTGCATTGTAAGAGGCCCCTTGATATATTCTCTTTGCAGAAAATCATTCCTCAGGTGGCTTCCCCTTGACGCCGCTTCACCAACAGCAGTCTCAACAGCAGCAGCACCAGCATCTACAGCATTCATTGTCGAGTAGCTCGGCAGTGACAAGCATTGTCGGCTTGGGCCGGATAATCGATGCCATTCGCCATAGGGGATCAGTAGCGGGTGAAAATGTTGCTGCAGTGGCCGCTGCTCGTGAACATCTTTTCGACGACTACAACACTAAGAAGTGCCACCATCCGCTATATGCTCATGGCGTTTGCCGCTGGCCTGGTTGTTGGTGCTGGTGCTCGACGACCTAACATCGTCTAGGTGGCATGAGCCTCTAGGATGAAGGCAAACCAAAGGTCATCCGCGTTCTTGTCACCGAATCGCTAAGTATGCTATGTGGAACCAAGACACCACCAAACGGATCAGATGGCAGGTTTTTTGGCGCTGACGTGCTAACAGCTGCGGATGTAGGCCCCTTGTGTCAGCGGTACTTGGTGGTGTTACTTCGGAAGACAAAGAAAAACCACTCAATGTAGGTTACTGCCTTACACCACAATTGACCAATTCTTGAGGCTGGGTGCTCCACTGGACTGCTTCAAAATTTGGGACAAAAACAAATATTCTAAAGCTCAACTATTACATGACGAATTAATTGCCCAACGAATGCGCAGCACAAATTCCACGGCATCGCTTGGAGAAGATTTTAAATTTTTAAACAACCCACCACAACCGCTAACTGACTCTTCACAAACAAGTCCCACCCGCATTTTGGTGCGAAAAATACCCAAACAGCAGCCACAAAAAGTCATTTTCTTTTTGCCCACTAACTACATGTTTAAGGGAACTTCGTTCCAACAAGGACGTCAATGATAACATCTTCACCCAAACACTACTCCGTTTACAAAGGACTCAACTGAACACTTTACACGAATTCCCAATAATGGAACACAGCGTACATCCCGACCACACGATTG
The DNA here is from genome assembly GCA_944738645.1 of Eristalinus sepulchralis. Lineage (NCBI taxonomy): Eukaryota > Metazoa > Arthropoda > Insecta > Diptera > Syrphidae > Eristalinus > Eristalinus sepulchralis. Next base: position 11,755,018 of record OX122886.1, read on the forward strand.
GGAGTTTTATGAAATCTGATCCAGCATCGGCGACTGTCTAACCATGCTTGTAACCCAATAACCAATTTCGTAGTGGCTTCGCCTTCAGTTTCTATTTCTATGCACGTATGTATGTATGGGGATGTATTTTTTATTTCGAAATGGCTAACGTTCGTATGTATGTTCTTTCCACGAGTCACAAGTTGGTGTCACATGCACGACCACGTTGAGACTCTCGTTTCGGGCACATTATCCCCGTCCTTCCAGCCGCGCCGACTTGTTTTTTTTTTTTTTTTGCTTTCCTTTAACCCTATCCGCATCAAAGTTTAACGCTAACCCCGTACATGAGTGGGTAAATAGGAGCAACGAAACCATTGGACACTAATAGCCTAAAAAACGACCAGTTGCAGGAATCAAAGTTGGGGAAAAATTGAGGCGGAAAGTTTGTCCATGAAAGTTTACCTTAATAGTTTGTTGAAATACTATTTTTGAAATTTTTTTTTTGGAATTTGTTTTCGTTTTATTCTTCTATTTTGGCCATTGCAGGAAATTATAACTAACCGTTCTTATGAAGAAGGAAAATCGAATTATTATCAGAGCGAAGGCGAAGCTTTGGACGGTGTGGAGGTATTTGTGCGTTACCCTATTGAACAAAATTCCTGGAATATTCGCTAAACCGGGCCGGCTTCACTTTGAAAGGTGTGCGCTGGGCTTTCAAAAGGAACCAACATTTCAACATGCGACTAACAGTTGAACGTCTTTCATTCCAGCGGCTAGTAGCGCAGCAGAAGTGCATTCTGTAACAACCCCCAAACATTTGTAGCTGACGGTTTATGTTGGCCAAAGTGTTTAAATCGAGTCTTAGATTGGTGGTCCAAATGTTAGTGGAGTCCCATTGAAACAGGTGGAGAATTTAAAGTATCTAGGAGTCTTTCTTACGAGTGATGGGAGAAGTAAAGTTGAGCTTTCTTGAAGGATTGGCCAGGCTGGATCGCGATCGCGAATACAAGCTGCGAGATGATATTCTCCGTGCCATTGCGGGAGTTACTCACCGGAATGGGCTGAGAAACACAACGGTGCGGTTGGGAACTCAATGCTGAGCAGCTTTTTCTTTAGACAAAAAGAACTTTATTTCGTGGGTTTGGATAGGTGGTACAGAAATCCCTTTTATCACAACTTCCGAGGCATGCCTCAGATGCAATGCCATCAGATAGAGGACCACTTGGCAGACCCAGGGCGAGGTGGATAAATCAAGTCCATAAACTCGCCTTGTTGCCCTTGGGAATAGCTCCTGATGAGTTCGAGTTGATGGTGGAGAATCAAGCGGCTTGGATCTCTCTCGTCCATGCATTGCCCCATTTAGTGAAACATGCGGGTTACCGAAGGTGATGATGATAATGTTGCTATAGCATAAAGCCTTCACGGATCTCCACAAAATTGGAAGAAAGGACTTAAATTGCAGCTTTTAGGCATCAGCAAGACACAAAACTTACCCTTTTCAGGAGTTAAGCCACTCTTTTCGTTTCGCGGAAGTATGATACCGACCTTCTGTCAAGATTTCGATCAGGAATCAGCAGCTAGTGTCAGTAGATTGTTAACAAGATTCCAGGTAGCCTACGCTCTATATAAAACAGGGTCATTCATTTTGTGATTTCAAGTTTATAGCCGTTGCATTTGAGACCTTTAAAGCATATTTGCCATTTGAATTATCACAGTATTAGTTTCGTGTCTGCCATTTATTGTAAAATCTAATAACGCTTTAAAGTTGGACAAAGTTAAGACAATGGTGGTGATTCCAACGTTTCCATTTTTCGCGCATTACGCAATTATTATGATCGTCAAAATTTACCACCTATGCAAGCAATCGGTAAAATTGTGATGAAACGTAAGGAGAGTTGAAGAGTTACTGACGTCATTAGGCCTGTGCATCACCGTTACATGCCCTCAGTCAAAAATGGCAGCACTGTGTAAAACACTTCACTGTGTCGCATTCGTATGTCCATCCTTATAAAGTTCCCACCGCCGAAGACGCACTTTTTTAGTCTTGAACAACTGACAATAAAACCAAATTGTTAAACAACATTGTCATCAATGATGAGCCGCATTTTTCACTCGGTGGGTATGTAAACAAAAGAAACGTGGCACTGAAAATCAACAAGTGCTCGAAGAGGAATCGTTCCATTCAGACAAAGTGACTGCTAGGTGCGCACTGTGGTATAGAGGCGTCATTGGTCGGCATTCCATCGAAGATTCCAATGGGCGGATGGTTACAGTCGAATCGGAGTAGTATGTTCGAATGATATTGGATTCTGTTTTAACGCAGCCAGCCAATTATGGCGTTGTTAGATAAGAATTTTAATGGCAGCCCGTTTTGGTAAAATAATTGGGTACCAAAATCACCCAAATTGACAATGTTAGATTTTGTTTGCACTAACTAAATGCGACACTAACTATTTAAAAACCAAAAGCAGCCACAAAGTGGACAAAAATTGCCTCAGAAGAAGACGCTGTGACTCTTCCCGAAGCGGCAGTTTAAGTCACTCTTAATGGCCTGGTGCAAACGTTATAAATAATTACAAGTTTCCGCAGAAATGTGCCACTGTAAGGGGTTTGTTAAGCTTTACTTTTGAAACCGAAAAAAAAAGTTAATTTGTTTAACAGAAATAATTTCATTGTTCACTTCTCTTATTTCCTTGAAGTAGGCTTAGTGAGTGACGTTTTTGTAAGTTTTTTTGTGGGAAATTTTTAAATAGAACGATCGAGCCCTAAGCTTGAAATGTTGGTCGATTATGCTACCAGGCATCCATAGGATACCGATCTTCCAGAGGAATATTCTACCACCACACCACATCATCACCTGTTTCCACATCAGCCTCCTGATTTGGGCAAAAGCGAGATGGAAAGGACAGATAGGCAGAGAGAAGATGAAAGAACATAGATGCGGAGGTTCCTTCTTCTCGCCTAACAACAATTTTATTACTTCCGGGTTTTCCTTCTCTGTGTGAGGCTTCCATATATCGCTGCCTCCCACAACCCCTAGTTATAGTTCTATGTGCATTATTGTCATATTGCTCATGTGTATCCCATTTTTGGCTGTATAAGATTTTGAAGTTAAATTTTTTCAATCCTCAATAATATAATATATCCCCTCCCTTATCCCGTCTTATAGATATTTGATAGCTTAGCTAGATTTAAGGTTGTCGCCGCGGCGTTGTGGATAGGTGGGTCGATTCACATGCAGGAGGTCCAGGTTCGATTCCTGGACGGGAACCTCGCGGTGTGTTTCGCGGTTCATTTTTTCACGGCACCACCTCTTTCGAGTTGGTGTGAGTCGGTTTCAGATTTGACTCCGGACCCATTTCGCATGTTTTCAAGGCAGCACCGCTTTCTTTGTAGGTCCCCATAACTCGTGAGAGAACTACGAGATAATTGCCTACAACGGATACACTTTCCGTTTTGAACGCAACCATATAATAATGATTTGAGCCCGATCTACGACAAGTTTATGATCGACGCCTTTCAACTGACTGTTCGGAGTAAACAGCTTAAACACATTCATCGTTGCACGAAGGAAAAAGGAAACTACAAAATTTTAAGGCTTAAAAACATCAAATTGAGGCTTTCTTGAGTGCGACCAATAAATTCTTCTCCTTCTTTTACTGGCACAGTTCGAGTTGGACATCGGGCTCTGCCAACATGCCTCTGCAGCTAGTAGGATCTCTCGCAATGGTGTACTCCAAATTGGTTGAGGTTCCTCTTTACTTGTGTGCGCCATCTCAACCTAGACTGTCTTCTGTTGTCGACGCACTTATCCACTACGCCAGGTTCGCCACGATAAGGAAAGTTACACAAACCCAATGAAAGTGATCGTCTTACACAAACCTTCACTGTCGGCAGCTTACTACAGTTACAAAGCTTGGGATAACCACGAACTTGCGGTAACCATGAACAACCCAAAAACATCTTTGTCGATGTATTATCCTTGGCAATCGATACAATCAGGGGTTTGTCCAAGCGACTGGGGTCAGAACTCAAAATGTGAACAAGATCATGGTATAAATTATTCCCCTCCAATCTGCATTTTTATAAGGAGCCAAATGCTGTTCAATAGCCGCCATTGCATAGTGGTTAATTGTGTCGACTGACAAGCAGAAGGTCCCATGTTGGCCTCCTGGACTTAGAATTCAACATTTTTCATGGCACCCTTGCCGTCAGTAGTCGAAAATAAACTGCATGTCTATTCTACTTGTGGTCCCTTGTGGGCCAAAGATAACTGACAAAACACACCACACAATATTCAATTTTTCTTCTTTTTTCGATGGCGCTCCAGTCAGGGGTGGACCTGGGCCTCAACCAACATGCCTCTCCAGGTAGCACGATCTCTCGCCAGCTGCCTTCAATTGCGAACTCCAAGTTGGTTGAGGTCCTTCTCCAATTATGTGCGGCATCTCAACCTAAACTGTCCTTTGTTGCGTTGTCCCAATGGTTCGAATTCGATGACTTTTTTGGTCAGTGCAGTCGTGTCCACACGCTCCAACCAACTATCGTAAGCGTTGTATACGAAGAAGCTTGACTATGCACATGCCGCTGTAAAGCCTATAGAGTCCGTCGTTAAATCTTCTTCTTCAGGCGCCATCAACGCAAAGTGGACCAAAAATCGAACGCAGAACTTTTTTCTCGAAAAGACTAAGGGCTTCCTCATCCGCTTTTAGTAACGTCCAAGTTTCCGTGCTGCAAATTAGGACTTGGATAATCAAGCAGTTTTACAAAGCCAGTTTAGTCTTTGGAGACAGAGCTCCTTTTATCAATCGCCTCTTGGGCCCAACGATTGGCAAGAGTCTGCATTTACTTTCGGTACTGGTGTAATTGTCCATATTTACCCCGGAGGATGACGATGTCTTTCACTACCTCGAAGTTTCTGCTGCCTGTTGTTGTTTCGTATGCATCTTCAATGTCTGCATACATTTCGTCGTGCCCTCATTTATCGCCAAACGCATTTTAGCCGCTTCCGCTTCAATGCCAGCAAACGCCTTATTGACGGCTCTCTGTGTTCGTCCAAACACGTCAATGTCGTCGGCAAAAGCAAGCAGTCGAATGGACTTTTAGAAGATCGTGCCTCTAGTGTTGACTTGTGAGTTGTGCACGATCTCCTCAAGAATGACGTTGAAGAAGTCGCATGACAGCGCGTGGCTTTGTCTTAAGCCTTTTTTGACTTTGCAAGGCTTGGTGAACTCGTTATATTGGCAGAGAAGCGAGAGTTCTCCATTGTCTTCATACTCATTCTGTCGAGTTTGGCAGGACTACCAAAACTAAACTTGGCGGCTGTATTGCTCGTCTCTGTGAACGCTGTCGGCCTTGAGAACGGCGTAATTATTCATTTCTAAAAAATCCCTTAGCGTAGTTGTAAATAAAGTGATAATTTTGCACTCTAATTCAAAAACCTGTTCTGGTGAAAGAAGAAGCCTATTGGAATCGTCACCCACATTCTGACTGCAAAGCACTCCTCAGCTATGTACCCTATGTTTTAATATGATTAACACAAATATCACCTCTGACAACAGATTGCCTAACTTGCAAAGGGATGTTGACGTGGCAACGTACAAAAAAGGGACAGGATCAAGTTGTTTTTTTTTTTTTTTTTTGTTGAGAGACTTATCCCACAACAAAGGACAAGGCCCTCTTTACGAGCGCCCGTCATAAGCAGACGACTTCCAGCGGTCACAGGTATATCCTACAACTTCGCTCACCAGTCTGGATCCGGTAATGGAGTCCTCGCTCGGCGAATGGTGTTTGTGCAATGCACTGTTCCATTCACCGGGTAGATGGGTATCCCGTACCCCGTCACTAAGTACTTTCCGCGTAAATTTTCCTGACTTAGAACTACATACCTCAGGGCACTTGTACAAATTGTGGCCCAACCGTTTCCCATTCATTTGTTGACTTGACTTTTTGCGGCCGAAATTCGTGTTTTCCTTTTTTTTTGTTTTTCAGCATTTTTTACGGTTCGGCGTCGCTTCTTTTTTTTTTGTTTTTCAGTGCGCGCGTTTGTCGATTTATTTTTACTCCGTTCTCATGGCTTTGAAATTCAGTAGCAGAATAAACAACAACACGGCGACGTGGTCGTCGTCGACAGCATACATATTGAAGGGGGCTGAGGGCAAAGTTTCCTGCAGTGACACAGTCCCCCGTTCGCTGTCGCATTTTTGTTTTTTTTTTCTCCTTCGTCCCCGTCAGCGCCAGAGGACGGGCGCGCGTGTGTGTATACTTAGTTTCGCTTATAAGCCAGTTATAAATGCATACTAAACCTAATTAATTTTTTAAGTAAACAATTTTATGGTTTTTCAACTTTAGAATTTCGGCATCAGTGCGTTTCGTGAAGCTGAGTGATTTTTTTTTTGCGCCGAGTGGGTGATGGGGTGCTCTTGGAAAAAAAAAATAGTGGATCAGTTTGGAGAGCATTGGCTGGTTGAGGTAATGCAGTCTGAGATGTGTGCACTGCACACTGGGGATGCACATATTTATTTAAAGGGGAACCTGGTCCCCACTGAGGAGCAGACATTTTTTGCACTGCTATGACGATGCTGGGGATGTTAGTTGTGGGGTAGTGAAGTGCTGCCGTTTTTAGGAGAACAAATAGAGTCGAGTTATTATAGTGGCAGTGCTGGGAATTGCATTTATTTGCTTGGGTTGTTTTTGAACTAAACAGACCCCTTTTTACCGGTGGTTTAATAAGTACTTCGTCTCACCGACCGATGGCACCAGAAGCGCACACTACGGTTCTTGGAACCTACAGTGGAATTGAACACCACTTGAATTCTGTGTACAGTGGCTCTTTTACTTCGATGGCAACCGTTGAAAATTTATTCATCGAGTTTCAACTTGGTCCCAAGTTGGATTTTGATATGAAGGGCCTAAGTATTCCAAGAACTGCCACCACGATCTCATATAGCCAGGCCGCGAATGAGAAGGTGATCGATGTAGCAGTCATAACAATAACAATTCAGTGGCACTACAGAGGACCAGGGCCTCAATTCTACATCAGCTACTCGTGTCGTGCATGCTATTATTCTCTCATGAACATGGAGGGGACCTCGCCCATGGAGGGCGAGATTTACAAAGCTTTTCATGGACAATAAGAACTCTTTAAGTGTAGTCAGCAACTCGAAAGAGGCGATGTCCTGAAAAATTCTAGGTTCCCGTCCGCGAATCGAACCACTTGGACACACTTAGCCACCTCACCACTGCGTCATACTCTACATTAAATAATGAAAATGAAAAAGATGTCTGTGCGACGGGTGCAGATTAAACTCACTCCTCACAAAAAACGTAATGGTAAGATAATTTTAAAGTAGCCGATGATGCTGTGTAGCCGCAACCCTAAGCAGTTTCTACATATTGTGAACGTCGACAATACATGGGTCCATATACCAGGTGTTCCAAAGGACGCGAAGACTGTCCTATCGTACGAATCCTATCCTATCGTACCGTTTTCTGGGATTCACAAGGCGTGATATACAAGAACTACGTGGAGAAGAGCAAGTTTGAAGGTTTCTTTATCGCAACTTCAGATTCGGACCCGGGAGCCCTTCTTTGTTTCCGTTCTTGAAGAAGTCACTTGGCTCGAGTCGGATGAGGAGTTATTGCCTCTACTGACCCCTACGGGATAAACAAGTTATAGCACTGCTAGGTCGATCTTATGGAGTCAAAAGGAGGCTTAATTGAGTAATAAATTGCCACTGTTCAAAAATTTGTCGGTTATTTCTCTTGTAAGCTAAATACTTATCGCACTGCCCTCGGCTTGTGTCTCGAGCATTTGAATGGAAGAATCAAGAAAGAATGAACAGATTTGGAAGTTGTGATCCGTCATAACAATCTTATCCACCCAAATCGTTAATGACCCGGTTGATAAGATAAGATGAAGACCTGCCTTCTGTCTCCTTCCTTTATTTCCGGCTACAGAATAGTCAATACCCGTCATAAAGTCATACTCGTTAAACTTCTTCTTCTTCTTGTGGCGCTACAGTCCGAAGTGGACCTGGCCCTCAACCAACATGCCTCTCCAGCCAGAACTATCTTTCGCTAGCTGCCTCAAGCTGCGCACTTCAAGTTGGTTGAAGTTTTTCTCCACGAGTGTGCGACACCTTAGCCTAGGCCGTCCTCTGTTGCGTTGTCCCAATGGCACAGTTTCAAAGTTTCGGGCCGGAACAGTGGTGTCGATACGCTCTATATGACCCACCCATCTTAAGTGTTGTTGCGAAGACACTTGACCAGGCGCAGTCGCATATCGCTGTACAGTTCATAGACTTGGTCGTTTAATCTTCTCCTCCAGATACCATTAACGCAATCAGGACCAAACATCGCACGCAAAATTTTTTTCCCGTAAAACGAGCCCTTAGTCCTCGTCCCTCGTTTGCTTTCAGTAACGTCCAGGTTCCCGCTACCTCGTTAACCGTAGTACGCAAAAAACGGTGCAGATCTAAAAGAAGTATGGGAAATGGAAGACAATGTAGTAGTGCACAAAGTCAGTTATGCGTTCACTGCACACAACCCTGATGCTAAGCAAATGTCAGCCATGCAGTCTTCTGCTTCTGGGCAGAACTTCTGGAGAAGTTAAAGACACTTTAGAGCTCTTTCTCTGTCAATGTCCCGCCTTTGCTAGTATCAGGTGGCGGCTGTTTGGCGCAGATGTGGTGGGAGCTGAAAACCCTAGACTTTATCACAAAAGTTCTTAATAGTCTTTCTCGGAAAGACCAAGAAATTAAATTAAATGAAGGCTACTACATGGTAGCACAATCGACCAGTGGACCAGATTCTGAGTGCTTCACTGCGGTGTATCCCAACCTCCATCAAAAAACAAACAAGTCACTGAGTTTATTTTTGTTTGATCAGATAATCGAGTAGTCGAAACGAAAATTTGCTTCTTTAAAAATGAAAACTTCAAGTAACTGTGAGAAGGAGTCTCATAAATTCAAAACTTAAATTCAAAATCAACGGAAGAAGGGAAAGTCCACAAATATGAATAAACTCCCCACCCTTCGTTGAGTTTTGATGAACTGTGGAATTTGTTTTCCAATTCCCGGCAGAAAAGCTCAAATGTCCTTTCCTGTAGCTTAGCCACACACTGATGGTGAGTGTCAATGGTATATCAGGTTGTTGTATTGGATAAATGTTGGTTGGTGGAGGACGATAGTCCTTACAATCCTATGATGCAGTAAGTGACACAGAATTTAAATAATTTATTAACCTTTCTTGTCGTTCTCATAATTTCCTTAGTCAAATTGTTGCTGTTATAGTACAAAAAAAATATTTTAGTAGAAAAAAACCACGGCCAATTTGATAGGCTATCATGAGCAAGAAATTAAAATAAATGTAAATTAACAAGCTTTTTTCAATTTAGCGAAGATTTCTAAAAAAATTTTGCCTAAGGATTAACGAAACTGTACACTGGAGATTATATATCAGGCTTATATGCCACCTTTCGCTTTTCCGTTTCGAAAGTAAGGCTAATAAAACAATCACAGCAATACATTTTTAAAAGCGTTTTGTTATTAACATATAAAGCCTGAACCTTGGCATGAAGAATAAGGCCAAGTCATGTAGCCACCTCGAGAAGAATCGTAACATTTACTCCTATTTTGTGATATTTCTGACGGTATCTTGACTGTTACTTAAGGAATGTTGGATCTATAATGCGCAAAAAGGTTTTCTCTTATAATCACGGTCTTTTAGATACTCCTACAGAAACAATCGAACGTTGTCAATTTGAATCCAACTTGGCGTTCGAAATTGAAAGCAGAAGCTGGCTAAAGGTAATGCCAGTGTAAGAGGCTTATTAGTTAGAGTCCACGTTAACCCTGGACTGTAGTGCCATATTAAAAAGGAAAAGAGAAGACAACATTTCTTACCTCTTAAAGGCTCAGCTTGACTGAAGAACTTTTGAGTTTTAAGTTCTTTTTGGAAAATATATAGCATTATACGTGTATATATGGTAAAACTGAACTGTGCCATGAAGTGCCACTTGGTTTGACACGTGGTACACATGTACCCCTCATTCCTAGACGTGCCTTGGATGCGACTATATCCATGACCGCTTGGAAGACCCCAGACTGAGTGCCGCCTGGTTCCGCTTCTGAATAACTACTTATGAGTTAAGGTCAATGGCGGGGTGTTGGGGGGCCTAGAGGTCCCTCGTATGTACATGCCTCGTGTGTACATGACGGCGTCCCGCCTTGTCTTAAACCTTTTGTGACATGAAAGATATTGATGGTTTCAAAGAAACGAAATTTCTCTATCTTCATCCTACACAATTTAATAAGTTTGTAAGGAATGCCAAAATTAGACGCGTTTTTTCTGACTTTGCCCGCTGCCATATGTAGGCTTAAGATCGAAAAATAGTTGACGTATGTCGATTTCTTCTTTTTAGTTTACTGTTGTGTGAACATTTGGTCTATGGTGAGCTTCGCAGGTCGAAAACCACATTGGCATGGACCTTTAAGATTGTTCGCGAATGGTCTCAGTCGCTTACACAAAATGGCAGAGAGGATCTTGTATGCTATATTAAGGGGACTGATTTTTCGGTAGTTGGCGCAGTCGAAGGGGTCTCCTCTTATGGACTTATCGGGCTTGTTTCCTCTGACCGTATCTAACAAATGATCAGTGCATGCGCCTAACTAAGTCATCTCCAGCTGCCTTAAAGATTTCTGCGTAAAGTCCGTCAGCTTAGTAGCCTTGTTCGACTTCAGACTTGATATTGCCCCTCTAGTTTAATCTAGTTGGAGGCAATGAAAGTCTTGTCTATAGTCTTCCAGATCCAGAGTTTAACATTCTATTTGTTCAAATCGTTTTTTTTTTTCAGACCAATATGGTCAATGGCCAAGCTGATCTTGACCCATTGCTTTTGGAAGCACATGTTGCGTGTTTTCAAGTGACGGTCGCCTAGATGAAATCAGTGTTTTTCCCACTAAGCAAAAGAAGTCATATTATTATTTTTGATGAAATGTCTATACAGGATCCATAAATTGGCCATTGTGAGTCACCGTTTGCTTCGCAAGCGCATTTTGTATCTGTCCGTGGTGCTGTACAGTGGATCAACGCTACTCATATGGAAATTGTAATCTCCTACCACAATAGGTTCACACTTACTTAACTTGAGACACTCTTGTCCCACCTTAGAACCTTAGTTATGACTCCTGCTCGAACATTGGTGGAAACCAGGTTCACAATTTTTTTATCCTTCCTTGCCACAGTGGATACCTATGACATCGCCTACATATTCTTCCGAGAAACCTGTTCTTTTCTCAACAACTTACAATCCGAGATTCTCTTTCTTTTGATAGTCCTCCAAGCCCCAATTTGGCCTCAAACAAGCACACCAATCATACCTAATGACCTTAACTCTAACTAAGTGAATTTTTACATGTACTCTAAACGAAAACTAGTTTTGGTGTAATGAGCAGAATAAAAGTCCTTCCTTATCCGAAACTGCTCTATCGCTGGCAGAAATCGTTCTACTGAACCGCAGGAGATCCTCCTGGTTGCAAGCGACGTCCGCCTTGTATTGGAGTCGCCTTTCAACTATTCGGCGTGTGCCGTGGAAGGCAGCCTTCCCAATCTTATCAGGACTTTAGCGTATAAGTGTATAGGAATGAAGCCGTTAAGAGGTACCGGTTCATGGTACTTTCCTTTGTATAGTAAGACCTAAAAATCAGACTGCTAGTTTGAGACATGATTCGAGCAGTGTGACGCCGAATCAACTTAATAAGGAAAATATATATCCTGATGATGTTTGCCTCGTTATACATAACCGCGTCGGGGTAAAATTTCTTGTACTGGGATTCTGGTGTTTGATATAAACTAAGACAAGCCATCTGAGAAAGGCTCACGTAGAGGGCCATGTAGCAGATCACCTTCACTCTGGTTTTAAGTTGACTGTTGTAAAACAGTTTGGCATGCAGCCAAACAGGAAGCTTACAAGGCAACGCTGCATCGAACGACGAGAGCTGTTTGTGAGCTCTACAAACAGAGAAGAAGGGAAGAGAACCGGCTTCTCAGAAGAAAAAAGAAAGAGCACGAGAAGCGCGCGGTCGAGGAAATGGAGAGGTGCTATGGCAGGAATGACGTCCGAAATTTTTACCGCAAGGTAAAACAGTTATCTGGCGGTTACAAACCTCGGACTGAAGCCTGCCGGGACCAAAATGGACAACTGGTGGTAGAGTCGCAGTCGGTGCTGAGAATCTGGAAGGATCATTTCTGCAGACTCCTAAACGGCGATGACGACACAAATCCCGCTGTTAGGCAGAATGTTCCACTCAATTTGGACGACGATGGACAAGAATTCCGTCCCCCCGACCTCGACGAGGTCAAGATAGCAATATCGAGACTGAAGTCGAACAAAGCTGCTGGCGCGGATGGACTATCCGCAGAGCTCTTCAAAGCGGCTGGGGATGAGCTGGTTGGGTGCATGCACCAGCTCATCTGTGAGATTTGGTCGGAGGAAAGCATGCCCGACGAGTGGAATCTCAGCATCGTATGTCCGGTCCACAAGAAAGGAGACCCCTTCGACTGCGCCAACTATCGAGGGATCAGTCTCCTTAATATCGCATATAAGATTCTCTCTTCCGTATTGTGTGAGCGCCTGAAACCGTTCGTCAACAACCTGATAGGTCCTTATCAGTGTGGTTTCAGGCCAGGGAAGTCCACAATCGACCAGATCTTCACACTGCGGCAAATCCTGGAGAAGTCCCAAGAAGTACAAATCGACACCCACCATCTATTTGTCGATTTCAAGGCCGCGTATGACAGCGTGCATAGAGACGAGCTATACAGTGCCATGTCTAGTTTTGGCATCCCTACCAAACTCGTCAGATTGTGTAGGATGACGATGGAGAACTCTCGCTGCTCCGTCAAGGTCGGTAGCGAACTCACCGAGACCTTCGATGTCAAAAAAGGATTTAGACAAGGCGACGCGCTGTCATGCGACTTCTTTAACATCATTCTTGAGGGGATCGTGCGTAACTCACACGTCAACACCAGAGGCACGATCTTCCACAAGTCCGTTCAATTGCTAGCTTATGCGGATGACATTGACGTGATCGGCCGAACTCAGCGAGCCGTCAATGAGGCGTTTGCTAGCATCGAAGCGGAAGCGGCTAAAGTGGGACTGGTGGTAAACGAGGGCAAAACAAAGTATATGCTGTCATCAAAGAAGGACGCAGAACATCGACGTCTCGGACAGAGCGTCACTATGGACAGCAGACGTTTCGAGGTAGTGAAGGACTTCGTCTATCTCGGCTCCGCGGTGAATAGGGACAATAACATCAGTACCGAAATCAAGCGCAGAATCACTCTTGCCAATCGCTGTTTCTTTGGGCTTAAGAGGCAATTGAGTAATAAAGCCCTCTCCCGAACGACCAAAGTAACTTTGTACAACACCTTGATCATCCCTGTCCTGCTTTACGGCGCAGAAACCTGGACGTTACTAAAAGCGGATGAAGAAGCCCTTGGTCTATTCGAGAGAAAAGTTCTGCGTGCGATTTTTGGTCCTGTTTGCGTTGATGGCATCTGGAGGAGAAGATTCAACCACGAACTGTATGGGCTGTACGGCGGCATGAACCTAGTCAAGCGTCTACGGATACAACGCTTAAGGTGGCTAGGCCATGTAGAGCGGATGGACAGCACTGCTCCGGCCCGAAGAGTCTTCGAATCCGAACCACAGGGACAACGCAACAGAGGACGTCCTAGATTGAGATGGCGCACACAAGTGGAAAAGGACCTCAACCAACTTGGAGTGCGCAACTGGAAGCAGCTGGCAAGAGATCGTGCTAGCTGGAGAAGCATGTTGGTTGAGGCCCAGGTCCACCCCGGACTGTAGCGCCATCCGAAGAAGAAGAAGTTGTAAAACAGTCCTCTTACCATGTCGAATGCATTCCTAGCTCTGTTCATAGCTGTAAGGTAAAGACGCACTTAGCGTCAATTTAACAACCTCATAATTGTCCATCCACATCCATCTAAGTGCCAATTTTTCAAGTTTGAAGGTTTTTCCACTGCACATTGGGCATAAAAGGAAAGGAGAGAATGAATTCCTTACTAAAGACCCTCAGAAATGTGTTATCGAGATCAAAAAACATCATTTCAACAAAATTTATTGGAAATACAAATTTGGTCGGTTTTTATGTGTACAAAAAATTTATTTTTTTAATTGAAAAACGTAAAAAAACAGAAGCGACTACCTTTTCCCATCTCTTTGGTAATTTTGGAATACCATCTCTGAAAAATAAGTCCTCTCCGACATCGATCTAATACATCGAACCATTCTTCGATATTTTCAAAAGACTTGAACTGGTGAATCCACAAATCGTTTCGCATTCATCGAAAAGAACCCGCAGCCAGTAGGAGCACGGTCTTGAGAATACGACGAGTGGGAAAAGACCTCCCATTTCTAGGTAGTCAGTCAGTTCAGTTCACAGTACACCACAAACGTCTGGTCCCACAATATGCAGACGTTGACTTTTGAACCGTAGATTTTGCCCCTTGGCGTCGATGTAAGCCACCAGGCTTCGCATAGTACTTCTTAAGCTTGGGATTATCGTAGTATCCACTTTGTATCTCCAGCCATGATTCGGTGCAAAAGTCTATTAATTTGATGTCTTTTCAGAAATAGGTCCGGGGTGAAAATTCGCCTTTCGACATCTCTCGGTTTCAGGTCTTTCTCGCTTTTGAATAAATCCTTTTTTTATACCCCAATGCACATTGTTTGCTGATACACTTTCAATGATTCTGCGAGTTTACTTTGCGTTTGCCAAGAGTCTTGATCCAATAAAGCCTCCAATTTCTCATCTTAAAACTTTTTGGGATGGCCAAGAAGCTCTTAGTCTTCGACGTTAAAATCACTACTTTTGAAGAGTCGAAACCACACTCCGTATAAGTTATCGGTCAGATGAAACTCACCCTGAACCTTTATGAGCTTCAGCCACATTTTTCTCTTAAATCCAAGAGGAAAATCAAAGCTTACCCCTAGTGTTAATAAATCAGGACATTTTTGAAGAAGCAAAGAACAATATCGTTGTCTTAAATACATGCTTATGCACACTAAAGAGTTTACTATAATACGCATGTAGAGACATGATTTGGTATCAAATTTTAACGAAATGCTTCGTCATGTTTGCACAAAACACCGATATAGCTATAATAAACACATGTTTGCATATTAATCTGTCAGAAATTCTTCAGTCGAAAAATGTCATACAACGACTAAATAGTGTTATTGGAACAATTAGAACTCACGCTTAAAGTGGTTTGTGTTCTTAAGAAAAATTAAAGACTTGTTATTAAAAAGAAACACACATTCAGATGGGTCCGTCTATATATTCCTTGCTCATGCTTAACGAAATTCTCATAATCATTCGTCGACGATAGTTTGGCTTATAGGGATAGGTGTATTCGCTCACTTACCCATGCCCATTTAACACTAGCTTATACGCATTATAGTCAACCCTTAATTACTGCTGACAATTGTCTTTCCTTTTCAAGATCAGCAACAATTTGCAGGTGGCTTTTTCTTTTTCAAAGGGACCACAAATAATAATAATTGACTGGAACTACAGCCCACAAAGAACCAGGGCCTAGCTTCTTCATCAACTAAAGGGCGATTTTTCAGAAGATATAGGAACGTTTAAAAAATAACACATAAAATTCAGAAAAATACATGAAATCTTTATTTGAATCGATAGTGCGGTCCATATTATTTAATGTTTGAAGGTTATTTCATGCAAATGTTGACCTTGACTGCGCCTCAAATGGTCCATCCGCTGAGTCCAATTTCGGCATACTGCTTCCAACATTTCGGCCAGTATCTGAATGTTGTCTTCCAATGCGTCAATTGAAGCGGGCTTTTCTGTACAGATATGAGTTTTAACATAGCCCCACAAAAATAGGCTAAAGGGGTTAAGTCGCATGATCTAGGCGGCCAATTGACCGGCCCCGAACGTGAAATGTTCACCATCACCGAACTCGCCTCTCAGTAAGTCCATTGTTGTGCGTTCTGTGTGGCATGTGGAACTATCTTATTGAAACCACATGTCGTGCAAGTCAAGTTCTTGCATTTTGGGTAAAAAAAAGTTGGATATCATATCACGGTAGCGCTGACCATTCACAGTTACATTACGATTCGCATCATCTTTGAAGAAGTAAGGTCCAATGATACCACCAGCCCATAAACCGCACCAAACTGTGACTTTTTCTGGATGCATTGGTAGCTCTTGCAATGCTTCTGGCTGATATTCACTCCAAAATCGGCAATTCTGCTTGTTTATGTACCCATTGAGCCGAAAATGAGCTTCGTCGCTGAACAGAATTTTTCAGTAAAAAAGTGAATCTTCGGCCAACTTTCCAAGAGCCCATCCTTCAAAAATGTTACGTTGCGGTAGGTCGTTCGGCTTCAATTCTTGCACCAGCTGTATATTGAAAGGCATCACACCTTAAGCCTTCCGCAAAATTTTCCAAGTTGTTGAGTAACAGATGCCCAATAGCTGCGAACGGCGACGAATAGATAATTGATGGTCATCGTTAACACTGGCCGATACAGCTTCGATATTTTCTTCAGTTCGCACTCTGCGTAAGCGTGTTGGTGGACCAATGTTCAACAATGTGAATTTGGTGCGAAATTTAGTCACAATAGCCCGAATAGCCGCTTCAGTGACCATAAAATGGAAGAAGCGCGCGATGAACTTTCTTAACAGAGCACGAATAAACTTCAATAATTTACAACCTTTATTCGTTTGTTGATAATTCATGGTTAAATTAAAGACCAAACTGAAGATGTTTGACAGTGCAACAAAACACGAAACCTGCGTCAGCTGTTAAAATCAGTGTTGCCAAGAAGATAATATCTGAAAATTCACTATATACAAATGAGACAAAATTCCTAAAAGCCTAGAAGCCCTCCTATAAATCGAGCCAAGCCAGTTTCTTTCCCCTCAAGTGTATTCAGTTAACAAACGCAGTGGTCTAGGGCTGCTTTCCTGGAGAATCGAAGGGTCACTGCAGACGTTTATCTCTGTGTTCTGTGAAATGCATAAGATCCCCCTTTGCTGGAGCTTTTCATCATTTCGATGAGTGTGGTAGTAGATGATGGGCTGGCTACATTGATTGATAAGTATGACATCCCCGATTCGAGTTCTAAAGTTTAGATAGAAAAGAAAACTCCTGTGTACTAGCTTCTGTTGGTTTTATTGCGTATTTTCAAATTTTTCACTTTCATAAGTATATACATATGTATAAATATGTTTACATGTCTTTATGTATATATAATTAATTTGCGCCTTTCCTAACAATATTCATTCAATATGTATGTATATATGTATGTATATGTGTTTTTTTTTTTCGGTTAACCCCCTCATACAGTGGATAACATGTTTGCAATTTTGTTTTCTTTTAAATTTTTTGTTTTTTGATATGTTTCAAGTTTAATTTTTGTTTTTGTTTGTCACTTCAAAATTCAACATTACAATTTACAACTAAATTTTAACCTCTATATGTCTATATTTGCTCTACAGTAATGTGTAACACTTTGTCGCATGCGCTTACGTCCTAGTTTTTTGTTTTTCCAATCATCTCTAGACGATGTATACATATATTTAATTTTCCTATAAATATATAAATTTCTCAATTTTGCACGTATGTGTGTGTATATGCAATCAATTTTTTTTACAGTCTTTGGTTAGGTTAGATTCTACGATTTGTTGTTGAAAGCTTGGAAAGCGAATTGGGGGCTGGAAGGAGGTTAATTGTCTGGACTCGTAGGCTCTTCTAACACAAGACCAGAGGCGGCGGTTTGAGTAGAAACGAAAGCATCTCGGGGGACACGCGGTTTTGTAAGCGTCTCATTCCGATCAGATGGGCATTGGGCAGAATCCTGTACAATTGTAATTTTTTTTTTGCTACTTTAACAATCCTAGGGTGTATTTACAAAGTCTGTGTGTCCTTCGGCTGGTGTGTGTGTGTGTATAAATATTTGTTTTTTTTTGTTTTCTTGGTCAGTCAACGATCTATGAATTTTAGGTATACACTGTGTATATGTCACTAGATAATATAATCCTGAATTAATTTATTGCCTTCGATGGGGCATTTCTTTTCATGCGTTTTTTCTTATTTCTTTTTTGTGTGTGTGTGAAGTACATCCTTGTCAGCATTCCGCAGTGTATCTCGATTTGCTCTTGGCTGACACTTGGGTCGTCTCAGATTTTGGCGCTCCGAATTGACATTGATTTACATGGTTTACAGGAACGCTTGCGGATGTCTGGATGATTTTCGTGTTGGTTATGCTTTGGACCGGTTCTTATCGTTGCAACGTATTCTTTTCCGTTTTCTTTTTTTGGAGTTAAGTTTCCCATCGGCGTGAGAATTTTTATATCGTTGATGATGCAGCTGCAGGATGTCAAAGCATGATGAAGAACGCTGTTGACGCAAGTATCAATGTCAGTTGCTGTTGAAATTGATGCGGAATCGATGTGTGTATTGAATGTGCTGATGAGGCGTCATAGAGGGTGTCGTCGTTATCGCCCAGGATTACGTCTGCAAATGAAATAAATTTTAGTTTTGAATGAGTTATTGCAAGTGATGTGGGAATGTGACTAATTTATGTTCACACAAAAATGACATGACAGGATGTCAGCTTAGTGCTTCTCCATGAGGAAGCCGATGCACAGCGAGAGCGTAGATAATGAAGATAGAAGAAAGAAATGTTATAAGCACCAAATGCAAAGAAGATGATTTTTTTCCTAGGACGTACTCATCCATTCCCCATTTCATTACCTCTTGAATTCATACCTGAAATCTTTCAGACAGACACAGCTTCACTGATGTTCAGGACGGACAAATTATCGTTTTGAAAGTGCTTAAGAGGAGTAAAAGAGGACCCTTTTTTCTCGTCCCAATATTTAAGATCAGTGGATTGAGGGAAAGAATTGCTTTGCTAACTTGTGCCTTTTACACAGTTCCCCTTGACAGCAGAAAGTGCTGAAGACAGGTGAGAGCGGAATGTTTAGCATGGTCCTTCTCACCTAGGTTGAATGAGAATATAACTTTTCGCAAGAGAAGACAGTAAACAAGTGAAGTTTCTAATAAGTTGATCCGCAATATACATCTCAGGACGACATAATAATAATATAATAATAATTGAGTGGCACTGCAGCCCACAAGGGGTCAGGGCCTAGCTTCTACAACAACTACTCGTGTTGTGCATGCTACTGTTCTTCACGAGTAGAAGGGACCTACAGTTTTTTGCCGATTCCGAACGGCGAGCTGAGAAGCTTTCCATAGATAATTAATACTCTTTGAATGTTGTCAGCAACTCGAAAGATGTGGTGCCGTGAAAAAATGCTAGGTGTCCCGCCGGGAATCGAACCCAGACTTTTCTGCGCCGCGGTCGATGCACTTACCACTACGCCACGGCGACCACTCAGGACGACATAGTGTCTCCAAAATACACATTATAGTTGTTGGACAGCAAATTAAGAGAAGTGTGACAAATAAGGTTTTTGACATCAAATTGACTTACGCCGAAAATCCTGAAAAAGGCGCATAGATGTCGGATCGGATGACAATTTTAGTCGTGGATACCTCCGTGACCTCCAATGTAGTCCATTCTTGAACACAATTTATTTCCAGTTCAAATAAGCTGCAGTGTGTAATAAACTATAAGCTTAGGTAGTGGATATGTGTGTCGACTCATACGCCAAAAGTTCAAGGTTTAGTTGCTAGACTAGATCTCACAATACCTCTTTTGGAAGAGCTCTCAAAAAGTGCCAGTTTTCAATGGAAACTTTCAACAACAGGAGTAGTTACTAAACAAACAAGGCCTGCTGCTTGTGGATAACATTCAATTTATAAAATCTCTAAATTGGATACTGGTTCACGTGACATGGTTTGACATCGTGTGACACAGGAGACTAAGATAATTTGTCAAAGCCAAACTGAAGACCAGTCAGTCCACAAAGGAAGAGACTTAGGACTTACGAAAATGTAAATTGCAAGCTGTCGTCGAAACTTATCCAGAAGAGACAAGTCGAGAAGTGCACTTAGTAAGCGGAAGGTGTTCAAAAATGATTGAAAACTATGGAGAGGCTTTAAAACAACAACAAACTACAATTTGAAATTGTACGAAGATTAAGTGCTTTAATTTTTTTTCCTTGTTGTAGTGCTACAGTCCGGGGTGGACCTGGGCCTCAACCAACATGCCTCTTCGGCCAGCACAATCTTAAGCTAGCTGCCTCCAGCTGCGAACTCCAAGTTGATTGAGGTACTTCTCCACTTGTATGCGCCACATTAGCCTAGGCTGTCCTCTGTTGCTAAGATTCGAAGACTTTGCTTTTACACAGTGGCAACTATGTTGTGTACGACAGAGATAGGCACAAAAAAAGATCATTTCCGTTTTTGATCTGTTAGCGTGCTCAAGTGCTTGGCTAAAAATGCAATCACTGGTAAATTTCCCTAATTTTTTATCCTCATTCAAGCTCTTCGTGTCGAGAGCGGTAGTTCACTCGATGTTAACCGAAAGAAATATGAGCTTCTCAGAGCAAGTCAGAAGCGAAAAATCTGTAGAATTGGAAAACAATGCGATTACACAAGATTTAGGCTATCCTTTCACTTCACACAACCATGAGCCTATCGAAATTTCAGTCAACCACATCTTACAAGACTAGCGCTCAGAGAGAGAACAATGACGAGATGGAGAGGGTTATGATTTTGAGAGAGGTCATTTTTATGGTCAAGTCAATGGGTCACACGCTCCTCTATTCCGATGACTCCGTTAATTATCTGCACTTGGCTAAGGGGGGAGCAAGGGACACCCTACACATTGTTTAGCAATGCGAAGACCCTCTTGATCGCACTACCAATGGGGGCTTCGAGCAATGCGAAGTATTTTTTCAACACATGCACATGTTAAGTATGTAAGTATGGTCGCATTAATAGAAAATAGGCGTCATTGAGAGGTTTCTTGCCTGTGTAGTCGCATGCCAGACAGCAGCGAGGATTCCCAACGACTGCCACTAGTGACGACCGACAGAAGGCAGGGCTGGATTTTTTGATACAACTCTTGAGATGGCTGGGTCATGTAAAATGGCTCAAAATGTCTTTGAATCCAACTCATGGAGTAAGGCCTCGTCTGAGATGACGATCACAAATGGAAAAAACCTCAACCAACTTGGGGTGCCCAATTGAAGGCAACTGCCATGAGACTGTTCTTACTAGAGGGGCATGTTGCTTAAGGCCTATGTTCACCTCGGACTATAATGCCACGCAAAGAAGTACCGAGATAGGGGAGTGGGGGGGGATGTTGAAGTGTTGGTACCACGAACTCACTACAGATTTAGATTCAGGGAAGTCCGTTTTAACATTCACTGTAGCAGTTGTCCTTGTTTTTCATTTTCCTGGCCCATTCCATTGGACTTATCGGATGGTGTAAATGTCTGCACGAGGTTTATTAAGCAATTTTACGATCGACATGCAAAATAGAAAATGGTTGTTCACGATCGTCAGACATAATTCCACGCGGCCTAGCGATCTTAAGCTTTGTATCCGAAAACCAGACGCATGCACCCGTACAGCCCATAACTTTCGTCGTTGATTCTTCTCAAGACCCAAACTCGCAAGCAAAGCATTTCTCTCAAACAGTCGTAGGCCTTCCGCATCTGTTTCTGGTAACGTTCAAGTTTCTAAGGCATACGGTTGTCTCATAACTGACTGTTTTCGCGTGGCAAGGAAGTAAGCTCAATGTACAATTTGTAAGCCAGATCCATCTTGCAAGCCAAAAGGTGATCGCTGCAAAAATTGGCTCACCATTCAACGCTTGTCGTAATGGCTATCCCGGTCATACCACGAGAATGCTGTACATCAACTTGACTTGCTCATTGGTGGACATATTGTAGGCATCTTTCCGGATTGAGTGCTGGACTTTGCCCTCTCGTCACAGATGCATACAGCCTCTCTACTCTATTATTCTTGGCCCATTTAATTATGCTGTGAAGGTCACTTAATGTGGCATCTCTACGCAGTCATGCTCTGTCTAAAGCCGAAAAGATGTGAAGCGAGCCAAGGAAGGAATATGAAATCCTGAATCAATCTTCTTATGGAAAGGAGTGGATTGGATAAGAGTTTGATAATTTATTAAGATGAGGAAGAGAGCTGGAGGCAAAACAGACCTCTGAGGGACAAGTATTTGTCGACATCAAGGCTTAAGGCTTTGCTGTCCTGGATGAGCTATGCAATGCCATATCTGTTCTTGATTTTCTTGCCAATGATTTTGCAGAATAACGATTGAGAACTCTCGCTGCTCCGTAAACGACGGCAGCAAACTCAAGAAGACCTTCAATGTCAAGAAACCACGAAGAGGTGCTGTCATGTGACTTTTTCAACACCTTTCCTGGCAAGTTTATGCAAAACTCAAGATTCAAGACTCAAGACACTATCTTTCCAGAGGAGTCTCAGCTGAAGGATGAATGATGTGTCTTAGGAGATGTCACTCTCCCCTTCTTCAGATTTAGACTCTTTTCAAACTGCTTGTGACTCTGGTACATAATGCGTTCCATCGGCAGGAGTCCAAGTCTAAGCAACATTCCTCTTATATCACCACAGTTCGAGAATAACTATTGCAAGCGTTCATCCTTCGTGAAAAAGGCCATCTATCACACTTCCTCGTCCGCTTCCAAGCACAATACACATCCTGCCACCCACGAAAAATGGGTCCCATTAAAACGCCATTAAATGCTTGCCACGTTTTTATGCCCGTTCAATGCTTTGTTAATTCCCAATTGAAACCTAAACGCCTATTTAATGTCACATCGAACATCAAACATCATTCCCTCGCAAAGCAAACATTGTCCTTTTTCGACCGCATCTCCTGCCCTGTTGACAAATCATTACACCGGCTTGCGGCTTATTGGAACTCCATTACCCAGATATAATGTCAATTGAAAATAAACACCACTCTCCCTCGTCCGCCGGCCAGGACGAGGGCAGAACGAAAAAAAGCCCCAATCCAACTCAACGTGGAGCGCCATCATCTTCCTTGTTTACCTACAATTACGTCGTGACAAAGGTTACCGTCCGTCTAGGTTTCGGTGCTTTATCTTCGTGGGACCATTCTTTCTTCTCCATCATCGCTCGGTGCTCTGTGTGTGAAACGGTATTTATTCTCTAGCAGTTACTGCTTTACATACCTTTCCTTTTAACAGGATTTTCAGGATCATCACCTGTGTCCACGCTCTTCGCCTGATGAGACTGCTCGAGAACCTTTATTCGCTTTTTGCCTGTGTGCAGCGGGCGCAAAGAAAAATGCGAGGCGACGGCGACAGCGACGACGACGACGCAAAGAATGACAGAAGAGAAATAGAAAAATGAATGAATTTGAATTATAAAAATCCAGTGAGTGAGTAATGCAAATCGCAGAACTGCTGCTGTGCCAGTGCTCACTGTATGGTGTCCGTCAGCCGAGTATGGGAAACCGGAGACCTCCTGACCCTGCGTGGTGTTCCTTCCACTCCAGCCGATACGGTTAAGGATTTGAATAAATTATTTCTGCTTTATTTATCTATTCTTTTTTCCTGCGGATTTTTTCGCCCATTTTTTCCATTGCAACGCGAGAGGATGAGGATGTGAAGGAGCTCGAGGTGGGGGGGAGGATTAAGAGTTTGCAGAAAAAAATTGAATTTATTATTTTAAACCTCGGCCTCGGCTTTGGGCGCAATCGGTTCAGGTTCCCATAACTAAGTGTCTGACGGTTTACTCACCTTTGTGCCTGCCCTCGTTGTTGTCCAGATAATTCACCGCATTCGGGGGGATACCTGTGAGGAGACGGAAAGTGAATTGTGAGCGAGTTTCGGAATATACAAATTATTGGCGGATTTCTGAGACTTCTCTTCGAGGATAAGCCTGTGGATTATGGACTGAATTTCGAGAAGTACTTACGGAGTAATTAGAAAGTCAAAAATTTTAATTTACGTCTTTCGTCAATTGGGGGAGGGCTCTAGAGAAATTTGATTCCGACTCGTGGGCATTAACGTTTGCGTGGACGCTTTATCCCTTAAAATAGGCTTAAGAGGAGAAGGAGCGTTTCTACACCATTCAGAGAAAAAGAACATTTTAACACATGCATGTCCTGAAGAAGCAATACATTCGTAGTTGTCACCTGCTGAATGTTTGTTTTCATTTAATCAATGTGGAACTGCAAATCCAAACGAGATCCACGGCACAACAAGCTATTAAGCAGATTCTGATTTACGAGTACGTACCTCGTCATTATCATCATTTTTAGTGCCCAGCGTGTTTCAAGGGGAGAATGCACCCTTAAGGGACTTACAGGCTGCTCCATCCTCCGTCACCGAATTGGGGCTATGCACCGGGCGAGATTGTGGATCCAATTACCTCGATCTGGACCTGCCGAACAGTAGCCTACCTAACGAAAGCGCGTCAGAAGCATGCCTCGGAAATCGCCATGTAGATGCCTATACTATGTATCACGTGGCCCAAACATAGCCGATTCTGCCAGTCTGAAACTTACGGCCCACAAAGTGGAAGAAAGAAGGCATCATTTGTGCACGGAGCTCTCTCTCGCGTGCTTCCAAAAATTGGTGGATCCGGTTAGGCACTCAGAATCCAATTCTCACGAGCTGTTAGTTTAGTTCTCCTGCATGCAGCTTCGATTTGGAATAAAGCACTCACTTCACGACCACTGAAACGGATGAAGAAGTCAGCGTACAGGCTTTGCGCAGTATTGACTATCAGTGGTTATAAGGACCATTTCTGATGAGGTGGAGTAGACATTCGTGCAGACGTTGGGCTATGAGGGTAAGCCACAGAATTGAGATTCAGACCGTCACCAAGCCAAACCTACAAAAGGGGAGTGGAACAGAATCATCCATAGGAATGGGGCATGCAAGATGGGACGCCTTTACAAATGGTAGATGGACGCATATCCTCATATCCGTCATCTAATCCTGGACATCAAGATCGGATGTAGGTTACTGCCTGGTAGTACAATGGACAAGTTTTCAAGTCTGAGAATAAGAATAAGTCTCCGAAAGAAAAAGGTCGGCAAGGGAGTGTAACTTCCAACCCTCACAGTTCCTTTTGAAAGCAGGGACTTCCGAAAATTGTTTGTTAGTTAATTACACTATTTTATTTTAAAAAAATGATTGCTTACAATTTGCATTATTATAACAGTCTATATTATTTGGCCAAGAGGCCGTCTATCGTCTCCCAGCTTCTGAAAAAATCTGCACAAGTTTGGGCACGACAACTCGCCGCTGTGCCTACAATGTCCGCACGCAGAGGAGTATGCAGTTTTTCACTGCAGTCACTTGGGGCAGGAGAGACCATGGGAAACCTACCAAGCGCTGATATTATAATGAGATCCGTAGAGAACTGAATTAAGCTAAGGCAGGCCGAAGCAGAAAGGGCTTCCCTCCAGAGCACAGCATAACTCGCAAACCAACCCCGCGAAGTAGTACCCAACGTCAGTTCCTCGGGATGAGTGGTTCAAGTGTGCTGGGCATGGATAAGTACCGCGAGTTACGAATCGTGCATGCTGGTAGCTCGAGCTGTTTGCTTGTATCTTGGAGAGATTACCACATCCTTAGGCGCATCTCACAAAAAAAAAAAAACTGGCCACGATTTTCCACATTTAACCATTCATTAATTTCCGTTGAATAAGATTGATGGGTGGGAGCATGTTTTTTCCCTAAGATCTTAACGACGCTGCCATCAGATAGTTTATTTCCGATTGTAGGTTTCGTTACTGTTGCAAGAGATGGGCAGATTTGCAGGAAGAGAAGATCGGTTTCCTTAGTGTCTTCGTCCTCAGAAGTTTTTTGTGAGGGGTGCGTAGCATTCTTGTATAGATCTCAATGACACGATGCCTATAAAGTTATGATAAGGTCTTTTGTCTAGGTATGTTGCATATTTCTAGTTCATTTGATCTGCAGTAAGTACGTTCGATGCCTACTTGAATTAAAGATCAGAGTATTTCTTGTCTATTAGCCAACGGAGATCCGTCTACTTTCTTGCCAATTCATTGACTCTTTCATAGCACATTTATGCCCAGGAATCAGCATGTGGTAAGATTTCATCTGATCGCTTTGGCTTACAGGATTGACGACAGTGTTTAACTATCTGCGTAGTTTTGTCGATGACGCTTACAGCCTCAATAGCCGTTCGCAAAGCTCAATCTTTCATCTGTCGGCTCTATTGGCCTAATGAATAGCCTGGATTATTACTTGTGGACGGAAGGCCTTATTTTCATAACCATTCTGTGTTGTATTTTTCAGACATCATCGTGGACGACATGGACACGGACTTGCAACGCTGTGCTCTGGAGTAATTTTAGATTCGGCCCTCTTAATAAAGTGGACACACCAACAGATCGTTGGCTCATCCGCTTATCTCCTTCGCTTGAGACCCCTACAATTTGTTTGTGCCCTAGGATGAGTATCCTGAACATGGAACTCGATGACTCTATAACCTAGTGATTGCTGTTTTAATTAAAACTAATTTTCCGACTAAGCCATTTAAGGCCACTCTTGACTTGAGTCTAAATTTATAGCTTTGTTGTGCCCGTTCGTTCATCCGTCGGTCGGTCATGTTTGTCAAACTATTCATTTCTCCTGAAATTATGTTATGGAGCAATTTTCATGAACTCTAGGATACATTTGACTCTAGGATGCCGATCAGCAAGAGGACTTTGGTACATAACCTGTAGTGGATCCCGTGTACATATGTGAAGAAGGTGCAACATTCGAATTTGTATTGTATACAAGCCTGAACTCTGTTGGCAATGAATGAAGAAGTCCTTGGCCGCATGGAGAGGTACGTTTTGCATGTGGCAGAGAAAATTCAACTACGAACTGTAAGGGCTGTTTAGCGGCATGAATCTAGCTAAACGTCTTCAGATCCAACGCCTACGATGCCTAGGCCATGTAGAGCGGAAGGACGTCATGGTTCCAACCCGAAGAGTCTTCGATTACGAACCATTGGTACAACGTAATAGAGGACGTCCTCCCAGGGAACCAATTTGGTGTGTGCAACTGGCGGCAGCTATGGGAAGCTGTCGGATCGTACTGGGAGGAGAGACTTGTTAGTTGAGACCCAAGTCCACCACACGGATTGAAGCGCCAAACAAAGAAGAATAAGATCGTATACCAGCATATAGTACATACATATGTAAATTGACAGATACAAGTTCCAAAAGCTTCGGGAATCTACCTGTCCCTCCAACTCCATCAATTTCTTCAGAATCACCTCTGCTCAATGGGATCGTCCTCGTGAAAGCTTTCTTCATCCGATCCTTACCCCCAACTGCTAAGATTTTGAAACTGGTTTGGTCTTCTACTACTGACGTAAACCGATATGTAACGTCGCGTTTAAGGGACCGAAAACTATTTGAGTATGGGTGGGTATCTATTGTGCCTATTTGTATGATAGACCGGTCTCAATTTGCATTGGCGGCAAAACGAACACGCACAGAAAACTCTTGATATGCCAAGAAGGTTCAATAAGATGAAGTCTTTGTCCAATATTATGGCTGTCATTGAACATCTGCAAAAAAAAAAAGTTTATCAGTCTTCCTTGGTGCCCTACACAAGTTCTGCAACGACGCTAAAATATATTGTCGGCTCTAACGACCTTACCTTCATTCACACTCATGATCTATGCCCCCACCCCCCAAGTGCATTTACTTTATTCTCAAAATCTGAGAGGTCTTCAAGGTTAGGGTTAGGTTCAGTTGAGACATTAAATTTCTTGAAGCTTGATTTTCTTTCTTAAGGCCCTCAAAGATCTCCTCCAAACTGCGTTTAAGATGTTTTGAAATTCCCATATTGATGTCTTAACAATTTTGGCCAATGACGTCAAAACTTTCCTTTCAAGATTGCAGGCAAAAATGTTGTGAGGTTCCCCCTATTTCAAACCACCTCACATAAGAGTCTGTTTGTTTTTTGATTCGACTTTCTGCGAAGAGGAGTCGTACTCAAAGGTTCCGTTTGTAGCACTGGAACCATGAAAATGAGGTTTGCAGACTGAGCAAAAAATGGCTTAAAGCAATCGAGGGGCGATTGAAGGTTCATGTTATGCAAGAGATCCAGCACACAGACCCTCAAGTACCCCCAGAGATTAACATCACTAGAAGTTTCATACATACGTAAGGGATACGAGTATATCCACAAAACTCTCCCCTACCTTTGTCTCCCACTTCCGTCTGAATATACTTACGATATAACTTGATCATGCCATCAGTGTCTCCCAGCGAGTTCTTAGCCACGCACCGATAAGAGCCGAACTCCTTCGCCGTCAGCGGGTAGATGAACAGCTTCATGGCGACCTTGTAGTCGCCCAGCTCCGTTGTGTTCGATATGTAATTCCCACCTGAAAGAGAAACGCACAATTGTTACAACTTTTAATTGAATAACCACTTTCACCAGGCAGCCAGCCAGCCAAGGGCTCTGCCCCCAAAATCCGAACCCCCCACAGGCTAGAATCATAAATAATTTCATTTAAATGCCATCTCCAGAGGAGAGGTGTCACAGGGCGACACACCATCACCCGAAGCGAATGCATAAATGCATATTGTGTCTGAGCACTAAGCTCACCCCCGAGCACCGTGCTTCAGTCACCCCAGTTACGTATGCTAATTGCGAGCACAAGTAATTCGGGTTGACAGTGAAACAGTGCGAATGGACATGCAGAGCAGGGCTCCTCCGCGGAACGAGTTCACGAGGACGAGACATAAATATGGAAAACCTGTTTACTTCAGTGGGATGAAAATGCTTTTATTAAACTTTCGGCTAGCAGCAGGAACTAGTGTGTCTCATGTGTGAGAGGACTTAATGAATGCGAGGGCTTCCTCGTCATTGGGGATTGGAAAAATGCTTAAAATGTGCAAAAAAGTTATTTTAATTATGACTGCTAATCCCGTAAGCAGGACAAAGTGCGCTATTATGGGATCTTTCTATTTTTTCCCTCTAAAGCTGGTTGACTTCTGTTGGCTTGACTGCGAACTGGGGCACCATTTAAAGGGCTTCGCGGATGAACGGAGTTGGAGTTGGCGGATTAATATAAGATGGTTACTGTAATTTGTTTTGCCAAATTTGTGCGGTAATTGGAGACTACTTTGCAAGTTAGTTATGATGGACATTCGTTAAGCGGGAAGAATGTTTGGAGGGCTATATGCCGTTTGTGATTTTGAGTTAAAGGACAACTTCAAGGAGTCAAAATTGTGGGATATTGGTAGCAGGTCAGTTTTAGAAGCCATTTGGGTGCCGACCTTTGAGTCTTTGAGACAGGCAGTGCCTAGGAGGTAAACAAAAGAAAAAACATAGAATTCCGCGTGTATCGACGTCAGATGGCATTTGAATGGTCTATATGGTGCACATTGCTATTGCGTCGCAATTTAAAGCGTTGTCCAACTGCAGGGAACATTGAAGTACACATCTGTCTATCTTCCACTCACATCGACGACATTTGACGCCTTTTAAGTTTGAGGCTCATGTCGAAACTTTCATGCTCTTCAGACCGAAATCTATGCGTATGACAGGAAGGAAATGCTCTCTGAAAGATGGCATTTGGACCCCAAAGCCACATCTCCATAGTTTCCACGAAGATACTTAAGTGGGTTTGCAGAATGTCCGAGGCAGGTCTTACTCCCGTTCTTCGGCCTAAGCCCAAGCGATACATGTAGCCAAGGATAAAAATAATTCAAGCCTCGACTGGAGATATAAGTATCAAATGAAATCTTGCCTTAAGTCACCACTTTTCCTCCTTGCAAGACCTCTCTAACACATCTTTCGATGGAAAGAGCACAACAACCAGAGGACAGCAAATGGGGTAGAACGATTGGATTTGCAGTGGAGCTATACACGGTGTGTAAGTGAAATTCTCTTAACCAACTTTGTTTCTGTTCTATTTGTTGGAGAAACACTACACTGCAGCAATCAGACTCGAAAACTGTTCCGTTGTATTACCAGGCATTAACACCCATTTGCTGTAATTTGCTCTTTGGATGCTAGCACGCGCTTTGTGATGAGATTTCAGCTGCAACCACATCAGCACCAACATCTAAAATCTGATTTGAGCAAAGGCGGCACATTGACAGAAGAAGCGCTCGGCAGTGTTTACTCCTTCTTTACCCGCATCGAAGAGGATTTCATTACTAAGCCCAACTACACTGAAGTGCTTTGCGAAGGTGAAGTGTCCCGTTTGTACGCCAGCCAGTCGTTTGCAGTCTTTTCCATTTGGAAACAACATGAAAATCGCAGAATTCTTGCTAGGGTTTGGAAGCATGCACTTGGTTAGTCTACACCCTAGAAACTTACGATATCTCTGCTGCCGAGATATCCGACCGTCGACGGAAGCCCTATTCAAGGAGGCGGGCAGTCAGAAGGTGGGTTAGGGCCCTACGAATGCCTCTTTTGATCCTTGCCTAGCAATTTCATCGGAAATTTCGTTTCCCATGATGTCCCGTGACCCAGAAAATTCTTACTGCGTTTAATCTGCGACCAAGTTAAGGCCGGACATGCATTTCAGGACTATCTTGGAAGTAGTTAAAGGATTAAGTGCGGTTTTAAATACAGGTTCGCTGTACCTATGGACGCAGATACTTCGTCTCTTCTACCAGTTCTTCACAAAATACAACACATGGCCATTAGGATCGCAAACGTTTCCGTCTGGAAGACCGAACCGAAATTACCTAAAGATGTGTGAAGTCTAATGTTGTCTAATGTTGATAACAACCTCGGTTTTAAGGGGGTTGGCTAAAGGCCCATTCCTGGTACACAAGTCATCGTTAATGTACGGAGCCGCCTGCTAGAAGAAAATATTGAACAAACTTTGGAGCGGACAGTCGGCACGGCACGATGCAAGACACCGCCGCAACGAAAATATTCCCAAGGGGCAACTGACTTTCTGCGGGAGAAGAATGTAGCGTCTAGTCAGGTTGTTTCTTCCAGTCATGGTTCTAACTGTTAAAAATAAACGCCAGACAGGAAAGTGCCCAGAAATAAGGGAAATCCAAATCCGAATTTTTTTCGCGAATTGGAGTTCCAGTTTACATTGGTGGTAGTAGTGAAGAAACTGTAGCAGCTGAGAGTGTTGAGTGCTTCCGTGAATCGCAACCGTTAGTCTGCCATGTTGACGGACTACGTGCTTCATGAAAGCGAAGCTCTGAATTTACCACGACCACCGTATGACCACCTTCAAACTATACAGAATAGTCAGCAGTGATTATGTAAGTGGTGAGCGCTTAATTTTACTTCTTCTTACTGTAAACTGGCCACCCAAATGATGGGATATCACACCTTTGTGTTACTTTTTCTGAAGATATGTAAAGAGCTTTTCGATGTCTACTTTTTTCTTCTTCTTCTTCTTGTGGCGCTAAAGTCCGGGGTGGACCTGGGCCTCAACCAACAACTTAACTCGTGTTAAAAGCGGAATAGCGGTCTCCATACTCGAATGAGTCACCCACTATTAAACCTTCGGAATAGACTACGTCAGACGCCGTTGTGGCGAACACTTATAAGATATAATTATTTTTATCATAAATGCCATGAAATGTACTTTTGACTGACAATAAACATCTTCAGTTAATTTTCAAATTTATGTTATCATTTTACCTTTTAAATCTAACCTTATGCTGAATGACAACCCATTACGCAGCGAAGAACAACAACGGGAATCAAACAATAGAAAGGCTGGAGTTAAGACCCCTTCCCTTTGTTCAAATGCAATTCCTGCACTGAGACAAGAAATCAAAAGTCAATACGTCATCGATTTGCAACTAATTAGCTGCCCCAATTGCGTGAAGTGAATCATGCAGACACACGAAACCCACCAATTGGCATTACACGACCCGACGATATGCATAAGCCACCCACAATCTCATTCCCAATTGACATTCACGGACGCAACAGATCCGCCAGTATTAAAACCAATCTTTAAGCGGGTGGAGAAAAATAAAATTTTAATTTATTATCCCCGCAGTCCACAATCCACTGACCCGCCACGCATTGTGCGGCGGCGATACATATTTTTCGCGCGCCAACGAGCAAATAAACATTAACGCGATTCACCCTACGCACGTCGATGCCCCCACTTAAAACTGATTGCAGTTTCTGCGTTTCATTCCCCCTCCCCGGGGCGATGGTTCAAACAGTTTCCCTACAATTGAAGTCCGTTCCCACAGCGGCGTCAAACAAAATAATAAACCCTTTCCCGGCTGATGAAACAATATTTCCCATAATAAAATCAATCTCCTGTTTACGATCCGCAAACAACGGGGGGATGCGCCAGTCCCCCGCCAGTCGCACGAAAAAGAAAAAAGGACTCGTCTCCACATCCCGGACAATAACAGCCACCAGCAAGCGTCAACAGTGCGCACGTGAATAACGAGCCGGGGTTTGGGGGGCGGGGGACACAAACAAATTGATACCAAGGTTCAGGAAGTGTGTGTGTGCTCTTTTTTTTCGTGTTTGCCGGTTTTTCGCCGCACAGCCGCCTCCTGGCGGAATTCGTTATGGCAAATTACTTCACACTCTCATTTTCTCATCTCCAAAAACCACACCGGCATGCTGTGCACTTGAACCGCCACCAGCGGCCTCCCCCCTCCCCCATGCATGGGGTCGCCCGAAACCAATGAACATATCCATTCCATTCGCACCTTTTCATCCATGAAATGGAAGCAATCTCGGCTCTCTGCACATCCGTTCACCTACACACACCCTCGCACAAGGGGATGTGTGTATGTTACACGCATGCCGCCACTACGTTGCGTTGCGTTCGGGCTGGGTCGAAAGCAAATGTGAGCAACCAGTTAAGGGTTGAATTAAAATCACACGCTTGACTTATAGGGGTTGATTTAATGTGATAACTGAATCATCGTTATCAAGTGATTGTCTTTTGTGTGTGTGTGTGTGTTGGTGGGGGAGGGGGGGGGGTTGTTTTTTTCCTGTTTTGTGTCCATCTTCTGAATATGAACGATTACATGTGTTCTGGTTGTTTGGTGGTAAATCATATTAATTGATGGACACGAGGGTCAGCGTCTCGTCGGTGCGTGCTGTGGGTCTGACTGAGTTGGAAAAGGGTTTCAAATTGATTTTAATTGGTTATCAGCTCCGAGACATGGGATTTTGAGGCTTGTACTAGTGCCTGCAAGCGTTAAATGGTATTACTCTGGTATGTGGTATCGGGTATTGAATTACTCGGGTATCTATTACCCGGATAGTGTCGATCAAACTGGATAATACAGAACTATCCAAATATCCGATTTAAACGTTAAATCAACTTGATCGTCAGAAAAATAATTTGCTTCTCAGAAGGCTTTACGAGTACCAATGGAAGGACACCTAAAACACGGGTCCGGCTCCTTAATTGGTTATCAGCTCCGAGGCATGGAATTGCTACTTTCTAAATGCGAACTACTCGGATAGTGTTGATCGATCCGGGTATTGCAAAAATACCCAATTTATACGTTTTACCAACAAAATTATTCTGAAAGTAGTAGGCAGTAGTACGGCTCATAGAGTAATCTGGGATCCAGTTTGGATCTTTGGCTTGTCTAGGGGAAATGATGGTTACAAAGCCAAAAAGGGAAAAGAGTTAATGACGAACGCGAAGGCCATCGATTGTATGATTTTTGGACATATTTGCATCCCCGAAGATGGTCAGTTGGGTTTTCCTCCCTCCCCACAATGGGTAAGAGGTTTTAGCCGACAAAAACTGAGACCCGAGGCTGACATATAGGGGGCGTACAGATATTCAAATATTCTTCTTCTTCTTTTCTTTGTGGCGCTACAGTTCGGGGTGGACCTGGGCCTCAACCAACGTGCCTCTCCAGCCAGCACGATCTTTCGCATAGCTGCCTCCAGCTGCGCACCCCAAGTTGGCTGAGGTCCTTCACCACTTGCCTGCACCACCTTAGCCTAGACCGTCCTCTGTTGTATTGTCCCAATGGCTAGGATTCGAAGACTTTTCGGGCCGGAGCAGTGATGTCCATTCGATCTACATTGCCAAGTCATCTTAAGCGTTATATCCGAATACGCTTGACTAGGCTCATGTCGCAGTCAACCAAAGAGTTCGTCGTTAAATCTTCTCCTTCAGATGCCATCAACGCAAACAGAACCAAAAATCACACACTAAACTATTCTCTCGAAAAGACTAAGGGCTTCATCATCCGCTTTTAGTAACGTCCATTTTTTCGCGCTAGAAGTAGGACTGGGATGATCAAGCGTTATATAAAGAGAGCTTAGTCCTTCAAGAGAGGGCTTCATTTCTCAATTGTTCCTTCAGCCCAAAGAAACAGTGATTGGGAAAAGTGATGCAGAATAACTCTTGCCAAACATTCAAATTTTCATGACTCTCTGATTATTAGGTTGCAAGTTACAGTGCTTCAAGTGACGCTACTTTTGCAATTTTTAAAACAATGGAAAGTACTGGAATTTCGTGTATTGATTAAACACTCCTTGTTGATGGGAAAAAAATACCGTGCCAGCTCAGCAGTGGCTTGAAATGTGTTACAAGAATTCTTTTAAATCAAAAACAGCTATTTGTCGGTGATATGCTGACTTTAAACGTGGCCGTACAGACACCAACGATGCTCAACACTCTGAAAGGCCAATTAAGGTGGTTACACCTAAAAACGTACACAAAAACGTTTTGGAAAACCGCAAAGTGAAATTGCGTGTGAAAGCTGACACCTTAAATATACAGAATGCAGTGCGCACACTATGTTGCATGAACATTTGTCCATGAGAAAGCTGTTTTTGCTCACAATGGACTAAAAACAACAACTTATCGATGATTCCGAGAGCTGTTTGGAGCTGTTTCAGGCCTTTTTACATCGGCATTGTCACAATGAATGAAACATGGATCCACCACTATACTCCAGACTCAAATCGGCAGTCAACGGAGTCGACAGGAAGGAAAGTTTTTCAAAAAAAAAACACACAATTTAGAAAAATTCATGAAATCTTTATTTGAATCGATAGCACGATCCATATTATTTAATGTTTAAAGATTATTTCATGCAAATGTTGACCTTGACTGCGCCTCAAATGGTCCATCCGCTTAGTCCAACTCTAATCATACTCTTTCCAACATTTCAGCCGGTATCTGCCGAATAAATGCTTCAATGTTGTCTTCCAATGCGTCAACTGAAGCGCGCTTGTCTGTATAGAGCATACGATTTAACAAAGGCGCACAAAAAATAGTCAAAAGGTGTTAAATCTCACGATCTAGGCGGCCAACTGACCACTCCCGAACGTGAAATAAAATGTTCACCGAACTTGCCTCGCAATAAGTCCATTGTTGCACGTGCTGTGTGGCATGTGGCACCGTCTTGTTGAAACCACATGTCATCCAAGTCAAGCTCTTGCATTTTGACCAAAAAAAAGTTGATTGTCATCTCATGGTAGCGCTCACCATTCACGGTTACATTACGTTTCGCATCATCAATTCAATAATTTCCAAGTGTTGTTCGTTTGTAAGACGATTCATGGTTAAATTATAGACCAAACTGAAGATGATTGACAGTGAAACAAAACACGAAACGTGCGTCAGCTGTTTAAACCAGTGTTGCCAAAAAGAATATAGCTAAAAAATCATCCTTTACAAAGGACGGCTGGCAAGGTTATGGCATCCGTATTTTGGGATGCACAAGGAATTTTTTCCATCTTCAGACCATCTTAAGAGCGACAAAATGATCAACAGCGAACACTACACGGCCTTGGAACTCTTATTGCGGATCACCGAAATCACTGAAGATGATGAAGAAAATCACCGGAAGTAGATGATAAAAAAAACTTTCCCATATGAGGAACAAAAAATTCTCGTACACCAGGAAAATGCAACGTGTCACAGTGCTTGGCTTTGAATTGCTTCCACACCCATCGTCTCATCTTCTCAACGACCTCTGCCTCCTTTTAGAACTCAAGAGAATGTTCGCCGTGATGAGGAGAACGAGGACGTGATGGCCGAAACAGAAATATATTTTGAGGCCAAAGATAAATCGTTCCATACAAAAGGTATCGAAATGTTAGGACTGCGTTGGACTGATTGCATCACTCTTGAAGGAAACTTTGTTGATGAATAAAGTCGAATTTTGTCTAGAAAATGTGGCTTTATTGGTTAGTCCTCGGACTTTTAAAAGTTCCTCATTTGTCTTAGAGTGACTTAATGCGAACTGGTTGCCGTGGCGTAGTGAGTAAGTGCATCGACCCACACGCAGAAGGTCTAGGTTCGATTCCGGGACGGGGCACCTTGCATTTTTTCACGCCACCACCTGTTTCGAGTTGCTGACAACACTCAAAGAGTATCAATTGTCTATGACGAGCTTCTCAAATCCCGCCGTTCGAAGTCGGAAAAAAACTGTAGGTCCCTTCTACTCGTGAGGAAACAGTAGCACGCACAACACGAGTAGTTGTTATGAGCTAGGTCCTGGGCCCTTGTGGGCTGTAGTGTCACTCAATTCAAATTTAAAAAAAAAATGTCCTTACCCGGGTTACGATAAAGTGAACCATTTATTCTCAACCACTGCCAACTTGGACAAGATGTCCAAGTTTTCCTTTACCCCATCAAATAATTCCCTTTACAGCCAGCCTTTGGCTCCTTTCTGGACAAATATTGGATTTAATTCCACCTCCCTCCCCGCATCACTCTCTTACAAATATCCAGCTCAACCGACTGAATAACTTCAACTAGAAGTTAACATTTCAGCTTTTTCCGAATTTGACCCAATTATATACAGCCAACACACAAGTCTGCAAAAGCTTCTCAGGTGCACGCATTATGCACACCCGATAATGCGTAATTCTGACCAAAACTTTCCCTGTCACCAAATGGTAAGCGATTGCGGCAATCGTAGTGACAACTTCAAGCCTCATTTTCAAAATGTATCCCAGAGCCATGGCATCCTTTCAACTGCAATGAAGCGTACTTAATTACTTTGTGCACCATGAAAACGAATTTTCCAAACTCCACCCAGCCCAGTTCCGAGAATCAAACAAATCCTAGTCACCCACCCCCCTCTCCAGACCTCATCCCCCTCCCACACGCCATGGCATGACAATAAAATCGATACGCAGAGCCAATTCGTCTGTGGACCAGTAATGTCAGGTGTACCCGAGTCAACACGCACCCAACCCTTCCCGCTGCGCAGACCCATTGCTGGCAAATGTAGCGAACGTAATAAGCAAATATCCACCCCATATCGGTACGTCACTCGCCGGCACGATGAGAACGATGACGACGACGTCGACGTCGACGACGACTGCAGCGGCTGCATGCAGATTTCGAACACATGTTGATGTATGGGAAATAT
This sequence comes from Eristalinus sepulchralis, assembly GCA_944738645.1. NCBI lineage: Eukaryota > Metazoa > Arthropoda > Insecta > Diptera > Syrphidae > Eristalinus > Eristalinus sepulchralis. The sequence goes on from OX122886.1 coordinate 11,792,351, forward strand.
TATTTATTTCGCACGGCCTCCGCACCCACCCACCAACCCACCCACTAATCGTGCTCACCGCTCCGTCCACCAGTGCACTCGGCCACCGAAATCCTGGTCAAATGCAAATCCCAACACCCTCTCCGTGGTGCTTGTGATTTATGCACATGGTATATGGTAGCCCGGGACCGACATTGGCCTGCTTTGGTATAAATAATCAGTGCGCATCCATGAGAACCGGGAAGCGATACGAACGAAGCAGCGCCAGCAATTCTCACTCCGCCTCTCTCTCTCTCTCTGTTGAGGAAATTTTTTACCACACACAATCGATGGCGTTCCACGTTCCAGCGGGTACAAGAAGCCGTGCATCAAAATACCTGGATTCAGCGGAGTGTTGGAGGCGGTGGGAGACGAAGATTATAAAGGAACTGCATTAAATAACGAATTTCTTCGCCCTTGTTGCCACACACACACACCCACCGCCCCCGTGCGTCCACTTCGGAACGCGAAAAGGGGCAATTTAAAAGGCAATTTAGAGTTTTCTTTTAAGAAGACCCGCAAGGTTGCTATTATCCGGTGCATTGAATGCACATTAGGGGGCCCTGAGTAAGACTTCAATGATGGCGTGCATACACCAGCTCCGGCACGAACACCACCACCGCCGCCACCGCCATCAGGAGTTGCGGGAGCAACAACAGTTCCGTCCGTTCTGTGCTGCTACATATTATTACGAGGGGTGGGGCGCCGGCATGCATGGCGCGCAATTTTCTGGGCGCCTCTCGAGGTGAAACCTAGATGTATGGCTAAGTAACATTCAACAATCTCCTCAGAGCGGATAGTGGCGCCGCGACTGAGACTGATATATTGGCGTGCTCCAAAGTCCTTAGTATTAATTAAAACCTTTGAAACCACAATTCAGGAGAGTTTCAAGTGAGGGGCGGGCGCGAATTCTGTTGTTGAAGGACATGAGCTCAAAGTTTGGCCGCCTGGTTTTTCGCGAACGAAATTGTTTGCGAGACGATGGTGGCGAAAACTTTCATAAATCGGGGGTGTTAGGAGGTGACAAAAAATTTGAAAAAATTGCAAAAAGAGCGAAAAAAAGTCCTTAAGGAAGTTTTCAACGGGGTGGTGAGGCGGTATAGCTTCAGGCGACATTGTGTGGTGGAGACAATGGCCGAAGGCGACACCTGTTGGGAAGGAGTTGCTTTTTGTTTCATTTTGGAAAGATTTAAATCAGAACCTACCGCCTTTGTGTTCACCAAAATAAAGTGTCCCAACTGAAAGGAATTTCATTAAGACCCGGTGGGCAGTGTCCTTTTAATGGTGAGAGGTGCTACGACAATTCTAGAGAATTCAAGACGGCTTGGGGTGAAACTAGATTCTCTAGGATTTTTTGAATTGAAAACGACGTCGTTCAGCAAGGAACTTCATTGACAACTAAGCTGCTCAGGGACTTATTTATGGTCTTGGGTGTTGCCTAGTTGTGCCTAATTATAAAAGCCACTTCTACAGACTATTTATCGGCAGACGAATGTTTCATTCAAGTCGGACGAGGATGTATAAAAATTCTGTCCCCTGAGCATAAACGAAGTCAAGATGGCTGGGGACGAACAAAATTTCAGAAGCTAACGGACTATGCGCAGAAGTCTTAAACAGCTGGATATGGCCAGGTTGGGCACATGCATCATCTCATGTGCATGGAGACCATTACGGCTGCCCCTACTACCGAGGCATCAGCCACTTTTACAACAAGTTCAAGAGAATGTCGTGTGTGAACACATTACACCATGTCTCCACCATAGCTCAGACGTTCACACTGTGACAGACTCTGGAAAGGATCCACAAAGTACAAATTCACACCCACTTCCACTTTGTTGAATTTAGGCCGCATATGACAGTGTGTGCTATACAGTGCTATATCTAGTTTTGGCATTCATTTCGAAATCTTCCCTGCTCCGTCAAGGTCGGTTACGAACTCACCGAGACCTTCAATGTTAAAAAAGGTTTTAGACAAGGCGACGCACTGTCATGTGACTTCTTTAACATCATCCTTGAGAAGATCGTGCGTAACTCACAGGTCAACACCATAGGCCTGATCTTCCAAAAGTCCGATCAGCTGGTTACTTACGCCGACGACATTGACGTGATTGGACGAACATAGTGAGCCGTCAATGACTCGTTTGCTGACATTGAAGCGAAAGCGGCTAAAATGGGTTTGGCGATAAATCAGGGCTTTCATCGAAGTAGGGCACGAAGCACCGACGTCTCGGACAGAGCGAAGTATTCAAAGACATCTACCTCGGCTCCGCGGTAAATAGGAACAACCCCAGTACCGAAATCAAACGCTGACTCTTGCCAAACGCTGCCTCCTTGGCCTCAAGAGGCAACTGAGTAATAGAGCCATCTCTCGAAGCACAAAACTGTTTGCGTTGATGGGTACGGCGGCATGTGCCTGGTCAAGCTTCTTTGGAAACGGCTCTTAAGATGGTCATATAGAGCGTATGGACAATATTGCTCTAGTCCAAAATGGGTTAGAATTCAAGGCATTGGGACAACGCAACAGAGGACGGCCTATGTTGGGATAGAGCACACTAATTGAGAAGAACCTCAACCAACTTGAAGTGCACAGTTGCACAGACGAGAGATCGTGTTAGCTGGAGAAGCATATTGGTTGAGGCCCATATCCACTCCGTAAGAAGAAGAAGAAGACGATGGGCTCTTGTGTGACTTTTCAGCACTATTCTTGGGAAGATCGTGCGCAAATAATAAGTCAATAATGGGACACGATCTTACAAAAGTTTAGTTTTATAAAATGCAGATGAGCAGGCCTATAGGCTTTCTCGGTAGAGAGGAGAGTTCTACATGTGCGATTTCTTGAGTCTAACAGCTCTTTTGAACACTGTTCAATTCACATTAGCAATGAAGTTCGAAATTGCACTGAAAAATCGAAATCGAGAAGCCATCGGATTTAGTTTGTTAATGTGATATTAACAGCCGTATTGCGTTCGCAACGTTTTTCAATATTTGGAATAAAAACTAGTCAAATGAAGAATCTGCTATACGGTTGCAGACCCTAGATGTAATATCAATAATAAAAAGAAAACTACACACTTTTGAAACATCCTATAAGTTGTTTCTCCTAATCGTACATGTAGCGGTGTAAGTGGAAACTAAAGAAAATTTCAACTCAGACAGTTGACTCGGTAGCCAATAAGAAAATTACACTGCATCCCGAGCTTGAGCTGCAAGCCAAAGAGTGCCTGTAAGGCTGCCACATAGGGTACGGGTTTCAAACGCGAGCACAATCGCCTACTTCTTGACTAGCCACGGGACAGCGCACCAGCACAACGGAGAAAGCGATATCAACATGGAATTTTTTTCCTTTATTTTCTAATAAATAAACGTGATACATTGAATAAGATTCAAACCCAATTGACCGACTATTTTACAGAAAGCCAATCTAGAAGACTGAACATCCACGACATGTCCCTAGGGCACATGACACTAAGCCAGCTATACTTTAAAATGGTTTACTCTATGAATGGAGCTTTAACGAATTTAAATGCTTTACACTTAATCTAAACGAGCGACCCATCACGATCAGCAAGAACGAGGCGCCTACCAATAGACACGCTAAAGGCCGCCAAATGGGAACTACAAGTGCGCTGGCATTTGCCTCTTAAGCCCTCTTTACATGGTACGGAAGTTCGAAAGCTCATGGCGAGCGTGTGGGAACTACTGGACCCTCAATGCAATCACTGGCAGTCACTGTATCGGATCGTTACCCGTTGCCATAGTTGCATGATTTCACACACATCTTGCGCCGTTAGACTATTTTTCAAAAAATAGATTTCAAAAACCCCTTCCAATAGGTGCCCATCAATCCAGTCCACGTCCGTACTACTGCCATCATCACACCGAATTTACGCATTTGGCGATTGTACTGCGCTCACACCACCACATATCCAGTAGAGGTTTTCAAGGGAGCACCCGTCAGGAACATAGAGATTCAAAAAGTGGTAAGTGGCATTGGATTGCGTACATGCTTCGAAAGGGAAACGACCGCAAGACAAGTATTGAAGCTGGAAACCGCTCACACAAGATGACAGACTAACTGGCTGACCTAGAACAGTGGAAGAGGAATCAGTGTGACTTGGAAAACCGTATAGGAAGGTGCGTAGGGACAGTCGATATTTCGCTATTGACTGTGGGACTAAGTTCCCCTGACGGAAGAAAGATAGACGATCAATTAATAAGACTAAGATGTTTTTATCTAGCATTAGCAGCTCTCGAAAAAGTAGAGTATTTTCAGTTCAGAAAGCAAGTATCCGCCATCTATCAAAATTTTGTTGAAGAAATACGGACAAGATTAAGTAAGACTGATAAAAGGAGCAAAAAAAAACTAAGCTTTCTTGCAATATTGACCAGGCTAGATAAATTTTCAAGGAGCTTGGTAGAGCATTAAGCTTGTTGTTAAAGCCAAGTTGTCGATTTTTATCTCAGGCTTTGTGCCTCTCTCATCTAGGATCATAAAATTTGTCCAATGAGCAAAAAGTACAATCGCGAATACAGGCTGACGAAATGAGACCTCTACATGCCGTTGCAGGAGGATAAACGCGGCGGTGTGGGGCAGAACTCAATGTTGATCAGTTTCTGCGGTTTAGCTATGTGGTATGGATGTTCCCTTCATGATGACTTCCGAGGCGTGCCTTATATGCAAATCCAGCAGCTATGCGACCACACGGCAGACAGAGGACGATTTGTTCATAAAATCGTCTGGTTGCGCTTAAACAAAAGCCCCTGATGAGTTAGAGTCGATCGCGGAGGATCTAGCGGTCTGGAGGTGTCTCATGCGTGCATTATCACCACTAACCCTCAAGTGGGACGAGTGGTTCAAATTAAAAAGAAGATGATGATGATGACGGAATGTTTCCTGAAACATTTAATGGATGGCAATCTGTTGAAAGAAGGCCAGCTTGCAAAAGTGATTGCATCGTTTGGCTTTCTATGTCCGAAACATTGATGATATTCGTCCTTCCTTGATGACAACATTTTCTTCGTTTTGCCCTCATTTACCGCAAGACCCATTTTAGCTGCTTCCGCTTCAATGCCAATAAACGCCTTATTAACGGCTCGCTGTGTTCGTCCAATCACGTCAACGTCGTCGGCGTAAGCTAGCAATTGAGCCGACTTTTGGAAGATCGTGCCTCTGGTGTTGACCTGTGAGTTACGCACGATCTTCTCAAGGATGATGTTGAAGAAATCACATGACAGTGCGTCGCCTTGTCTAAAACCTTTTTTAACATTGAAGGTCTCGGTGAGTTCATTTCCTACCATGGCGAAGCAGCCAGAGTTCTTCATCGTCACCAGCCAAAACTAGACGTGGGACTGTATAGCTCGTCTCTATGCACTCTGTCATATGCGGCGTTAAAGACGACGAATAGGTGGTGAGTGTCGATTTACACTTCTTGGGTCTTACCCAGGATCTGCCGTAGTGTGAAGATTTGGTCGATGGTGGACTTCCCTGGCCTGAAACCACACTGATAAGGACCTATCAGGTTGTTGACAAACGGTTTCAGGCGTTCACATAATACAGAAGAGAGGATCTTGTTATGGAGACTAATACCTCGATAGTTGGCGCAGTCGAAGACCGTACAGACGACGCTGAGATTCCACTCATCGGGTATGCTTTCCTCCGACCATATCTTACAGATGAGCTGCTATGCAGTACCAGGTCATCTCCAGCTGCTTTAAAGAGTTCTGCGAAGAGCTCCAGCAGCTTTGTTCGACTTCAGTCTCGATATTGCTATCTTGACCTTGTCTAAGTCGGGGGAACGGAATTCTTGGAGATTGAGCGAGTCACAACCGCATCCTTAAAAAAGGGTATGAAAAACGAATAGTATAAATGAGGAGACCAACCTGACGGGTCCCAAAGTGTCTCCTCGTGCCTATCCTAAGGGGCACCTATTTGGCTATGGTTGTACGTTACACAAGGGAGTGCGGAAGTGTCGATGAGCATTTTATCCCATTTTCATGCTGCTAATAGAAACAAATTTGACATCTTGAATTACTTTTTCTAATGCTAACCATTCCGTCACTCATAACCGTTCTGCGACAGTTTAATGATAAAAACTTAGTTTAAGCCTGCCATCTGGCTAATGAGAAAGGCGTTAGATGGAGGACAGCTTAAACAAGTATCACTTTCGTCATGTCATCACTGAATATTGGTATTCCACGACACACCCACATCTAATAACAAATCTTGTGCATCCCACAGACAGCGTTCGACTCACACCTTGTAAGCCACTTTCACCTTCCGAATCCTGCAGAAAAATCCATTCCAATCACTTTTTCTCGATCCATTCAGTGGAAACACGATTCGAACAAAAACCCCGCCACAATCAAATAACTTTTTCTTTGTACAAAGATATATTCTCACAACTGATTGATATTCCCCCACCACCCTTGTAACCAAAACTCCTTTGGGCAACTTTCCCTTTGACCCCCAACAAAAGCCAAAAAAAAAAAAGAAACAAAGCAAAACACCTCTACTCACCTGGGGGCACACTTTCACCGGTCCTCTCTCTAGTCCAGTAATTTATTGACTTTGGAAAAGCTTCAGATTGACACTCCAGTGCAACACCTTTACCCTCGACTGCTCCGATTAATTGATTTTGTACTGTGATCATTGGCGGGACTGCAAGCAAAGAAATCACGAAAGTAGAAAAGAAAAATGAACAAAGTCACACACACACACACACTGTCACCGCTTTCGCTTTCGCACGCAAAAGGAAACAACAATCAACCACAAAACACTTACAATGCACAATGAGAGTTATCCTCTTGCTCACTGATGGCGGAACACCATTCGATGCAATGCACAAGTAGGCGCCCATATGTTGCCTTTTAACGTGCGGCAGAACTAGGTCAAGGGCTTCGATGCTCGAAACTGGCAATGGTAAAAGGACATAAATATATACATGTGAGTGCGGACGTGAATTTGTACAAGGCTTCAAACAGAATAGCGAACGCAACAAGGTCACTGGCTTAAAGCCACACACAGCGCGCAGTGTTTACGATTTGTCGATTTGTGTCTCCGAACGAAAATGTCCTGCATTGCACACAAGTCCTGGTGCATAATAACTTCGGTCTTTAATATCCGTCGCGGCCCCGCCGCTGATAGAGTAAATCGATTTGCCGTAGGGTCTAGAATTATAGCCCGCGAAGAGGACATCGTGCATTATTACGGGTTTGGTGGTTGGCCGTTCTAGAATGGGCGGGCTGGGAGCGTTTTAAAATTAATTTTTAAAAATTCCACCTTCGGCAGCGCTCTCTTGTTATTGAGAGGTGCAATCACTGTCCGGTGGTGTGTATGTTTGAGGCGCACCGCTGCTGTCCTGGGGTGTATATCGCTTTTCTCCCATGTCGACGGGCGCCCGTAACGAGTAGTGTGAATTCAATTTATGCATGGGTTGCTATGCGGACAACTGACCTGCTTTGGAAATTGTTCTTTATGCTCTTCTCATAAAAAAAGCTTATTAGGAGCCCCATCCAGGCTTGGAGAGAAATTACTTCCGGTTTTTAGATATCTTTTGATGGCCAGGTTGATTAAATTTAATGTTATTTGGCAGTTTGCATGCCTAAACTGGGGTTTCGCAATTTTCATCCTAGGCTTTGAAACATCATTTGGAGTTTAAAAAATTCTCCGTTGACTAGAACCGCATTTTATGGTTCTGTCAGCTTCAGCTCTGAGTTAAACCCAAGAGTGATTGTTTTCGACGTCTTTCTGGGTGAAACTGAAATTTGTTAATTTTCCTCTTTAAGCCACAATACAAGTTTAACAGGCGATTAAGGTCCTCTGCGTTGTCCGACATAATGCCTCTTAGCTGATTTGACAGAGGATGGAATTAGTTGTCATCGAATCTGAGCCATTGGGACAACGCAACAGAGGACGGCCCAGGCTAAGGTGGCGCACACAAGTGGAGAAGGACCTCAACCAACTTGGAATGCGCAACTGGCGGCAGCTGGCGAAAGACCGTGCTGGCTGGAGAGGCATGTTGGTTGAGGCCCAGGTTCACCCCGGACTGTAGCGCCAAAGAAGAAGAAGGAATCAATTGTTTTCTGTCGACACAAAATTCAGGGAACGCGGTAGAAGCTAAAGGACCTTCTTTGAGAGCTTTGAGGCTACGACAACTTGGGCCTGCAATAATCGTAATGGAATTCAGTGTAAGCCCTGTCTATGGGATTTCTTTGGTCCTTAAACTGCCTTTACTTTGAAGAACTCTTTGTTTGCGGTGGCATTCCTTTCGGCATAACCCATGTGCCCCATGCTAGGTATGGTGGCGAAAATGTTGCTCCTTAGCTCCTGAATGTATAACTTCTATAAATTGCTATAATATATATATATATATAACTCCGTCAAAAGAACTGAAGTCATTTTTGCCAAACAGCAAGGAAATCATCAGAAAACAGAGAACAAGGAAAAAAGGGCAACGAGCTTATTTTCCATCCTGATACAGACAGATGCGGGATTTGGTTTTATGTGATAACTTGCCTTACAGCTTATACCACGGGATCCATTTTTCCAAGAGTCGTAGACAACGCAAGACTAGACGCCTTAGTTACCCAAGTACCAAATTATATCATGCTTGAGACACAATCACTAGACCTTGGTATGGAGCGAGGCCACTCTAAGACCTCTGCCGCTCGCTTGAGAATGCAACTCTATACTGAGCCGGGAAAGTCCCCTAACCGCCTGGCCTGAATCAATAGCATCTGCCCGCGATATGGGTATTAAGCCACAGCCACCACGGTACTCCCACAAAGGCACCTACCGCACGGTCAGGCTAAAACCGAAGTTCCAGGGGCTCCTGACGTCCCACGGCACCAGAATATAGCCTCTGGTCAAGCTGCACTAACAGTCAGGTTCCCTCAAACCTTGGTCTGGTATCCGCCATTCTGCTACCAAATGGACTTTGGCTCCATTAGTGATCAAGATCAAGTGATTCATAAATCCAGTCACATTACCTGGACCTGATACAGACAATATGTTATCGTTTTCGTTAGCGTGAGGTAAGTAAGAAGCGGTTGGATGACTCTTTGGTCGCTTTTGAGCCCATTGTGAAGGTGCACAGATAGTGCCCCTTAGTAACGCCAAGACCAATGTGAGCTAACTGTGCAGCTATGTTAAAGAAGTGTCTCACACCCATGGAGCTGAGGTGACATAGTTTGGTGTGTTTTCTAGATGGAGGTTCATTTTGTAAGGGCATGGCAACCACAGAGGATTTCAATTCCTCTTCTCTATTGGTCACTTGCCAGTTTTCTTAAACTCATCTGAAATACGTTTCGCGAACGAGGCCAAATACCTGGGTATGATGTTTGACGCTTAGCTTAAGTGAAATCCGCCAGTGCGAGAACACCATGAATGCGATTTTGCATTTATACGGTAACAAGGTTTAATTAAGCTGGAGCCTACTGGCCATCTTAAGCATCGTCAGTGAACCGAATGGATGGTGCAATCGTCTTCCACGACAAGGCTCACTTTTACTTCAAGTAAAGTCCAACGGTTTCGTTATCAAGCAGAATTGCCGCATAGAGCAATTGAGAATCCACAAGTAATTGTTGAAAAACCGATGCATACAGAGCTGCTGTTTGGTAAAGTTTAGGGACTGACGGCATCATGAAGTCGTACTTGAGTTTAGCCAAGCAATTACCTTGAACAGTGTTCCCTATCGCTTGATGATAACAAACTTCATGTGGCCAGAAGTTGAGGATATATACCTGGACGATATGTGCTCCCAACAGGATGGTACCAATTGGCACACAGCCAACGAACGACTCGTTGGCCGCAGAAAATTAATGGCCGTGTTATATCAAATCCACCTTAATCATCCCAGTCCTACTTTATGGCGCGGAAACTTGGACACTACTAAAAGCGGATGAGGATGCCCTTGGTCTCTTCGAGAGAAAAGTTCTGCGTGTGATTTTTGGTCCTGTTTGCGTTGATGGCATCTGGAGGAGAAAATTCAACCACGAACTGTATGGGCTGTACAGCGGCATGAGCCTAGTCAAGCGTCTACGGATACAACGCTTAAGATGACTAGGCCATGTAGAGCGTATGGACACCACTGCTCCGGCCCGAAAAGTGTTCGAATCTGAGCCATTGGGACAACGCAACGGAGAACGACCCAGGATAAGGTGGCGCACACAAGTGGAGAAGGACCTCAACCAACTTGGAGTGCGCAACTGGCGGCAGCTGGCGAAAGATCGTGCTGGCTGGAGAGGCATGTTGGTTGAGGCCCAGGTCCACCCCGGACTGTAGCGCCATAAGAAGAAGAAGTTATATCAAATCCTGTCGATGTTAACTGGCAGCCACGATCATGTGGTTTGACGCCACTGGACTCCTTTCTTTTCGGATATTTAATAGAAAAAGTTTACGTCAATAAGCTATAAACATTTCAAGAGCTAAAGCATGAGATAATTTGGCACATTGACGACATTAGACCTCAATTATGTCCCAGAGTAACTGAAAAGACGGACCATCGGATAAAGGTGTGCCACCGCAGCCGTAGCCAGGATTTGATGCATGTTTTAATAATAAAATTTGAGTTGCACTACAGCCCACTTGGAACTAGGGCCAAGTTTTTTGAGTAACTACTCGTTTTGTTCATGCTACTGTTGGGAAGCTACGAGAAGACGGGGCCTAAAGTTTTGGCCGACTCCGCAATATGTACTCCAAAAGCTTAGTGGCCTTTTACGGGATTTAGACTGATTCGCAGACGCGCTTACGTCATTGTTGCTATGACCACCAGTACTATTGTTGTTGAATTCCTTGCCTTAAAGAAACATCTCCTTAGAATTGTTTTAACAGAGGAAGTCATTTTTGATGAACATACTGCCCATCTAACGTCCAGATGATGTGATAGCACTTGTGAATCCTGTGATTCCGCGGCATTATTCATCTCTAGTGGCAGCTGATGGCAATATTCCATGTCATAGAATAGCAGCTACCAGACCTTTCAGCTGACTGGTGAGTGAGTGACAGCTGGCCCAGAGGCTACATTTTGGTGCCACTGGAGATCAGAAGTCATTGGAACTTGCCTCACCCTAAACGCCTGGCGGGCCCCCTTGTGGGAGTGTCACAATAAAAAGAAGGTAAGACTGCCCTGACTTAGATTGTTTTCCCTACTGACTCAGGCCAGGCGGTAATGAAGATTTTCAGGGCTCAGTGTGGAGTGGCATTGCAGCCGGATGCTGTGACTCACAGAATGGCAGAAGTGTTAGAAAGCACTCGCTTCCCACCAAGATGGAGTGATGATGGAGTGAGTCCACCAAGTATGATCTCAGTTGCACCACAGGTAACGGAGACAACTAGTCTTGAGTTAGTCACGACTCTTGGGAAACTGGTCTCTGTGATATAAGGGTGTCAAGGCAGTTAATGACGTCAAAGAACAATTCCACATCTGACCATCTTAACTCAAGGTGATGTGAGTGAATTCATGAATACTGTGAATTTGCGACATTAATCCTATCTACTGATGGAGCCATGTAGCTCAATGACGGCTACAAATTATGTTTGTTAAGACATCTGATTGGTAGTGGCAGTCTAGCCAAAGGAAAGGGGGGCCACGAGCTCGGAAGAAGTGCCTAAAGCAATATTTCTGCTTCACTGTGAGGTATGACCCCCTGAGGGAATACCGTGGTGGCTGTGGTTGAAGTCCAAATTGCGCTCCTTATATGAGTACATTGCTAAGTGACCTGTCACAGATTGTTTCAGGCTCCGCTCAGATGTTTATTTTCCACTGACTCTGTATGATGTTCTATTGCAAGAGTTAGCTGTGGGCCAAAACTTGTAAGAAGTGCTCGAATGGCTTCGTTCCCTACCAAGAAGGAGCAAATTAAGCTCAACCCTAGAATTCATTTTTTACTTGTGATAATTGGAGGTGTCCATTTTTGCTTTATGTTTGGCTCTTCTTCGTATTAAGATGACGTAAGACTAAAACTCCCTATCTGACTTTCTTGCCGCCACTTTCAAAACTGTGAGCCATTAGAAATCACATTCTCACTCAACTTGCGCAGCAAGTCGTTCCTTTCTTGTCACCTATCGTCTCACGATGAGTCTGCGGCCCACTCTGACTCGCTCTTAGTCACCGATATGATAAGCTTAACAATCCATAATGCACACATCCCAAGACAGCAATTTAAAAACAGCCAAACTTCATCATACCCTCCAATCGAATACCATCAGTCAATCGATAGAAGGAAATCAATTTTGAGAATCCCCACACAGGAAGTAGCCGAAGGACTTCCAGAAGTAAGGCAGCAACTCCTCCCGCCGTATTTGTGAATAAATCATGTGCGTTTTTAAATTACTCGCTCCATCGTCCTCGCAATCGATTTTTCGCCTCAGACACGCTTAAAGTTCGTCCGCCTCTGTGCAAGTACAAGTGCACACATCGCACCGCACTCTTGTGGCTTGCGAGAGACATCTTCGGTGACCATCGACATCGACAACACTTGATACATCAAATAAAACCAGCACGCTGTTGCCCTCTATTTAGATCATTCCTTTCGTTTTTCTGCGAAATTTTTTGTGACACACAAAACTTACCCTCTGAACCGTTGGCCAATCCAATGGGCACTCCATTTTCACGTCTCCACGTAATGGTTGGCTCTGGTGATCCGGTAGCAGCACATTTTAGCGTCACGTTACTGCCCTCTCGTACAACCATATCCGTACTTGTGGGATAATCCAGGATATCCGGCGGTACTACACCAGACGCCACCACCGACATAGCCATCGTTTCGAAAAATAGAACAGAATCCCCGGGTTCCATCAAAAGGACGAGTGAAATTTACAAACCAGCATTCAATGCAGCCAACATGAAAGGATAATACCGTCAGCAGCCGCACCAGGAGCCGTAGTCGAAGCCGTAGTGTCGTAGTCCGGTAGCCGTAGCCGCCACAGAGTCGTGTGTGTGTGCGGGTCGATGTGAGGAGATGTGCATATTCCGGGTGATTTCATAAAATTCGACAGAATGAGGGATTCCGGCGTAAAAAGGACACGATAACCGAGAGCGGGAGAGTCGCACCGAGAAAAAGAGAAAAAAGAAAGAGAAAGAGAGCCAAACACAAACAAATTATTTTATTTTCAATGTTTTTCCGTTGACGATAGTTGTACAGGGGTGTAAATTTTTTATTGGGATTTAAAAGTGTTAAAGGATGGGGAGGCGGGAGTTTTTTTTTTTTTGTCACGGACCACCAACTCGGTAGACCACATTGGCAGTTGCGGCAGGATTCGTGCACTGTCATGAGTCACTGCACTAAACTGCAAACATTTTCCCGGTGAGACTGGCACTGGCGACTGGGGAACGGGCTAAAATATGGTCATTCGACCATGTTGACAAGTGATGAATATTGGATTATCCTGTGCATTGGCCGTGAAATTTTATTGCATTTGAGGTTAGTTCCGGTGGTTTTATTCCAGTCATATTATCCGACGGCACCGTGGGGGATAGTTTTTGAGTGGGGAGCGGGGGAATCGAATGGGGTGGGCTTTTCAGTTCGTCATGGGTAATAGTTTATGGTTCATTTGGCGGTTGCAGGTGGGCGCATCATCGAAGGCATGCATAAAACTCGCATTTCGCTGATCTGGTGTAGTTTTGGGATTGAAGTTATTTTGAGCAGTGATGATGTGCAGGTGGCGGCAGTAGGGGTGAGGAGAGTGAGAGGGAATTATTAGCCGTGATAAGGCTTTCCTTGGCTTCTACACATATGCATCAGTGGGTTTTTCTCTTCTAGAGCTATTCGCTAGAGATACAGTTTGGACAGAACTTCCTTGAAATTGAACAGTCCAGTCAGTGTGTGGGCAAATGCGACGACTCATACTCAAATAGTTCACTTCAGCACTTTTTCGAAATGCTGATAACAGTCGAAGAGTGCTAGCTGTCTACGAAAAGCAGATCGAAGGTGGCAGTGAGGTCTGAACGCAATTTACTTTTGAACGGACAGTAGAACCCAAGGGGTGCTTTCTTTAGAAGTATAGAGCTTTAAGTTGGAAACACAATTTTCTCACCTGTCAAGAGATTTACTTTCAGTTTGGTTTGGTGTCTGGAAAGTGCTTCGAAATTATTTAATAATAGTTGTGTGGCACGACAGCTCACAAGAGATCAGGGCCTAGCTTCTACAACAACTCCTCGCGTTGTGCTGTGGAACGTCACCGTCACCACGTTAACGCTAAATAACAAAACGCATTCAAAAAGACATCTTCTTTTCCTTCTTGTGGCGCTACAGTCCGTGTAGGACCAGGGCCTCAACCAACATGCCTCTCAAGCCAGCACGATCTTTCGCTGGCTGCCTCCAGCTGCGCACTTCAAGTTGGCTGAGATCCGTCTCTACTTGTGTGCGCCACCTTAGCCTAGGCCGTCCTCTGTTGCGTTGTCCCAATCACTCAGATTCGAAGACTTTTCAGACCGAAACAGTGGTGTCCCCACGCTATATGCGGCCTAGCCATCTTAAGCGTTGTATCCGAAGAGGCTCCACTAGGCGCATGTCGCTGTACAGCCCATAGAGTTCGTCGTTAAATCTCCTCCTCTAAGTGCCATCAAAGCAAACAGAACCAAAAATCGCACGCAAATCTTTTCTTTCGAAAAGACTAAGAGCTTCCTCATCCGCTTTTTGTAGCGTCCAGGTTTGTGCCGTAAAGGAGGACTGGGATGATCAAGGTGTTGTAGAAAGCAAGCTTAATCCTCCGAAAGAGGGCCCTATTACTCAATTGCCTCTTGAGCCCAAAGAAACAACGATTGACAAGAGTGAATCTGCGTTTGATTTCGGTGCTAATATATATATATATATTGTTTTGCCTATTTACCGCGGAGGCGAGGTAGACGAAGTCCTTGACTACCTCGAAGTTTGTGCTGCCTAGTGTGACACTATGTCCGAGACGTCGATGTTGTGCGCCCTTCTTTGATGACAGCATGTACTTCGTTTTTCCCTCATTAACTACCAGACCCATTTTAGCAGCTTCCACTTCAATGCCAAAAAACGCTTCATTGACGGCTCGCTGTGTTCGTTCAAAAAAGGTCTTTCAAAGAAACATCGTGCAGTCCGGAAAGCAGAAGCTATTGCTGCTGTAGACCGCAGCTTAGGGGAAGAATTGAAACAGTCTATTCGCCATCGTGCACAGGAAGTGGATATGTTGTGCAAGAACTGAAGCCACATGATGATCTAACAAGACCTCAGTTCGGTGAATGGATGCGAAATAAAATTGGCATCGATCCCAATTTTCGTCAGCGAATTTTGTTCAGCAATGAACTTCACTTTTTGAATGAACACGGAAATAAAGTGTAACTTGACGTATTTGAATTGACTATTGTCCTGAAATGCATCTTGAATACCATTGTATACACAGAAACTGACTGTTTGGTGTGCTTTATGAGATGATGGAATAATTGGCTTGTACTTCTTTCGAAACGTCACAACGTCATGACTACTGGCTTTTCCGTCAATAACCACATCTACAACCATAATGCGCAGAGGCTGTGCTTTCAAGAGGACGACGTAATGTGTCACTCAGCCTGTGACACAATGGATATATTGAGGAAAAGATTTGCTTTCTTGTTGAGGGTAACGAACACACTGCAGCGCAGCGCTCAGACTTAAGAACCGGCCTACTGTACTACCAGGCAGGAACCAAAACTTTTTGTAATTTCATGAACTTCCGGAGAAATACCAGTAAGTGCTTATGTGATAAAGAGCATGAGTTCTAAGCCCAAATCACCAAACAACCGCATGATCCGAGCAAAGGCTGGACATTGACAGAGAAAGTGCTCTAACAGTGTCTTCGTCTGCTCTACTGGCATCGCATGAGGCATTGTCACTAAGCCCAACTACACTGAAGTGCTTTGCGAAGGTGACATGTCCCATTTGTACGCCAACAAGTTGTCTGCAGTATTTCTTGTCTAGTGATAACAAAAATGCCGTGGATTTCTTGCAGACGTTTGGGAGCATGTGCTTGGTCAGCCTGCATCCTGGAGAGTCATGCCATCTCTGTTTCTGCTGTCAAGAGAACCAAGTGCCGGTGGAGGCCCTGACTAAGGACGCGGGCAGTCCCAAAGTGGATTCGGCTCCTACGAGTGCCTCTTTTGATTTTTGCCTAACGAGTTCTTCCGTAATTCTATGATCCCGTGGTGTACCGGGACACTGACAAGTCGTAGGGAATTTAATATGCGGACCAAATTAAGGGAGGACTTGCATCCCCGTACTATCTTGGAGTACATAGTTAGGGGGTTAAGTAGGGTTTTAAGCACATCTTGACTGTCGCTACAGGCGCAGATTCTTTGCCACTTTCACCAGTTCTTCACAATACATGTAATTTGCGGCTATTAGGATTGCAAACGTCACCGCCTGAAAGACTGATGCAAAATCACGTAAAGAGGTCAAATGATGCCATTTTCCATGAAGGCACCAGCTCCAGATCCGCCCATAATCCTGGAGCCGTTTGTGAAAATTCAAGTACATTCCTTTCCTGGCTCAGTTTCTGGCCAGAGACAGTCCTACACACTAGGAAAGTCCACTTTGTATTGATGTCCTCTCATCAGACGGCATAACCGTGACTCTAGTATCATAGGAGATGCGATGTGCAAGGCCATCAAAGTGCAAGTGCGAGTGAAAGCAAAGAACACTTCTTTCCAGTCGTAAGATGACCTTGATTTTCATTCCATGATGCGGATATCAAGTTGAGGAAGATTCAGAAATCCATCAAGAACGGAACCAGGTATACTAGGGAAAGCCTCTGTGCGGCCAAGACAGACCGATCTTCGAAACTTGGTGAAAGCAGAAATCACGTGCTTCAGTTTTAGGTTTTTTTTAGGTTTATTCCATCAAACAACTGATGCATAGGAGAATAGAGGTCTTTTTATATGTGGATTCACATAGATCCTCTGGGTAATAGGACCCAGGTTTGGCAAAAACTCTCTTACACTGCCAGAAGACTGATTGCGCCGTGGAGGCTTGCGTCTCAGGATGAGGTTTTTTCCCCAAAAAAATTTTATATCAAGGATAGCACTTTGGTATTTCTCTTCATCGGAGTAGGGAATGATGACACTTTTTAGTACTAGTTGAGTCAGACCAGTCAGATTCCACCTCTTCGTGAAGAGAATAACCTCGGTGAGGGAATATTTTGCTTTACCTGTATTCCATTTCAAAGTTCACCCTTCACAAAATGAAAAGTTGCTGAGGACCCTAGGCCCTGGCCCGTTGTGGACAGTATTTATATGAATGTTTTGCCGAATCTGGAGAATTTGATCCGTTAAGGGGCAACCTGATATTCGTACACAAATTGGGTTGCCTGCCTTAAGAGGTCTAACTAGGCTCTTAGTTTCACAGCTTGTCCTCATTAGCACTCATCCTCAATTATGACATAATTGACTCTGTGGGCACGAGTAAGCCGAAGTGATATCCGGTTGGACACCTATCCCTTGCAAGTTAGTCAATGTTAAAATTCCGACCTAAAGAGTATCCTACGAACCAGTAAGAACCATCCAGAACTCTAAATTAAGGGCTTAGAAACTGATAACGAGCGAAAATCCTGGACTTTTGGCTATTATGACGTCCTGGGCATATTTTTACTGCTTTTTTGTCGGCAAAAAATATCGCATTCTATTTTTTAATTTACAAATAAGAGTCCATTTCACTACACCACCTTGTTACCCCCTGCCCCTTTGCATAGACTTTTCCCCACCAGACAACTCACGGCTTATTTCAGCCAGCTTATGTCGATTCCCATGAGAGAAAACTCCCACTGCCATGCCATCACAACTCCGCACATATAATGTCAAGGTCCCGCCAACAACGTCTAATAAAAGATCTTCGAAAAGCATCCCACGACACTGCCGTTGTAATAGCCATTAGGACAACTATAACACCGAAGTTTTCCTGATTACCACCCACGCACCCATCCCGACGTCGTCCTTCCCAAAACAAATTCCAACAAACATCAAATCACGCTCTATTAACGAACAAATCCAACCAAAAACTGTAAAAATAAACCAACGGACTTAAACACACAAAGAAACGGGACACTCATAGCGGGTTATAATGATTTTTCGCAGAAGAAAAAACAAAACCGTGCTGCGCCATCCACCCACCGCCCACCACCCAGTTGGGGTTGAGCCGTCTCTGACGATTCCGGGAGCCGGTCTGGGAGCGGGGCCACATTGAAAATTGTAATGAAAACTGGAAATCACTGGCAAGCACCTGGAGCAGCGCACACACCACCAGTTTGCCGGGTGAATTTAATATACAACAACTTATTCGTTCATTGGCTAGTGAATGGAAGCAGTCCTCTTTGTGTGAGGACCTTGTACATCTCTGTGTATATTTGTTGCAAGTACACCGTCGAGCCGGAGCGAACCGCAGAAACGGTATGATTGAATGGGACGGCTGATGGTGTGAGCGGACGGCGAGCGATGGTGTGCTCCCAGAGCAAGCGTGCAGGTCCAGAGTCCGCACGGTAAAGGATCAGAAATCGGCTAACGTCTATGACTGTGCCCACCTGACCGCTGGCCTGCTCCACGCCACCGTCGCCGTCGCCGCCACTGCCCACGAGAGTGTACATGAGGAGAACCCTGTTGTTTTCACATTAAGCACTTTGTGTTCTCAACAATTTCGTGACTGAGGGCATTAAGTGGTCCCGGCTATTCAATACGAAAATCGAAAAACGCCGGGGCATTTTCCACCGTTGACTGGATAAACCTCTTTCGCGGCTATGCGGCCAAGGAAGGGAGCGCGCTGATGATGGCAACCACCACGACGTCGACGACGACGACGACGACGATGATGATGGCGGGCGAGGGCTAATAAAGCAGCAGAAATCACGGCCCGCGAAAGTACACAAAAAGCAGGCGAATGTTGGCCGCTTTCCATCCGTGGGGGACGGGTTGCTTGTGTGTTGTTTTTTTTTTTGTGCGGCTTTTGTTGTCCCGATTTCTTTCTTTTGGCCGGCTTTTTTCGGGAGGGAGACATGGTGCCAAAGTAGCGAGTGTAAATTTGTGCACATTTTTGGTTTTGTTTTCGGCTTTGGGACCACTTTCCGTTTCCTTTTCCGCTGTGTCGATTCTGCTAAATGCTTCAGAGAGTTAATGTGAGCTCCACCCCGCCCCCCACACTGCCCCCTTGTTCACTGGGCCATGTACGTTTGAGCCGCGATAAACGATAAATGAATTCTTGGAGGCTCAGTAATGCGAATAAGTTACACCACTCAACGGTGTGTGAGTGGCATGGGTTTGTTTTTGGCGACTGAGGCAATCCAACCGGTAGCTGAAGTCAATTAAATCAGTCGCCTCAATGAGTGCGGTTTTTGCGGAATTTAAGGAAATTCTGGAGTTAAGTGTTGACTGGCAACACGGCTGTGATCAGGTCAGGCTATCTGTATTTTCAACACTGGCACGGAACCGCCTTGACTAGGAGGTCAGAGTTCTGAATTTTTTTTAGGTATTAGCGCATGAAAGTGATCCTCTTGAGGCGCAAACTTACAGACCTTTGGAACTGCAACACTGCCCGATGAAACATTCCTTTCCCAACTCAATGTCTCTTTCCCATTACAATCCACAGGCACTTAGGATCAATGCGCTTTGGAACCTCGCCTTCCTCTCTCACTCTAAGCCTTCAAACCCGTGTTGTGTCCTGATTCCGATTACTTAAGAGCACTCAAAATCCCTTTAGCGGGCGTGAATTGCAAAAAGTGGTGCCGGAGTCTGCTCCGCTTTGCACTCGAAGCTCCTTAGTCTATACATTTGAGTCGCCATATCCGACTCAAATGTCCGCCTGACGAGTGATATTTTTGAATTTTGAAAACAAACAGAAGTTGCACGGAGCCAAATTTGGAGAATTTGGTGGATGGGGAGCAGAACATAATTCGCCTTGACGACGGCGGAGGATTGATCACCAAATCCGGTCGCTTTTTCCGCAATTCAATGAAGAATCGGCGCAATAATTCGACATATGTAGTTAAGTCTTTTGACCGTTTTGGCTTTCTCCAGGTAATCAACGTAACTATGCTTATGTTGGATACCCTTAGTGAATTCCCGAAAACGGTGTGCATCACATTTACTGCCGGTAGGACAGACTTCAACTTTTTTGGATCACGTTCCCTGGATAGTGTGCACTGCTCGACAATTTCTGAGTCATTGGATTTCTGGATCAGTGGATCGAGATCCTCAACAGCCAGGAAATGATTCCAAAACTCCTTCAAATTAGGCGTACTCTGTACAGAAAAACGAATTTATTAGCTTACATGACCAGATGGAGCATTTTATATGCACGCCTAATGGGCTTTGTTTTTAAGGTTTTAGAGTCAAAGTGTGATTGGATTTTAAAACTCTTGTCTCAGTGTCTACTTGTCGGGTTTGCATTCTTTTTTGTGTGCTTGGGCTTCGACCGGAGCTCACTGAGTTTTCCTCTTATCAGTTAGATGTTTTTTGGGTCATTTTTGAAAAACAATTTCCTTCATTAAAAGTCAATTTCAATCAATTATATATTGGCCATTATTGTGTATGACTTCTTGCCATTTCCAGGGTAGCTTGAATAATTCCAACTCCCTTCCTGTTGGCAAATTCTGTTTCTTGGCTGATTCATTGGATCGGTCGTCTTGTGCACAGTGGAGTCCGTTTCGCAACGTTGTAGCAGCTCATATTGTATTCTATCACTTCCAATCCTACCAAACACTCAAAACAACCTTAATTGAAGTCAGATGATCGGGCACTGATCTTTGAACACGATCATTTGAGTTTGGTATTTTCGAATGAAATATTTTCTACCGCCCGGTTGCTAATGGTTAGGCATTCTCCACCATTAGAACAGAGATTTGAGAGTTAAAAAGGATGATTCGACCTCCACACTGTTGCAGAAGCACTCCTAAAAAGAACGGTAATAATAATAATTGAGAGGCATCACAGCCCACGAGGGGCCAGGGCTTAGCTTCTTAATCAGCTACTCGTGTCGTGCGTGCTACTGTTCTCCCACGAGTAGAATGGACCTACAGTTTTTTGCCGACTTCGATCGGTGAGATTTGAGAAGCTTTTCATAGACAATTGAAACTCTTTGGGTTTTGTCAGTAACTCTAAAGAGGTGGTGCCATGAAAAAATGCGACCCGTCCCGTCGCGGAATTGAACCTAAAGCTTCTGCGTGTGAGTCGACATACTTTCCCACTATGCCACGGCGGTCACAAAACCACAAAAAGAACGTTACTCTTAAAAAAAAAAACTCGTGTGCACAAGTCCTTAGCGCATTGCCGAAAAATTTATGGCAGCATAAATTTGAGTATATTGTTAAAAAAAGTAACTTGCAGGGCATTGAGAACCAAGGGATATTTCTCTGAAAAATGTGGACGCATTTTTGTCACACACATCTTTCAATGCAATGACTTTGCATTTTGTGATTTCAAATTGATAGCCTTGGCACTCGACACCTGTCCAGGTCAGCTGTCACTTGAAGCATCCCAAATATTAGCTGAATGCTTGGCATTTTCAAAACTAAATCGTTAAGCATTCGTACAGTGTGAGGCAATCATTCAATCAAACATACTATAAATGTGTTGAAGGGCATCATCGAAATGCTCTGCCAGTCGAAGAGTTTTCAGGTTCTGCTGATTTCTTGGCATTGGAATAGAGAACTATTTTTTGAATTTGCAATTCCATCCTCATGAAGTTCAACTGACGCAACAATTGACATTTTGTCCGATCTTTCACTCTGCGCCGTAGATAAGCTTCTTGGTTATTATAACAACAGACAACAAACACCGATTCTTTAACATTATTTTCTACAGTGACGGAAAGCATTTCTCACTCGGGGTTATGAAAATAAAAAAAATTGCCGCATATGGGGAGCAAAAAACTCACATTTGGTAGAAGAGGTGCCATTGCATGCCTGCAAAGTGGCTGCTTGGTTTGCCATATGGTTGAAAGGAGTCATGGGATAGATTTTTTTTTTCGATGATGCCAATAGGCTGACAGTTGCAGACAACTCGCATCGATATGGTCGAATGCTAGCCGATTTTGTTTTTGGCCGGCGCTTAAGGAACGATTTTGGGCAATATGTGGTTACAACAAGCCGCACATCACGATCAATTATTATGCCTGCGTATGGGAAGAAAGATTTCTGATCGCATTTTGGTTCACTTTTGGTAAACACCGTGAGGTAGTGGGTAAGTGCGTCGAACCAAACGTTAGGTTCGCTTCCCGGTCAGTAAACCTCGCATTTATCACTGCACCACCTCTTTCGAGTTGCTGACAACACTCAACACTGCTGTCTATGAAAAGCTTCACAAATCTCGCCATTCGGAGTCTGAAAAAACTGCAGGTAACTTCTATTCGTAAGAGAACAGTAGCACGCACAACACGAGTAGTTGATGCAGAAGCTAGGCCCTCGTGGGCTGTAATGCCACTCAATTATTATTATTTTGGCGGCGCCAACAACATCATTTGACGCAGTTAGATTTCTGTTTTTTTTTGACTGTTCAAAAGACTGTGTCATCGTCATCGTCACCATCGTTTTCAGTAACCTTCATGTTCTACTAAAATGGGCCCAACAGCCCTTGCACATAGATATACCTCTAGGACGCTCCATATTTCGCCATTGACTCTTCCTCATCAGCAGCGGAATTAGGCGAGATTATGAACTTTTCTGGGTCTGGCGAGTGGTTGACTATCCGATGGAATCGCATTTAAGGTACACCTCGAGAATAGTGATGGAGAGAACTTGAAGCGGGCTTGTTTGTATAGACAAGAGCTTTAACATAGGCCCACAAAAATAGTCTAAAGGCGTTGAATCGCACGATCTAGGCGGCCAATTGACCGGTCCCGAACGTGAAATAAAATGTTCACCGAACTCGCCTCTCAATAAGTCCATTGTTGCGCGTGCTGTGTGGCATGTGACACCATCTTATTGAAACCACATGTCATGGAAGTCAAGCTCATGCATTTTGGACAAAAAAAAAATGGATATTGTCTCACTGTAGCGCTCACCATTCACTGTTACGTTAACCGCACCAAACTGCACCTTTTCTGGATGCATTAGTAGCTCTTGCAATGCTTCTGACTGATATTCACTCCAAAATCGACAATTCTGTTTATTTACGCACCCATTGAGCCAAAAATGAACTGACATTAAAATGGAAGAAGCGCGCGATGAACTTTCTTAACTGAGCACGCATTTTGTTGATGATTTGCAAGCGTTGTTCGTTTGTAAGACGTCTCCTGGTTAAATTATAAACCAAACTGAAGATGTTTGACAAGCCTTTTCTTTCGAAGAAAGAGCTGCTCAGTACTGAGATCCAACCACACTGTGACGTTTTTGAATCTAACAATTTAGTGGCACAAGGGACCAGGGCCTATCTTCTACAACAACTACTCGTGTTGTTTTCTTTTTTGCCGGCACCAAAGGGCGAAACTTTAGTTTTTTCATAAGACAATTGACACTCCTTGAGTGTTGTCAGCAACTCGGAAGAGGTGCTGCCGTGAAGTGCAAGGTCTTAACACCGGGAAACGAACCTAAACCTTCTGCATGTGGGTCGACGCATTTACCCATTACGCCACGGCGACCACACAACCTACCACGGTTTATGCCTATAACATCCGGATCAGTTCGGAGAAATCTCACCTCGCGGGATTGTATTCGCGATCTTCTTCTTTTGGCCATTATCTTAATTTCGTGACTGTAGGTGATAGTTGGAACAAACAGTGAGTTAGAGACCAATGACTTGGCTTGGACACTTTGAGCTCGTGATACTGCGTTTGCACCAAATCTAGACAAAAGCATTATTGAAGTTATGACCCTGATACCGACCGAATGTACCCAGAAGTGGGTGAAAATTACATTAAAGGGATCGCATCTGATGAATATTCCAGAGGCAGCCATTGAATGATTTCGTCTTTTAGATTTAATGCCACAGTCCAGACTTTATAAAGAATTGAAATGTTTATCAACAAAGTATCGCCGTGTGTTCTTCTACGAGCTTTACTTTCAAAACTAAGAAATGAGTGACTGTATGCAGTTATTTTTTTGGCAAAAGAAATGCAGAAAGGCTTGAGTTTGAGGAGGTGCAAAAAGTTCCCTTCCTGTTCTCTTTCACTTTATGGCGCTTCAGGTCGGGATCGATTTTGGGCTACGCTAACTCTCATGCAAGCAATATCTTTAGCCAGCTTCTTCGAATTTCGCACGACAAGTTGCTGGAGGTTCTTCACCACTTGTGTGCTCCGTAGACACCGAGGACGTCTTCTATTTTGCTGTCCCACAGGTTCGAATTTAAAAACTCTTCAGGCTCAAGCAATGTTGTCTACACGAAATGCTGTTCCGTTTATGAAATTTGCTTATTTTCAAATTTTGGCTAGAGCGCCACATATGTGCACCCTTTAAGAGCCACAATTGTTCACCATAGGCGACATTGGTATTTGCCTCTCCTACAAACATCAGGCTGACTAGAAACCTTTCTCGAGCACCTTGACAAAGCCTTAATTTCTGTTGTCGTTTAATTAGCGATAGGATTGGAACATATTGACTGGCGCCTGGATATGTAGCGTGGACTGTACCTTCATTAAATTTTTGTATTCTACCAAATGCAGAAGAAATCGATTTTGATTTGCACGACAATCGATAGCTTCAATGCGCGCCTCAATATTCACGAGCTTCACTTAAACAAATATCAGGAGTTATGTGGCAATATGTGGTGAGTCTCCCGAATCTCCTGAAAAAGAAAAAAAACAATCAAAAGGAAGGAGTTTGAACAAAATGAGTCACGAGACTGTTGGTGGTCGCTTCATTCGCTGTTCCTGTATTTTTTTGCATTTGCAGTCATTCGACTCGAGCCACAACGCTTTGCTTTTAAATTCATAATAGCTTCTGCAGTGTGCTCTGTCGGCTGAATAACGTCCTGTGGCTTGGTTATCAGTGCATTCATTGACCTCCCAAATGCGACTTGCTTTGCATTTGCACACACTGTCGGCCGCACAGGTAGTCGAGTGCATTAGTTCGCCACGATAATGGCCAGAATACCAGAAATCATAACATGCCGCACCACCGCCACAGGAAAGCAATCAAGTTCGACTCTCTCTCTGGGGTGGCCGATGTGTGTGTGTATAAGGGGGTGGGAGCAGCAGCACCCCTCATCAGAATCAAAACTCTCTGACATGGCAAAAGGAAGTGCTGGCAATGCATACCGAGCGTCATCGTCGTCTCGTCTCGATTGAGCGGTGACACTCGCAGCACATCTCGACCATGATTAAAACTCCCAAATGTTGGCACATACCAAGCTCTTCCAGGGAGCGAGGGCGACGTCACACAATCCGGCCGGGGGACTCCATCCTGAACTCATTTAATTCAATACGATTGGGATTTACGGCGCCGGCCGTTACATGGAAGGCAGGAAGGCAGGAAGGAAAGGATATTATTGGCCCGAACTCAGGCTGTGTTTGGCTTTTCTTTGACAAGTACCTACAACATCCAGGTAACCCATTTGACTCTTCATTGGATCCGTATTGATCTGGCACATGTACCATCCCTTGTCAGTCACCTTGATGTCCTTTATTTTCAGCTGCCACGTCTTGTGCTCCGAATATGTGATTCCAATCCTTTGGTTCTTCGTTATAACATGGTTCTGAATGGTGAGTATGGTCTGGGTGTCGACACGCAACCAGGCCACCTGTAATTAGACGGAAAGAAATAGAAAAACACGATAACGTCTGTGAACTTGTTCTCTCGCTCTCTGTCTTGTATTATTTTTTTTTTTAACAATAAAACTTTGGTCGTATTATTAGCATAATTACACACTTGCTTGGGACTTGTTCGCCCTCCACTTCGGACGGCTGGGGAGGGGGATGAATTGGGGTGGTAGGGAGATTTTTTTTTTCTTTTCAACTTGGTGCGTGTACGGCGAGCACGTTTATGAAACGGAATGCAAATGATTTTGAAGGCAAAAAACCGCTCGAGGATATTTTTCACTGTCTCGTTTGATTTTCCAAAAATTTATTGATTGGAGTCTCATTTTGGCGAGCCGCGCTGTCGGACGCCGCCGCGGTCGCCCCATGCCGCAGGATGCATGAATTACGCTGAAAATCTGCTGTGCCGAGGCTATTTTCGACTAAATGTGCGTTTTAATTAAGTGGCTGTGAGGCAGGATGTGTAAATATGTATGAGCTGTGTGCGAATGTGTGCGTGTGTGTGTGAGGCGATTTAAATGTTTGAATGTTGAATGTGTGTGTTTGTGTTTAAGGGTGTCATAAAGGAGAGCGTAATTAATTTTGTTTAATAGGCGATAAATCAGCGGTAGTGTCGGGATTAGGGAAATGGTGAATTAGGGGAAAGAATTTCCCCCCAAAAAAAAAAGAGTCAACAGGAAGAGCTATCCAAAGAATGCCCAATGGAGTAATTCCAATGAACACGCTTCCTTAGATAAAACACAGTTTTGAATGACTAATTAAACGTCGGTTAGTTGAGCTGAGCAAACGAACTGAAAACTATGCAAATCTGAATGAATCAATCAGTTGGAGGTTGCCTACGATTTCAAACAGTGGTGTGTGCTTGCCTGATTGATGCGTGTTTGAAGCAGATTTAGGTTGAGATCCCACAACTTCAACAGCGTTAAATATAGCGGACAAGTTGGTTCTATAAATAAGAGCACGAGTCGCATGCGATCGGTGTTAAGGAACTATTTCTTCTGTACGAGGTCTCGTGTAAAGAAAAACTACAGAAAACCGGACAATTTGTGCTGTAACCGCGTGCCGAGGGTTCTGTTCAATGACCGAAGTATTTGCTAGAGATATTTTTGATTGTTTTATAGTTACAGCACTGTGCAAAACAATAGCGCTATGTTCGACTTTGTCACTATTATGTTAATTATTCCTTTCTGCAGTGCTGTTCGAAGCATTTTAGTCAAACATGACAATGCCGTCTTCCGCTATAGGTCTTGGAATTTATGAGAGCAGCTGTTTCTTTTACATAAGGTATAAAAATATGGTTTATACAGCCCCTTAAAGCTAATGCCCAATTGGCATTAATTACAGTACCTATGGTCACCCCAGTTCCAATGGTAAGACAACCTGAGAAGGATGTCCTGACCTGAGAATGTCCCTATAGGCATTTCTTCAGACGATTCAAGCTGTGCAATGACAGTCTGTGGCTGTGTCCTTAAATGCTTCACATATTGAAGCAGTTCTTGGAAGAGACAATGCAGGTTAAAGTCCTTCAGTAGACATTATTCGGAGAGCTAAGCAGATAAGCGCATGGACTGTCTGCAGAACAGCTGGCGATGACCTGGTTGGGCGCATGCACCAGCTCATATGGAAGATATGGTCGGCGGAAGATTTGTCTCAAGAGTGAAATCTCAGCGTCGTCTGCCTGGTCCACAAGAAAGGAGACCCCTACGATTGCTCCAACTTTCAAGGGATTAGTCCCCTTAACATCGCAAGGTACAAGATCCTCTTTGCCGTATTGTGTAAACGCCTGAAACCATTCGTCAATAGCCTGATAGGTCTTTATCAGTGTGGTTTCAGGTCAGGGAAGTAAACAATAGACCAAATCTTCACACACCGGCAGAAAAGACCCAAGAAGTGCCAATAGACACTCACCACCTGTTCGTCGATTTCAAGGCCGCATATGACAGAGTGCATAGAGACGAGCTATACAGTCCCACGTCTAGTTTTGGCATTCTCCATATCAAACTGGTGGTCGCCGTGGCGTAGCGGTAAGTGCGTCGACCGCCACGCAGAATGTCTGGGTTCAATTCCCGGATGGGGCACCTCACATTTTTTTTTTCACAGCACCACCTCTTTCAAACTTTACAACACTCAAAGAGTATCAATTGTCTATGAAAAGCTTCTCAAATCTTACTGTTCGGAGTCGGCATAAAACTGTAGGTCCCTGCTACTCGTGAAGAACATAAGCACGCACTACACGAGTATTTGTTGTAGAAGCTATGCCATGTAGAACGTATGGACACCACTGCTCCGTCCGAAAAAGTCTTCGAATCTGAGCTCTTGGGACAGCGCAACAGAGGTTGAGATGGAGCACACAAGTGGAAAAGGAACTCAACGGGTATCGAACCTAGACTTTCTGCGTCTGGGTCGACGCACTTACGCACTCCGCCACGGCGACCACTTTGTGTACTTTCCCAAGATGAAAATGTTAAGTTGATTGAATTTACAGTGACAGTGCATTCACGAATTAAATTTAAAGTTGCCAAATTCCTATTGGAAAACCTTTAGTAATGGCTGGGCGTGTAGATAGCTAGATACATCAACATTAGTTGTATGAATGGAGCGTTATACGGTCTTGACGTTTTGTGAGCGATAGACCATATTCGGACGTTCAGCGAAACTAACCGAAACCAAACGTTCATACTGAGGTGTAACAATTACAGGGTTTTAAGAAAAGATCGGTCCGACCCCCGACAGGGGGGTGGAGAGGGCCTCTAAGTCAAAAAAACATAGTTTGAGATCATTTAATACACAATATAACAATGAAATGGTTCGATTGGAATTCTGAAGACAAGTATTGCACCCATCCCCCTCCAAGAAAGAAGAGGGTTGCATGTGATCGGTGATCTGATCCGTGCACCTCAATAGCTGTGCGACTCCCGCGATGAAACATTTACTTCAGACATTGATTTTTTATTCACAAATCTTAGGTCGTATGAAGAGAATTATATTCTCACCAAGAATTCCAACCTTCGACAATGGGGATGGGCTATGGAATTCCCTGATGTTTGGCATGATTCGCTTCTCAAGTGGTGGGAATTGCGTATTCTGAGAGTCGAACTTGCTTTGTTTTCAACAAGTAAAACGGTGGGTCTTACCTTGATCTGTTTCTTATAGACAGACGACTAATGATGCACAAAGAGGCAAAGAACACAGAAGGAAGTGCTAAATAACACTAGAGTTAGACAGTGATCAGCGTGCACTCACCAGAGTCATTCAGCTCCCGAATAAGTGTGGGGAACCGAAGGAATATCTTCAAACATACACTTAAAATTGAAATACGGTTCACTGACTCCGTTTTTCAAGAACTCTAGCTAGGGAACTATTTTCGAGTGAAATCGGTATCCCAATGAACAGAAACCTGACTAACGAAAAAGTTGAGAGCTACCTCCTTCGAATCCACGACGTTATGAAACGAACAACGAGTATGACAATTCCGAAAATGGATGGATGGCAGGATTGAGAGAAATGAATCTATCACAAAGGACTTAGGATTAAAGATCTTGTACATACAGCTTACAAGTTCACAAGATCTGGTAAAAAAGGCTATTGAAGTCGGAGATTAAAAAGATCTAACTTGTTACTCAGGAAAGGAAAGGCTCAGAGAGTCCAAAACAACATCGTTTGATTTTGAACAACCATCGGAATCGATTCAAGACTTTAGTAGATCTTAAGAACGAGCTATATCGAACTATAAAGTAAAATAATTTCATCAAGCTCTATAAGGGACATGATCGTGAAAGTTGGACTAAGATCACTTAAGCCAGTTTAAAAAGAGTCAAAAAAACACGATTCCTCATGGCTCAAGAGAAGCTCAATTGAACTCAAAACGTGTATCGATACGTCGCACTTCACCTTGGTCAAATGTGGCAATTGATAGCTGCAGCTTTGAGGTGGTTTAGGATGATCGTTTACATCTGGGTAGATATGAGCTCCACAAACGACACTGATGGAGATTCGATGCAGAATCACCACCTTGGCAACTGTTGCTATTTCGTTCAAAACTCTTGACCCTTACGAGTTATATATTGCCGTACAAGACGCTTATCCTATCCGTACTTCTATACAAAGCCGAGTGCTAACAGGGCGATAGAGCAAATCCTAATAATACCTGCAAAAGAAAAAGTCATTTCGAGGCCCTACAGGCCCTGCTTCAGAGAAAGGCTAACCAGGATCTCTACTTGCTGTCCTAGGATGTATAGTCTGGAAGGCGAAAACTGATGATTACAGTGGCTTGGTCAACAGCGCTCTAGCTAAGAGGATCTTCCAATACTAGCCTCCAGGTTAGAGAAGGAGAGGAAAGCCGAACATAGAGATCAAGTGATCGCGATCGCTAGAAAGGTTGTTCTTGACAACTAAAAGCAATATGCGCGGGACCGCCAGAAATGAAGGCCAGCTATGGCTCAGGCTGAGCCCCTTCACGGGTCGCTGCCTTGATAAGAAGAAGAGAGGGATTACCGACAGGACAGATATTCAAATTGAAATTAAGGAAAATACTGCTGTCGGAGCAGAACTTATGTGGCCAGGGTTCACTTCATGCAGGAAGTAAATATAAAAAAATGATCCTTGTCCCAACACAAAGAGTATACATTCCACTCACACCGTTAAATTCACTCTGAAAATCAATACAATTCCAAGTGACCAACCACCCCCACCCCTCACAACCAATTTACACACGCGCCAGATTTTGAAAAGTTGTTTTTCTTTAAACTTGTCAATACAACAGGCGCCACAATTTCTGCATCTACATTATTCATTCATATCGATTCCCTTTCGGCAACTTTCACTTTCAATTTAACCTTTCAGCGGCGTCCGTCGGCGCCCCACTGGTGGCCACTAAAACCGTCAACCAACTACTGTTTTGAATAGTTTCCCAAAAAAAAAGAACTACAACACCCCCCATCTAGCACTCTTTCACAGTCGCCGTAGAGTACACCTACACTGTGCCATTAATGAATCCCCCCTTTAAATACATTTCCCAGGCCATTGCGTAAGCTCGTCCTTCGAGAAAGGAATAATTAAGCCGACATTATGCCGGCGATAGCAAGTAACCACTTGAAATTATTCAAGGAATCAAATGACAAATGACCCCACCTGCAGAGCAACAATTAGGCCCGGATCCCTCTAATGCTTGAGTTAATTGCCAAAAATCAAAGAAAGCTTTTCCGCTGGCCCGGCCGGGGCTTGTGCAAACAGAGCGTTGATTGAAAGAAATGCGTTCGCCTGATAATTACTTCGACACATGGTACGATGCCCCGTGCTCGGAGGGATGTGTTTGTTGTTCCTCAACGGAGACAATTATTTAAGGAAGCGCTGTAATTACTACCTCATTTCGGTAAGGAGATGACCATTAGCGGCATTGTTTGGACTGATTCCTTTCATTTAGACCCGTTGATTGCCGGGTGAATTAGCCGAGTGGAGGAATGTGTGTCGTTGAGGTTATGTCCTGTGCTGATGGGGGATATTTTTGTGATTTCGAAAGGACAGCTATTTCTAACGGAAGAAAAATGTCTGTCATCTGAATTCTTAATGAAATTAACACGACGTTGACTTGTTGCCCCTGATAGTGGTCAGAAATAAATCAAACTAAAGTTTGCAGCGGTCTGTGGGAATATTTTCAAGAGGAACTTTATTCGTTAGAAGAGGAGGTTGCCCGTAAAAATCATCAGAAATTCCTTTTCATGATGTTTTTTTGGACCTTGGAGCTGTCAACATAAGCCGCACTGATGGGACTTACGACGTCAGTTGTCTTCTCCAGACCGGAAAAAGAACAGACACCATTAGGATTCTTTTGGATCAAGCGTTTTGCAGACTGACCTAGCGGCGGCGGAAAGTTAGGTAGGGTCGCAAGGCTACCAGTCCTGGGTGTTAAGGATCCCAACCGGGAACGCGATTCACTATGTGCTGGTACCAGTGACCCCAAAAATGAAGTTTCAGACTGACCGTGTTATTGGCTCTCGAGTGGGAGTATCATTGTGACTG
The DNA here is from genome assembly GCA_944738645.1 of Eristalinus sepulchralis. Lineage (NCBI taxonomy): Eukaryota > Metazoa > Arthropoda > Insecta > Diptera > Syrphidae > Eristalinus > Eristalinus sepulchralis. The sequence goes on from OX122886.1 coordinate 11,824,058, forward strand.
TGGCTTAAATTCAAATCGCGGTCTGAACTGATACCAGACTTCTTTTTCGTCTTCATATGGCGGGATAAGCCTGGACCTCAACTAATAAGGCTCCCCAACTAGCACGATCTATAGCCCGCTGAATCCATTTCCACACACGAAGTTGGTTGATGTCCTTTTCCACTTGTGTGAGCCATCAGGCTTGGGGGTACTTTATTGCGTCGTCTCTCTGGTTCGAAGTTGACAAATTTCCAGGCTGTAGAGTTCATGTGCTATACATCTGAGGCTTGGAATCCGTAGAGGAGTGACTGTCCCCCAAAATTTCAATTGTTGCTTCAGATTACTTCTAAGGCGATGGGCAGAGTGACGCACAAATCTTGCTACCAACACTTTCCTCCCTGTGGCAGCAATCGGATTATTTTCGTTAGACCGATATGTAGGCAGGGGTAGCTTGGAGTGTACACTTAGTCCAATGCTAAACCATTCTGCTGCCACTCCAGTGCTTGGCGGGATAAGCCAATTAGACCCATTTACGGCTGATGAGAAAGTTCGACAAATCGGTGGGACCTCTTGTTGAGGTCAAGCAGAATCCCGAGAAAATAATTGCAGTAGTAATATTTTTTTGTGAGACTGACAAGTACCAAACAGGTACAGAGTTACTGTAGGGCGGTTCATTTCCCGTGCATACAAAGTCTGAACAAATCATTCGAAGCAACACAAAGACGGGTATAATGCTCTCCGATCAGACAGTGATCGGGTATTGCTCCCAGGCCTGTGCTAATGTCCAGTCTTTTGAATAATGGAATCTAGGAACAGGGACAGATTTCTGTCTACGGCATGGTTGAACCAGTGGGTCGCGTCACATGTAGTTTCGATTTCGTGTGGCGAGGTGTATACCCAAGTGTTTGTGCTCCTGGAGTAAGGGTAGCGTTGTCGCATACCTGCCTGATTCATCAGGTCTGCAGTCTGTGTCTACATGAACTGACACACAGCACAGACAGAGATAAAATTGATCGCCCATTTCTTCTAGGAAAGCGCCTCAATCAGCGACAAATTTGAATTCTGCCTGATTCTCCGTGAAGAAAGAGGCATCCTACGGGGATGCATTGTTTAACTTCGACCAAGAATATCCCTCCCTTCAGTTCGAAACACACTGCTCTAGGATACATTCCGGTGCAAATCCTCAGAGCGAATGCCACGTCCCGTAACTGCGTTTGTTTGGATTCATTGGTGTAGATGCATGTGAAGTGAAGTTTTGCTTCAGAGTGAGCTTTGGAGCTAAGTAGTCCGTGTTTTAAGACATGCTGTCGAGGAGGATTTTGTAATATCCATAGAACACCAGCCATTGCAGGAAGAGATCAGTAGATGAATGGAACGGAAGGCAAAAAAGGAAACACCAACATGTGGATGTTTGGAAGGCAAGATTTTGTCGGATGCACTGCCTTGTTTGCATATAGTGCATGAAAACCAATGCTCCAGCATTCAGAGTCTCCGAAGTCGGTTTGAGGATTAGAAGAAGACCGAATCTCGGGTATGAGACTAAGACTTCCTGGACGTTAGACAGTTTTTTCTTGATGGCTGAAATCAGTGCAAGGCCGTCAACGGTGTAAGAAAGGCTCTCTGTCTTGGACCCTCTGTGGTTCCATGAAACAACTTAATTACAGTTCTTCCGGGTTAACATTTAATTTTTTATACATTGCAAGTACGATTGACACAACTATGTACCCATGAGTATGTTGAAGGAGCCTTAAGCTTCTAACATAAATTTTAACTTTCTACAAATGTGCAATTTGCTTCTGTGAATTCAATCAATTCGAATTTTGCAATCCAAGCGATGGAAAATTAAAAAAACTCAAAACACATAAAATAAATAAATTTTCCCTCAAGATATTTCAGATGGTGTGGATTATGGAAGATCTTCCTTCTCATCCCATTGTTATAAGTAATTTTGAATTTCTTGTTAGAATGTTACAAGAACCACCAGTATCGTATACTTCATTCATCGCTTTGCAATGTCATCCTTTTGGGATAACATAGATTTTTCTCAAAAAGTAGTTGGATCTTCTGCTTAGATGAAGAGACGTAAGAATTTTAATTTGCATTTATGGTGCGGAGAAAGGGAAAATGTAGGGCTTGAATCATTTCTCATTGTCGCCAAACAAGTTGTGCTCACGTAACTTTGACAGCTTTTATGGAAGGGATTATACTACTTTAACTGTGATTTCAAAACTCACCTTGTAAGATCCCAGATCCTGAACAACACATGTGAGTAAAGCTTCTCTGCCCACTGATGCGGTAACATTCATTATTGGTGAACTAAATTTTGGATCCGCTGAAAATAAGATACAAAAAAATTAATTCAAATTAAAATACTATTATGAATAGAAAGAGAGGTAGAAAGAGAGAGAGTGAGAGGGATAAAAGAGAAACAGTGAAAAAATAAGAATGTGAATTTAAAAAATACGCATGCTTAGACTGTCTGCGCAGCTGTCAAAAGTGAACCTTCAATTTTCAGAAAACACGTGGAAGCTTCATGGAATCGGACCCTTGAAACTTTTTGCAAACAATGCTAAAAATTATCAAAATAGATGAGGAACTCAAGACGCACAGCAAGTAGCATTGCTTGAGAATGCTGATCCTAGCTTAACAACAATAATGTGTTCTGCTTCGGACACCGGACCACCCTGTCCATCTACTGGAAATTGACACATGGAAAACCTAACGTTTGAATTGTTATTCTTTTTTTTTCTTATTCTTATTCTTTCTTCCACTTGGAAATTTTCTTTTCTTTTGGTAAAATCATACATACGGTTTGTAAAATTGTTATTAATAGATAGAAAAATAAAGATTCAAATTTTAAACATGTTCTAAAGGCTTTTTGGTCGCGACGAAGCAACAGAGAATTACATACTCCTTTCATTATTCACAATTGGTAGATTGATCAAAAAATAATGACCTATGGCGCTGGCTGGCTTTATCCAAGTTTAAACTTGGGTTACGTCTGAAGGCAAATTAAATCATGTCAGAAGTCACAACTCTTTTTGAAGTGAAATTTAATAAGCGTGAAATTCACAGTAGTAAAGTAAGATATTGTGGTCTCCGTGGCAAAGTTGGTAAGTAAATTGACCCACACGCAGAAGGTTCGATTCCCCGACGTGACATCTCGCATTTTTTTACGGCATCACCTCTTTCGGGTTGCTAACAACACTGAAAGCGTATCAATTGTCTCTGAAAAAGTTTCTTAAATCTCGCCGTTGGGAGTCAGCAAAAACTGTAGGTCCCTTCTACTCGTGAGAGAACGGTAGCACGCACGACACGACTAGTTGTTGTAGCAGCTAGGACCTGGCCCCGTCTGGGCTGTAGTGTCAATTATTATTATTTATAAAGTAAAAATTGACTTTAAGGGCGGTCCAATAGTAATGCATAATGTTCTTTTGTGAGTCTCACCTTAACGTTAGGTGTTTTTTTGATCAACCAAATTTGAAATTTTTTTGTTCCAGTGTTTGACAAATTCAACAATAGAGAGTAGCACAATCAAACAATGCGTTGAGATTGTTTAAGCCTTTGCGAAAGTGGGCGTACAAATTTACATGTATTTCGTCACTTAGTGATTGTTTTTCGTCGGCATAATCGAACAAATGTGTCCACAATCGGTGCAAATTGTCTGTGTCAATGGCCGCTATGCTCGACCATTCCTGTTACTCAACATTCTGAGGCAGAAAAACTGTCAACTTCGACTCGTAAGCGTGCCCAGCAACTGAACATCTCAAGAACATCACGGATGCTAGTTTTGAAAAACGATTTGAATTAACACGCTCACAAAAATCAAGTGGCTCAAAAACTGTAGCCTACTGATCAAGCGTCGTCAATACTCCGAAGGGTTGGTTGATAGGACAGAGGTGAATCGTGAAATCATCTTCAGTGACGAGGCACCGCAGAAGAAGAATCACCGCATTTTGGCAAATGAGAATCTAGGATTGATTGTTAGATGGTCGATTCATCCACAGAGTCTGACTGTGGTGCGGCTTATGGGCTTGCGGCGTAAACGGTTGTGTTTTCTCGAAATGAATGACGCCCAAGCAGTTGCTGTGAATGGTGTTCTCGATCGCTAGATGAAAACGGACTTCTGTGGCCAAAAATAGGCGATATGGACAGTATGCGCTCTCGACAGGATTTTTTTTGGCACACAACCAAGACAGCCAAGGAAACAATGACTCTTTTGCGCGAGGAATTCAATGGTGGTGATGTTTAACGAAAAAATGTGCGTCAATAAGACAGCAACAATTCAAGAGCCAAAGGACAAGATAACTCGGCACATTACAAAACATTAAGCCTTAATTATATCTTGTCCATCGGATAGAGAAATACCACCGAAGCCTTGGCGAACATTGGACCATTTTTTTGCTTAACTCATAATTATCATTAATCCTTCCATTATTAAAAAAACAGAAAATTCTCTTAGAACTTTTTGGTTTATTTTCGTGAGTTTTCCTTTGCCACCCTTTGTCATACATCTTACACAAACAAGACAGTGCTTTAAATCAATCTGATCGAAATTACTGAACTCTATCTATTGCCTTCACTAACGATATTCTCCTGTGGATCGATCCCGGAATTGCCGTCGTGCTTTAGTTCTTGACATAAAAGACAAAATTATAATTGAAAGGACTCAACGCTTAAACACAACCGCGTCGGGAAGAATTGTCAAGGAACCTGATCCATTGGGACAGCGAAACAAGTGTCAAGAAGGATGTCAATCAATGCACAATATTACACTTGCGCATAATAATAATAATTGAGTGGTACTAGAGCCCACAACGGACCAGGGCCTAGCTTCTAAGACATCTACTCGTGTTGTGCGTGCCACTGTCTTCACGAGTAGAAGGGACCAACAGTTTTTGCTGACTCCAAACGGCGGGACTTGAGAAGCTTTTCAAGTGTACTGCAACTACACTTAATTTTCCAATGCTCAGATTAGGGTAATTTGACATAGTAAGTCATCAGGTGAAGATGCTTGTAGTCAAGGGATTTCAAGGATTGTATTTTGGAAGAAAATATTTCTTATGCAAAATCAGTGCAATATGCATTTAGTGTTAGGGTTTATTATTGTACTATTGTTCTTTTTTTTCTGTAAAACATAGAAAAACTCTGAGCAGATGAAGCACTGCAAAGTAAAACTTTAAGACCGCTGCCTCTAGCCAGCATGATAGCCAGGATCGACACTTAGTCGAGTTTAAAGGCATTTTGGAAGAAGCAGTGAAACAATTTTGTCAACTACAGGAAACGCACAAAAAACCCAAGTAAAGAAACGTCAAGTGCCGAGAACCCAAACATCGGAAACACAATACCGAAAACGGAATCTTGAAGAAACACTTTCGAGGTATGAAATAGCTGCTGTAGGGTTTGCAAGTGTCTATTAAAATTACGAATTTTTTTTGGCGGAAAATCCGCAAACCTTCTTTACTTCAAATAAATTAAAAATCCAAAACCCGAAATCACTGCTTTAGACCAGAAAGAGTGCTGGTGCTGGAACTTTATAGAAAATTTACCTACAAAGGTTCCCTCATCAGGACAAATTTAAATACTCAGAACCATGAACATTTGAAGTCTGTAGCTTCTTAGACGGCTGTAAGCCTCATGATGCCACTGTAAGTAGCTGTCTCGGTTATGCAGACCAACATTTTATGTTGAGATACTGTGATGATTTTAGAAGATTATAATATATTATCGGAACGAAAAGAGTAATTCATGGTGGGGTTTAATTTTAATGTGAAAAAAACACACATATTTTAAAGTCAACTTACATTTTTTAAAAATCGGCTTGAAGGACAGTTTATGGTATTTACTTTATGGAAGCTATATCAAGTAAATGCTGGCCATAACGACGCCTGTCGCAGTCCATTCGAAAGGTTCAAGTTTGGGCTACTCCTTAGTCCATAACGACTGGAATTTAGTGGATAACAGGAGAAATATTGGCGTCCAATGTATCAATCGTTGCTGACTTATTCCTGAGGACATGAGATTTTAGAAAATTGTTCAGCGCACAGTCTAGGGGGCCCATTTAATGTAGCAAAAAAATTTTCTTTTATTTCTTTCATTCGCCGTATGACTCGTAGCGCCGACTTGCTGAAACCAGAGCTCGCCGCTACCATATGCTTGAATTTAATGAAGCATTTCAGCTACTGTAGTTTCATCACTACCTGAGGGATACGTTGTAACTGATTGAGTATCTAGATCTAGAAAACTGAAACGAGTGGTGTGGGGATTGATCGTTTCAGTGGGTCAAATATGAGCACTCTAAGTTCTTTAAATCGCACGAAAAACATTTTTCACAGATAGCTGATTTTTGTAACACCGCTCAACAACTTGAAGACATGATTATGGTGCGAGCCTTTCAAGCATGACTTGCCAAGAGATAGTGAATACAATTTTGACAGCAATTTTACAGGGGTTACGTGTGTTCTGTCCAAGAAAGCCTATAGAAAACAAACTTCCCAGTGAATCACACTATTTGGAGCCCTCTAGGTGCTACATGTCTTGTGTAGACAGAAAGGAATCCACCATGACTACAAATGCTTATATCTTGTATTACATCCTCGACAGTTTGATAAACTCACAGGCATTCTCGCAGTAAAAATCAACAACAAGTAGGAAAAATTAGCACTTTTGGTACAAAAAAATGGAAACACATTCTAAACTCTAAAAATTAGCAAAAGCATTTAATTTACTTACCCACAACTTCAGCAGCAGTTTTCATGTGTGAATTGCAATCCATGTGACAGAGAATAATAAAAACTGTCAACAGCCACGAATGCATGAGTGTCCCTAGGTGATTTTTAGAGTTATTAACCATGTTCGACAATTTTGTAAATACACGCATTTTCCCGAATCACACATTCAACCCGCTAATTTCACTTGCACAACACCACTTGGTCCTTTGTCAGCAGCAATATTTGCACATCCTTCAGCGCGAGTTTTGGCCTCTAAAACAATTTCAAAAACCTATTTATCGACTGCTTCTGGGGGTAGAAGTCCGATTGGAGTGGCTAAATGAAATATCTCGGTTTTTTTTGGCAACTTCGCAATTTCATCTATCACTCTCTCTCATCCCTCCACAAAGAAGGCGGGGTTCAACAATTACAAAAAAAGCAAAAATAGAGCAGATCCATAGACACAAGAAAAAATACTTTAAGATGGCTACAGCAGGTCTGGCTGGTGTGTATTCGTATACATCGTTTAGCTCTCATTTAATTTGAAAACATTAAGTGTTCTTGGGCACGCAACACTTTACTAAACCTAGACGGCACGGACACACGCTTAGGTATGAAAGCTGAGCTGGAGAGGGGAGGGGGATTTTATGGTTCCACAGAAAGCGTCCAATTTCTGCGATTTATTGTTTTGTTACCTTTCGTCTTCTTTTTATGGACGGGAGTTTAAACCGCTCATGAATGAAATGTTAAATACTCATTAGGCACTGAGATACACCCTTGTTGGGCAGCATTGTTAACTGAAACTACATACAATTCTGAAACCGGAAGAGCGTTAGTCGAGCGTTCTAGTTTGGTTTGGTATTTCATACCAATAGAGCGACTAACGGAAAGGATCGCTTATGAGAATGACTAATGCAGGGGAGGGTGGCCCCCTGTAGTCGATTGTTTGAGAGAAGTTTCAACGGGAAGTTGTGTGGATCCTGTCTAGTAAAATTAAACAAAAATAAAAGCTATTGGTATGGAAGGTGGGTGGGTGGTGGTGCTTTGGGGTATTTATGGACAGCATGGGTTGTCTAGAAGTTTTCCTTAGTCGTAGTCTGTTTTGCCACTGATATCTGTTTCTCAACCGAAATTTTGAAGGTCAGCAGCAGACCTCTGCGGGACTAAGCTTGAATAACGATGACAAATTTTGAAAACTTATTTCCAAAGTGAGTGGTGAGCCTTGGGTTTACCAATTTCCAGACTAGGAGCTGCGTGTGACGCCTTTGAACTTATTTTTGTAAGGAACCGTGAAAGGTCGGTATTATGGCAAGAATTTTACAATGTCCTTAAGCCCTTCCTCACCTAAGTAATTCTTAAGTTACAGTCCGAAACCATAAGCCAGTTCTTTGGAGGGTGGAGTGACGGAAAGCGCTCCTGGAAAGCCAACCGGGGAAGCTGCAACACCGAGACTGAAGTCGAAGTAGGAAGTTGGAGATGACCTGATTGGGCGCATGCACCACCTCACCTGTATCATTTCGTCGGAAGAAAGCATACTCGATGAGTGAAGTCTTAGTGTCGTTTGTCCGGTACACAAGAAACGATACCTCTTCGACTGCGTCAACCTTTGAGGGATCAGCCTCAACATCGCCTGCAAGATCCTCTCAGCCGTATTATGTGAACGCCTGAAACCGGTCATCCACAATCTGATGTGGATTCAGGCCAGGAATGGCCACAATAGACCAGATCTTTTCTCTAGGTCCCTGTATGTTGTCTAGAACGTTATGTGTTTATTGGGCAGAACTTAAGATTTCCCTCCCAAGATTATACACTGCCGTGCTGATGAGATCGATAACCCAGTAGTTTTACAACTAACAGCTCACCAACATGCAACAGCAAATAAATCGCAGAAGAAGTGAGAAGAGAGTTGTCTATCTTGGCATACGAGGTGCTATGCGCACTTGAAGCTATCGTTGGGCTACATCCTTAGCAATCATCATTCTGAAGACCAAAGCGTTGGACCAGCCACGAAAGTGTACCTTGAATACAAGCCAGGCGATCTAGCGGGCCACGTTAGACTACTTAACACAATAAGTTATATATATATATATATAATAAGTACAGTGTCATACATTATGGCTAGGCAATACCCTTTCGGTGGGCTATGTGAAGTTGAATTCTTTGGCAGTGAATACCGGTCCAATGTTGCTGCGAATCTAGACCCAGTCTAGTCTGGTTAATCGAAAACGGCATCTACTATAGATGGAGCCGGCGTTTTAAGATCCAAAATTAGATTCGTCTCCATAATTGGACAGGTCCTGCTGTTTCAAGCTCAAACCCAGGCCATCAAGATCTGTGCTACACAGACCTACGGTATCACCGGCAAAGGAATATAAATCCTCACAAAATCTAACAGGGTGTCAAGCTCTATCGTCATCAGAAACTTCTCGTTTCCTATCATTTCACAAGTAAAGGATGTCCCAACAAGAACGCAAGATTTAAATTTGGCGCCATTCAAATTGTCATTGCTTGACATTTGAAAAATTATTATTGTTTGTTAGTAGAAGGTATAAGGTTATTGAAAACGGAGTGCTACACGAATGTACAACGCATTCTCATTGTGAAATTGTTTTAACACAATGGTGAAAGTTTTGCGGCTACAGTTTGCAAATTGCGATCAATTTGGAGCAAAGAGTCAACTGTAAAGCGATTAATGGAAAAATTTGCTGAAACTGGGTCTGTAACTGATGTAAAGACAACAACACGCCTTCGACCAGGCCGATCGACCGAAAATATCGCAGCAGTCGCTCAAACTCCATCCACCTCAATTCGACACCGAACTCAGCAAAATGGTGTTTCCAAATCCACTATGCAGCGAATTTTGACGAAAGATTTGCATCTTCATGCATACAAAGTTCAATTGAATCAGGAACTGAAGCCAGCTGACCATGCACTGCGAAGGGAGTTCGTTAATTGGGTATTGGAGAGACAACATGAAGATGCTGATTCCATCTTGATGGCTTCGTCAATAGGCAGAACTGTCGCATTTGGGGCGAGAAAATCCTCGAGTGATTCACGAGAAGCAAATGCATCCTCAACGTGTCAGTGTGTGATGTGGATCTTGGGCTGGAGGAATCATTGGACCTTTTTTATGAAAATGAGTCAGTTCAAGCGCAAACAGTCAATGGTGTTCGGTATCGTGAAATGATAACCGTGCCTAGAATTGAAGAAATGAATGTGGAGGGGATGTAGTTTCAAAAAGACGGCGCCACATCTCATACAGAGAAACAATTCAATTTCTGCATCAGTCATTTCCCGGTCGTGTTATTTCGCGTTTGGGAGACCAGAAATTGGCCGCCTAGATCGTGCGAATTAACACCATTGGACTTTTTTCTTTGGGGTTTTTTGAAGTCGATGATTTATGCGAATAAGCCGACAACGACTCAAGTCTTAAAAGAGGAAATTGGACGCTGCATCAATGAAATACCGCAGCATTTGTGCAAAACGGTCAAAGCCGCAGCGGCCATCTGGCCGATGTGTTATTCCACATATAACCTCATCCTGTCTACTTAACGATATAATAAAGAATTCACGTTTTCTTTAAATATCTGCGTTTTATTTAAAATTAAAATCTTGCGTTCTTGTTGGGACACCCTTTATATACCGAAATGACGTACAATGACAATGGCTTTCCAATGCATGTTCCAATGGAATAACACAAGTTACGCCATCTCTTAGCAATCCGCACAAATTAGCTTATAGACCCTTTAGAAGGGACCCACAGCTTATAGCCGGGTCGGAATGGCAATATTTGACAATAAGCCTCTCAAAAAGAGGGTATTGGTGGAAAAATTTGTAGTACAGAAAACGAACCAGAGAACTCCTGGCGTCGGGCGTCGATGCACTTAATACATTCCAGTGCGAAAGACTCCCATATCTCTCTGATCCCCGACATAGTCAAGACTTCCTCAGCAAAACTTTGAAAAGGAATAGAAGAGACTTCCTTGACTCTGATAACTCTGAATTTCAATTTGGAAGCAGATACGCAAATCACATCCACTTGTCATCTATCCTTCAACGAAGACCTCCCACCCTTCCCCAGCAAATCGCAACGCTTTGTGTTCGTCAAACAACGAGACCACAACAATCGTGAGTGAGTAATGCTCGACTTGAAGAAACCCCTTCTTCGAAAATGTGGAAAAATTGAAACAAAGCAAACTTCATTAGCCAAATTGGCTAAAATTAAAATATCCAGGATTTCCAGTTTTTTTTTGTATTTTCGCAGACTTGTGGCATTACTGAAAGTAAAATGCAGACATGTAGTGTTTGTTTTCCGTCCACTCCCTCCCCCACAGCACTCCGCCCACCTGCGACGGCTGATGGAGTGGCTGAAATAGAGAGAGAGAGAGACACTGAAAAATGAAAGAATACACTTTCAGTTTAGTTATCATTATGAGTTCAAAGAACCGTCTGACCGAGACCGAGAGTAGGTAACTCCTTTAAAGCTCTGCCAACTCAAAGGGACCGCAATAGATTTGAGTGTATAAAAAGCCGGAAAAAAATACTTCCTCAGTTCTCGGTGCTGTAACTTAAAAGAATCATCATCGCCAGCCGCCGCGCGTTCGAATAGACAGATGACTATCTGTGCATGCGGACATGCGAAGGACGGCAGGGTGCAGTGGCGGCGGCGGCGGCGGCGTGAAAAAGCTGAAGAGATAAAATGCTGCTACATAGCGGTAAATGGATGCATTAATGATGATTATTTGAACAGGAAGTGTATGTATATTTACAAACAAGTCAATTAGGGAAATTAAAGCAAAAGAGTTGTGGGCGTCCGCAGTGGATAAGCTCGAGCACACCCGGCGTGTGCATATTGGACCGGTGCTTTTCAATTTCTCCTCTGTTTTGTTTTGGTTTGCGTTTTGGTGAGTTTCCCGTTTTTTTTTTTTGCTTGTTTTCGCCCGTTGATTGCGTAAAAAATTATGCAGTGGTTACATTAAAGGACAAAGCTACGCCAAATAGAGCGGTTTTTTCTTTTTTTGGGGGGAGGGGGGGGGTGGTTTTCAACAAAATCAAGTATTAAACGAATACGGCGGGAACTAAGTAGGTCAGAGCCACTGGGTTTCGGTTTGAACGCAGATGTGGAGTGCGAACAGGTGTGTGGAATTCGCATTAAAGTTTCAAAAAGTAAGCCACTGGAAATTCGCAATAAAATTTCGCATGAATAGCCGGTGAACTTCGTGAGAGTTGGCTTTAGTGGGTGTACTTTTAAAGAAGCGCTGCCGGACATAATTATCCGTTCAATATGAGGAGAAAAATTAAATAGAAGACGAAAACGGGAAAAATGTTTCCAATGAAGTTTTAAGCTATTGATTCACTGGAACAAGGAATTTAATTTTTTGGTCTTACTGCCGCATTTTATTGGCTTCATGAAAATAATCTCCAATTTGTTCGAAAACTCAAGGAAAGCAAAAAAATTGAACACCATTGCTGTGGGATGTTGAATTAATTGGCTTCCAATGAAATGGGGGTGTTTTCAAGGATAGTGGTTTGCTTTCAAGGAAATTACAGTGTACTCTCCAAAATGTGCATGTCCTAGATAAGAACTAATCATTACCTGGAATTTCAGTATAAACTTTTTTAAGGCTTAAATAAATTTTGGGACGAAATACCGTCATAGGTGCTTATTTTAGGAATTTCGGGATTAAAGATTTTCAGAACTTTGCATTTTCGGTTTTTTAAATTTTCATTCTGTCCGCCTGTCATTAATTTGGACTTGACAGCACTAAACGGATGGTTGCGGCAGTTGTCAATTAACGTGGCTCGAGGCCATGTGCTGGATTTTAATTGGCGAAGTTTGAAATTTGGTCACGAATTAAAATAAATTATTGAAGTTACTGACACGTTATTCATTAAGTAACATCGTAGAAATTTCTAGAGAAAAGTTTGAGTCTCCACGATGGCAACACCCAATTTTAATTTAGGAAAAGAGAAGCAAATCTCCAGAAAAATATTTGAATCACTACAGAATTCGGTAGGAATATACTGATGGACTGCGAATTACACTCACGTGCAGAAGGTTTCGTTTCTACTTTCAGTTTTTGTTTATAATTGGTGCGAGCTCAGCCAAATTCGAGTACTCTTAAGTAATGGGAATTAGATCGCAGTCCGGCTCGAATCTGCATAAGAAGAGAGGGACATTTTACATACAAATATGCACTAAGTTAGTGTACAAACCACTAAGTACTTATTTAGCTGTAATATCCTTAAGATATCGCGCCAAAATACTGCCGACATATTAATTTCATGAGACATAATTATTTCTTCTGGTGCACAAGTCCGGTGTGTGTCCTTCTTATCTGCCACACCAGATCCATGCCCACATTATCCTGAATGTTGTTGGTAAGAAAAAAGTGCCCCTCGACCAGCAGTTCTATTGTATCCCCTTTTCAATACCCTGTACATTTCGAGCTCCCCTGATGCAATGTGTCAAACCAAGTTTAATTGAGGGTTCTTCTCTCATTCTGTGACCTGATAAATGAAATTCATTCTACATAATTCTCTCCAGCCCCGTTTCCCTTAAAAAGAGTCCTAGAGTGAGAGATAGTTGTATTTCGTCCTCTATCATTGGGTATTTACTAAGCATTTTTGCTGTTTATAGGCAACTGCCTTACAGGTTTCCAGAATATCTCTCCACCTTTTCTTCTTCCCAGGTGCTCCGCAAGTGTGCAGCGACCTGTTAATAAGCCAGCTAGAGCACGAAGGCTATTCTTGCTCAATTTAATGCATGCTTTATATTTACTTCGCTTGACCTAGCAGTCCTATTGCGGGTCTCATACCTTGAGTATTGCTTCAAATTTCTTCCTGGATGCTTGTTTTCTATCTCCTAAGTTCATTTTCGAGGATGTAGATAACCTCCTATAGTATAAAATGGTTCAGGACCATGGAAGAGTTCGGATGCCCATCTTCTTGCCAGTATGGAATAAGTCCCATGAAGACTTAAAGGCACTTGAAAGTACAAAACGAGTACGAGTTCTCATTTCGGTTCATACTGATTTGCCTTAGCAGAAAATATATGGTACTGTCTTCTAGGAAGACGAATGAAAGAGAAGACATAGCCCCCAACTCAACGAGCTTTACCAATGTTTGGATTTCAAATATCTGGCAACTTCAATGGCTCGGCCACATCAAGCACATGAACACCAACGCTCCAGCAAATAGAGACCTTGAATCAGAGCCTCTTCCTTCGAGAAGAAGTGGGAGACCGAAACACAAGTTTAAAGACTTAATTGTTGCAGACGTAAGACAGTTTGGTCCTTGTGAATGAAAGCGGCGTGCCTAGCGGCTTGCTCAGCGATGGAAGGCAAAGATATTTCCATCTGGGACTCTCCATGGGTTGCCAGCCTCATATGTGATTAAAAAAGTAAATGTGCATATTTCGATAGATGAACTTCCTAAACACTCTTCAAAAGTGAATTTTTCAATTTATAAAATGTCTGACCTGACTGCGAGGAAGCCCATACCCTCGAAATGCACGAGCTGTACCAAGACGCAGATGCAGTGCGAAAGGCAGTCGATAGAACTGGCTGGAGCACATGAAGCATATGAAGATCAGTGTTCCTATAAAGAAAAAGTCGAAGCCTCAATCTTCAAAAAGAAAAGGAAAACTGATACTCCTGTATGTCTCGGACGTTAGATAGTTTGGTTTTGGTGAGTAGAAACGGAATGCCCAGTCAGCGATGTCTCAAGCTCGTACCCGCCAGTCGCCAGCTTGGAAAATAAGTCAGATGAAAATAGATGTGAACTTTTCCTCTTTCTTCAGAAACGCTCTTCTGAAATTTCCAAGTGTGTGTTTTGGCCAATTAAGTTACCTTCGTGATTTTTCAAGTTCCTTAGGTATGCCGCTCTTAAAATTAGGGGAAGAAAAGGCAGAAATATTAGGAATATCGAACCTACTCAAACTTAAATTGCCTTTTTGACGACTAAAAAACTTTGCGAATCTTGAAGCCGCCCTCATTTCAAATGTTCTTGTGCTGACTGAAAAATGGCATGCTTACGAAGCTGTACATTGGAGACATGGAATTCGTATTCACTCAGAGAATATGAATGCTCCAAATTTGAGCCCTTTGGAGGAGATATTGGTGATAGTGTTCAAAAATGATTTAGAGGCTAGGCTTGGCAATGTTGCAATTGCTTCGTTGAATTTTTCATCATCGATCGAATTGAAAAAAACATAATCTAGCTTATTTTTTCAACTGACTGAAACTCCAACTTGAAGATGAAAATTTCAGAGCTAGATTTCCAGGTGTTGAAATTGCACTGAGAACACGGACAATTATTTAAATACTTGACTGAAAACTAAATTGTTGGTCTCTTTAAGATATTACAAGCCAAGACTTTTACTAATTTGTTACTCTATTACCTCCACACCTCTAAGCTTTTCACATACTCATTCATTGAGTTAACAAATTCTGCCAAAAGCAAGACATTTAAAATCAAATAGTTTCAAAAACAGAGAGTCATTAATCTGCGTCAAAAGGTTAAGTTTTAAATATAAATAAAGAAGAAGTAAAATGACAATTCATTGTATTGATGCCAAAGCATATGAAGTTTGAATAATTAACTATTCTGCACATCCAAGACATCCTATAGGTAGACTTTGTTTTTTACATTTCTTAAGTTCACTGCACAAAAGTAATTTTTTGATGCAGTGGCACCTTGCTTGCACTTTAGTGTATTCAGAAATAATTTAAATGGCTAAAGGATGCTGCGGATTATCTTTAAAAAATCTGAAACTTAATTTGGCGAAAATTTATCAAAAAACGGAGCAATGTCAGTGAAATGAACAAATTTAATGAAACATGGACAGCTTCGTTTGAATAGCACCACGTCTACCAAGAAAAAAGATCGGCATGCCGGAAATTTTGTCAAGGTTTTGAAGAAAAAGACGACAACTCCAAAACAGAAAAACGGAGATAGCTCTAGCCGTTTCCTAGTCGGTAAGACTCAAACGCTGTAGGTACCTTGTTTGATTTTGGGACTAAATATCTTTCACGCATAATCTTTCATACATTGACATACTGCAGCCCTTCGGAGTTGTATTATTATCAACGAAAAGCTTCTCAATTCCTGCCACTCGGAGTCGGCAAGAAACTGTTGGTCCATTCAACTTTTGATAGACAAGTGCACACACAGCATAAGTTCATGCTGCAGAAACTAGGCTTTGGTGTTTGGTGGACTATAGTGTTTTGTAATAAAATTTTATTAAGTTTTAATTTTTATACAAATGATAGCAGAAAAGTACTTTTTTCGTTTCATAAATGTGAACTGCTGTGAGTAAAACGTGAATGCCTGATTGAATTAGTTTAGTTTTAGTTTAAAAGGCATTTTTTTTATTGTTTATCTAATAGTATCTTAAAACTAGGTATAAAACGCTTAACCTAGGCACGACAGAATCGAAATCTTATAACTACTTACTGGCTCTATGCGGGCGCTCTAAGCTGAACTATTAATATATTTGTTTTTGCCTTTCGGCGTCAATGCTAGTTATTTTTTTAAAATTAATAAAAACTATTAGCCTGATTGAATTCTGCTCTTTTGTATGCACATCACTGGCACTGCAAGTCAAAAACTTGCCTATGAGCACCGATCCCTTAGCCGATAGAGGACAGTATCCGTGGGTGCCGTGATGTAGTTGTCAGCAAGTGTTCCAACAGATCAGAAATTTGAGGTTAGATTCCAGTGTATGAACTAATGGTATTCCACTGTCGGGTTGTTGCAAGGCCAGTAAGACAGGACTTATATAGCCTACAGTCTTCCAGTGCAACAGTGAGTGTCCTCTGGTATTGTTGAAGCAGCCATGTGTAAAAGGGATTTAGAGATTAACAATGTTGACAAACATTAAATGCGTTGAAACTGAAATCATTCAGTCTAGCCGAATATCGTTAGAATATCAAAGCATTTAATATGTTATCTAGAGTGCTAAGGATATCCTTGGGCGGTTGGGATAAAAGGTTTAGAGCAAGAGATGGAGATGATATATCGATGCACATTGAACTTTAATGACTGGGGATTGTATTGTAATGGGGAGGAAATATCGACTTGGTCAGACCATTCAAGGCTTAAGAACTAGTCTGAGCATCCGAAAGAGAGCTTAGTGGTTAACTAATAGGCAATCCGCGGTGGGCGTGTCGTGCGGGTGCGCAATTGGCTAATTCATTTGACCATCTTCTTTGAAAATAGAAATAGACAAAAGAGTGACAAGGACGAGACGTTCTGTCCGGTGTCCATCCACTTAGCAAGCTTAATTGTCTCCAATCGGTCGCTATAGGATTCCCTTAAGGTGCTATGCACTTAAGATTGGAGCGCATGTTGACCTTACATGGTGTACCGTAATAAGAAGGGGTTTGTATTTTTTGTGGGGTTTTAAGAAACTTAAACATTTCGCAAGCAACCCCAAGGATTTGATCGATTCCACTAAATGTTGAGTTAACTATCTATCGATGATGAACAATCTTTCAGTCAAGGACCCAAGTGACACTCATGGATAATGACTGAATGTTTTGAGAACGTTTGAGTGATTGGGTTTTGGATAATTGGTATTCCACTTTATTGTTCGATTTTAATTGACTAAGTTCTCCTTATGTCGGAACATAGGCTGCTGATAAAAGTCAGCGTCTGAAGAGATAAAGAATATGTACGTACGACACAAGGGAAATGTGTTCTTAGTCTGCAAAATTCGGACCCCATGGGCACAACGCATGGGCACAATTTGATCTTGCTCAAGATTCACATGGACAGACGAAAAAAATGAATTCTCTTCACACTGAGTGGGAAGATGCATTGTCCTATCAAGCACTGTTTTCGACAGCTGGCGTCGTGTCAAAACATATCAAGGAAGTAAGTAAGAAATCACTTTTTAAAGCTTAGGCGATTTCAAGGAACAGATAAAGAAGCCCGAAGGCTTTTCGAAGGAAACATTTTGCGGTCAATCATTGCGCTGTTTGCGTTGATAGTTTTTGGAGAGGAAGATTCAACCTCGGACTGTACGGATTGTACAGCGACATGGGCCAGCCATGAACCAGGCGTTTACGAATACAATGCATAAGACAGCTAGGTCATGAAGAGCGCATGAAAAACGATGTTTCAGACCGAAGAGTCTTGAACTCCGAACCAGTGGGACAATGAAATAACAAAACTCCTCCCAGCCCGAAGGCGCATTCAAGAGGAGAAGGACCTCAACTAATTTGGAGTGTAAAATTGGAGGCAGCTGGCTAGAGATTGTGCCAGCTGGAGAGGCTTGTTGGTTGAACCTCAGATGTACCACGGACTGCAACGACATGTGAAGAAGGAGTTAAGTTTTCAAACATAATATTCGCAAAACCAAAAATGGCGAAGAGCGATATTGATGCAGGATTTGGCTTTCATTGATTAGTTTCCTTTTTTGCTGCAATACACTTTTTGTGGCCGTCGAGGAGCCGTTAAAACTTTCGACACACACGCCAGAGGTTCTAGGTTTGATTCCTGAAATAAAAGCGGCACATTTTTCCACATATTTCGTGTTGCCGATAGTATTCGAAGAGTTTACCGAAAACTTCTTAAGCTACGGCCTTAATAGGCAATAAATTGAAGGTCCCTTTGACTCATCAGGTTTCCCAATGCACAATGCGAGTAGTTGCTGAAGAAGCTTGACCCTGGCTCATTGTCACCTTGAACACCATCCAAGTGCTGATTTTATTTATTTATTAAAATTGAATGTAGAACTTGAGTCAACCTTAAAAAGGATTATTTAAACTTCTTCTTACACGGGAACAAACGACGAAGCGCAGCAAGAACTTCTGTCTCGGATATGGGCTATTGGTCGCATTATTGGCTTCATTTCACTTTAATTAGAGTAACATCTACGTAGATCGAAGATGAACAAAATTAGAATCACTTTGGCTCTCCAGGATCACCAAACTCTACATTACCACATGACTGCAGTCTTTGCCATAATATTGTAATATCACTCAAGCCATAAAACCCCTAGGTTATCGTTTTGAAAGTTCACCAAAGCGTTGTGCGTATGATGACTGAATAAGTGACAGAAGGAAATCTCAACTAGACAGACAACCTCCACTTCATTATAACTCAAACAACCGATTGTTTCAGTAATTTTTATTAGTCCTCAACCACCTCTGCAATCGTCTGCATTTCTCCCCAACAAAGTGGGCAAAGTGAGATTTCAGTGCAAATCATTCCCACCCACCTCATCAGTAATCACCACCCTCACCAGACATTTTACCTTCCCGAAGCAGTCCCCACAAACTAAAAGCTGACAAAAAAATAAACAAACTCACACACAAACACACACACGTTCACCTACATATTTGCCATCAAGGAGCAAGCAAAACATATCATTGACCCACTACAACCCTTCTCTGGTTTCTATTCAAAAATTTTCATTTGAGCACAACCACCAACACTGGCATTTGAAATATCCGCAAAGGTCAGAGAGGAGGCAGGTGTTTATGAATCCTTGATGCCATTCACTCGATTAACACTCCATTGTTGCACTTTTTTTGCTCTTCGCTTCCAATAAATTTATTTTCACTTCCTTGTGGGCAAAAAACAAAACAGAACTCCCCGCGCCTTCCCTCACACAAGAAACGCGCCGAGGTTTTCACTTTTCAATAAACAACAAGACGATCCTTATCAATAATTAAAGGTACAAGTATGCGAGCTCAAGCCGCCCGACCCCAGAGCCCCAGGCCACTGACCAAGCACTTTTTGTGTTAACCGCGCACATACAATGTGGCACATTTGCAGCCACAAGCAGCTGAAGTCGTCCGCTGGTCACTTTGGCTTATGCGGCATGCCTCCGATATGACAAACACCTCATGAAATAAATCACGGCGAAACGGGCGAACCAACACTAGGCGAGCAACGTGCTCAACAACTTGAAAACGAGGACTTCACAGGTGCGACAATCAAACACGACCAAACGCAACAACCATCGCCGGTGAACTGAATCGTGCAGCGCGGGTTGTTC
This sequence comes from Eristalinus sepulchralis, assembly GCA_944738645.1. Lineage (NCBI taxonomy): Eukaryota > Metazoa > Arthropoda > Insecta > Diptera > Syrphidae > Eristalinus > Eristalinus sepulchralis. Next base: position 11,843,756 of record OX122886.1, read on the forward strand.
GCACCGAAGTCGTGCTGTGCTGTGATTTCGAAAATCTGTTAAACAGAGCCCCCGACAACCTTCCGTGGCTTACTCACAGCAAACTACTGGGGGTTGGTGGGTGGGTGGGTGAGTGAGACTTGGAACAAGCATCAGCTGCTCTGCGATAGCAGAGTGTTTTGGGGCGCCATAGCAGGCTATAGGGATCCGCTTTCTTTGCAGACCACGTTGAGCTGTCGTGGTGAATATTGCTTGAGGGGAAATTCATTAACAGCGAACGTTCTTTTTACAGAAATGTAGAGCTCTGCAGATGCACTGTTGTTCTGTTAATGTGATTCTTTGCAGTTCGATGGAGACTGACTTGTTATGATTGCTACTCAATGCCCAAGGCTAGGCCAATGAAAAATATTGATAACTCTATTATTTGGAGCATTGTAGGGGGTGAATGACTGGACTTTATAAAATGCTTTGTTTGATATTTTTTTTTTGCGTCAAAGTTATTGAGCTATGGGAAGGACACCGCTGATTTGTTGTCACTAAATAGTGTTGGTCGTGTAGAGCGGATGGAAACCAATGCTCCGGCCGAAAAGTCTTCGAATCCATCCCGAGGGACGGCCCAGTAGAGGAACAGGTGGTGCACGCAAATGAAAAGGGCCCTAAACCCGCTATGGGTGCGAAACTGGAAACAGCTAAAGATCGAGCTAGTTGGAGACGCTTGTTGGCTGAGGCCCAGGTCCACCCCGGACTGTAGCGCCACCTTAAGTAAGTAAATAGTGTTGGTGCGCCCTTAGTTAATTGCGTCAAATGAACACGCGTTTGAAGGATGACATGTCAGGCAAATTTTTTACCGAAACAGCTGTCTAATTCGTTCCTCATTTCAAAAGTTTAACTGATTGGAATATGAATGAAATATCTGAAGAAATACGCGAAGTGATGCCTTTTTACTTAAAGAAGGGATCAACTTAAAAGAAGGAAACTATACACTGGTTGACAAGTCACTAAAAAAGTCGGTGAACTTTTGCAACCGGTGAATCATGTCCTGCACGGAAACTGTCAGGAGATAGCGGAGCCACAAAGGATCAATAGTTTGTCGGACTTGGAATCATCTCAAATAAGCAGGCTACTCTAGGAAGCTCGCTGCCACATGAAACAACGCAAGGAAATTGAATTAATCGAGTAACCATCATTGAAACTCTGCTGGAATGTAACGAAATGGAGCCATTTCTAGAACGATTCATTATGAAAAATTATGGCCAAAGGTCGGTGTATGACCACAAGCAACAATCAAGTTTAACTTAAGTGTTCAGGGGGCTTAAGGGATATTGTCTACTACAAACTGATGAATGGCGAATTCAAGAAATCCGGAAAGAGCGACCAGAAAGAGTTAGCAGCTAGGAATTGCCTTTCTTAGCGGTAATGCTCGAAAACAAACATATTCGAAAACCGTGAACAAAATGAAGGACCTTGGCTAGGAATCCGTAATCCGATTGATTATCCGATCCATACAATGGAAGCATCAACTATCGTATAGATCAAATATTGCACCACTTGACAACCATTTGCTACGGTTTCTGCAGTAACTTTTTCAACGTAAAAGATTGTTCGGTTGAATAGTGTGATGAAATCACTTGGAAAGGTTTTTCGTTACAAAACTTCAACATCGATGAAATTTCCAAAGAAGTCTCTTCCGGGTCTTAAGCTGAAGCTGCCCGAAAAATGTCCAAAAGGTTGTATATAATTTTGGCCCTTAAAACAGTCACCTTGCAGATACGTTCAAGGTTATCCCGAACTTTGGGAGCTGTAAGCAACATTTTTTTTCAGACCAAAATAATCACACAGACAGTAAGTGAAGTAAATTGAAGAGTATAGACGCAATGTATGTACAGAGTGAATGACTTGAACTCCATTTTTTTTGGAACGCTATAAATTCTTCTTATTTTTTATCAACTTTGTTGTACCAAAGCCCAAAATATTGGTAAACACGTTAATCTTCAAACTGTATCAGTAATTTTGAATACGCCTATCTTCTTCTACTTCTTCTTGTGGCACTACAGTCCGTGGTGGACCTTGGCCTCAACCAATATGCTTTTCCAGCCAGCATTATCTTTCGCCAGCTTCCGCCAGTTGTGCACTCCAAGTTGGTTGATGTCCTTCTCCACCTGAGTGTACCACCTTAGCCTAGGCCGTCCTCTGTTGCGTTGTCCCAATGGCTCAGATTCGAAGACTCTTCGGGCCGGAGCAGTGGTGTCCATATGCTCAACATGGCCTGGCCAGAATACGTCTACCTTAGGCGCCAATAATGGCCTTGAGGCGGTTGAAGAAAGAATCGCACGCAAGTGGCTCTTTTGTACTTTGTCCCATTCCCGGCGAAATGCTTGTTTGAGATGGTCCAAACATTGGCACAAAAAAATTGCATCAACCTTCGCCTTTAAAATTCAACAGTCAGAAAAATCAAACGGATTTTCATCCATATTGTTTGCAATTAAATGTGTCGAAGAAATGAAGTTTGATGAACATTGTTTTTTACTCAATCTTGGTTGACACGCGCTTTGTGAGACGGTGCTGAGTCCTGTTAAAATGTCCATCGTCTCTGATTAAATGTTTGTCTACCCCAGGCTCCAGTACTGCCGCTTAGACAGTTTCACAGCATACGGTCCTATTACTTTTGAAACCAGAGTTCAAAAATGTGAGCGAAAAGGGAACATTTGCGGTTATGGTGGTCCATCACAAACTGTGCTGTCTGCTTTCTCTTGGACGCCCGAAGGTGTACATTTTTAAAGGACCTACCTGGCAAGAAAACTTACTCATTTTGTTTGTTGACATATTGCTCAATAACTCGATCTAACAATAAGTTCAGCAACTCACTACTTTTGTACAAGTACAAGTACAAGCGGTGCAAGATTGAGTACTTTTTCGACTTGGGCATCAGCCAGTATGTGTTGCATCAATTTCAACGATATGTTGAGCTTAAGAGTCATTTTTCTTCCACTTCGGCTTGAGTCTTCACTTTCCTAACCCTTTCTGCCCATGTTGCTATTTTCTGACAACCTCCATAGCGGATTTGTAACGCTGCCAGTATTGCGGTAACGAACTGTGGTTGATAGGAAAAATGTTTTATTCACGTTGAAATGTTGGAGATTTATAAAGATGGTTAATTGTGGTTTTCCAACCATCCCACATGAATACAAACTTTTTAACACAACTGAAAGACAAATCGTTTATAAGGCTTGTAAACAATAAAATGATCTGTTATGTGTCAATATTTGAGCTGTCACTGCCATGAACGGTTTGGAAATGATAGCAATTTGAAATTTGTTGCAGTTCGAGCCTGTCAGAGTGTATTAAGAGCTGACTTTTTTTTCAAAAAAAAGGACGATCACCGACAGATGACACTGCGATTTAATAATTCTACTTTATTGGGTAACATACACCAACACTTGAAATTTAAACTAATTTGCACATTTAGCCCACATTTTTCCTGTACGCTGGCGACATTATCCGCATTGCTGTTGAGAGTAGTTGGTATCCACGTGTTCATTAACTCCACAAGAAATATCATGGCTGGAAATTCATTGCAGGTAGGTGGTAAAAGATTAAGTCTGTAATACTAGAAGCAGTTCTGCACTTTTCGGTATGCCCCTGAACTCTCTCAGCGATGCGGTTTATGGTATATCCCCTCAATCGTTGCAAAACTTTGTCCTCTTATGGGTCTCTTGGGAACAGAGGGCCAAATCTAGAGAAAGCGGTGGCTGAGGCATGATTACGATTTATTTTTATCAAAAAACTTACGTCAAAGTTCAGAAATTTTGAAACGAACTTCGTTAACAGAATCTTCATGCTCGAAATTTCCAAAAAATTTGCATGACATGAGCCAATCGATTTGCTAACATCTTCAGCAGCTTCTCCAATATTGACACGAGGATTTTACAATTCTTAAGGACTTAGATTGTCAGTTTCATAAGTAAATGCAAAGAATGGAATGCTGAGTTCAAAACGACGATGGTATAGAAAGTTTTCAAAAAGTTTGACTTGGCGAGTAGAAACTTGACCAACGAGAGTCATTCCGTATAAAAAAACATTTATGGCCTCAATGCGTGTAGAGTGAGTTGCATGGAAAGAAGATCAAATTCGACTGCCGAATTCGAGAATTATGTACACATGGGTAATGGAGAGGAACTTAGAGACCTACGCATTGGAAAATCGCTTAGACGAACGAAATCGCTTAACATGCAGCTCGGAAAGGAGGCGCCATCGGAAAATATAGCACTTGGAAACGGGGACTTCACAGGTGGGACTATCTAACGTCAAATGCAACGCAGTTTGTTGGAACCACAGTCATGATATACTCTGATTTCAAAATTCTATTAAAAAAATCATCGGAAGACACAGCCTGAAAGGCCAGGGCATTTGGATGCGAACTCTGGCTGCAGGACTTCGCCTCGTGGCAGAATATGTCTCTGTGTCGTGAGCACCCGGTTCCCAAAGCTAAACATTTTTTAAAAAAAATCTGTCAAACTGATTGATCACGTTGCCATCGACGTCCATCACTCCTCCAGCGATCTCGATGGGCGAACCTTCAAAGGTGCCAACATCAATTTGGATAAGGAAAACGCGGTTTGAAGTCGGAAAGCTAAAATAGCAGTTGATGGCTAGGAACCTCTCGGGCAAGAGTCCTTCGGAGAGTTCGACGCCTGCTTTTACAATGGAAAAAGAATGACATCAAGAAGCCATTAAAGAAGCTGCCACTAGTGTGCTTGATTTCATGACACTTTCTAGAAGAGACTCACAGCTTGAGGACGAGTCTATGAAGCCTCTGTTGTTTGAGGTCTATGAACACGCTTGCATCAAATAGAAGTCCTACAAAGCAACGCTGAATTAAAAATTGGGATCTTTTCGTGAGCTCTGTGAACAGAGAAGAAGGCAAGAGCATTGGGTTCTCAGATGGAAACAGAAAAAAGCATAGTCGAGGAGATGGAATTGTGCTAAGGCAGAAATTAAGCCCCGAACCCATGACTGCTGGAATGAAACCGAAACCCTTTACTGAGGTCACCCTTCATCTTCCCTTCTGCTCATAAGCAAACGGCGATGACGGCCGAAATACTGCTGTTAGGCAGAATGTTCCACTGAATTCGAATGACGATGGACAAGAATTCCATCCCTGCAAACTAGACGCAGTCATACGAGGACTATCGAGACGAAGTCAAGCAAGGCTGGTGGAGCTGACGGGCTATCCGCAGAACTTCTTAATGCAGCTGGGAATGATCTGTTTGGGGCACGTAGAAACATATTTACTAAAGGAAGCATGCCTGATGAGTGGAATCAGACATGCTATTCGTGTGTTCAACAGCTCGGTACACACGAAAAAGAAAGGAAACCTTTACAACTGCACAACTCTCCTCAACATAGCCCGTAAGATCGTCTCTGCCATATTCCGTAAGCGCCTGTGACGAAAGGTCATCATCGGTGTAGTTTTAAACTGGGGAAGTTCACCATAAACAGATGTTGCGGCAGACCCAGGAAAGGATTCCAAAAGTACAAAGTGGCACCCACATCTAATTTATCCATTTCAGGTTGCATATGCAAAGTGACGAGCTTTACAGATCCATGCCTAATTTTGACATTTCTATCAAACTTGGCAAATTGTGCGGGATGGCAATGAAGAGCTCTCGCTTCTCCGTCAACTTCGATAACGAAATCACCGAAACCTTCAATGTCGAAAAGGCTTACAAATGAAATACCAGATAAACCGGCGCTGACTACTTCAAGCTCAAGCACTGAATCGGCTGACAATGTCAACTAAACTCCCACTAGCCAAAAGATTCCTTAAGTAGGTGAGCAGATCTCATTGCTCCCATTGCATATGGCCTAAGTTCGACCTAAGCTGCATTCAACCTATGAGGTGTTCATACTGGCCGTTGCACGATGGGTGTTTTGGTAAAGAGTGTGAGGATGACTTCTGTAGGAGCTGACAAATAACAAGAATCACTGGAGCACCTCATTCGTCGCTACCCAGCTTTTCAGGAACGAAAAGTAGGTTCTTTCAAGACCTCATCGAACTGGTTCGGTTCATTCTTATATCGGGGACAGTTTTGGTTATTGTATGCTAAGTGACATCTTCTGCTCATCGTACACTCTTACAGGGTATAATGGGTCAACATGGCATAAGTGACTGTTACTGCTTCTTTTTGCGTTAAAAGCCTTCTTACTTAACTGAACCTAACGCGATCAATACACAATGATGCCACTCGGAAGTAGTGATCCTCTTTCAAGGCTGGAGAGGGATATAAGGTTACATCGAACATTTTTTAAGACCTGAGCTTCTCCTCAGAGGAAGACACTGAAACTTGTGTCCCTCTGTACATTTGTTCCCTACTCCAAATCGCATCCTTTTACGCTCGTAATTGACACACCTATAATTAAATGCATCCCCCATCGTGAAAAATTAAATTTCGAACTCCACCCAATCACCATCCGCCCTCGATGAGCAGCCATTCACCCCGCATAAGGTAATCACAAAACATAAAGCTGTCCAAGAGACACGAGCAACTCAATAGCAAACCTCGCAACCGCACACACTCCATCCGCCTAAGGGCTAACCCATTCCTCATCAACTGCAGCGCCACCCACCTACACTGCCGCCACACAAAGGGGATCCAGTTAAGCTCGGCCCTGCTCCGAAGCACTTTTCACTGAGCCTTTAATTACTTCTTGATAATTGGTGTCTATTACCTGTTCACGAGTGTAGCAATAAAACTTTTCCGATTTTATGTGGCTACAACGGAGCAGACATCTTAAAGCTTCACATCAAGTGCTGTCAGTGCTTGTAGCCTGAACAGGATACAACTGCCAGTACGGGCACGGAGCATGATTGTGCCTGGTGTTGTGCCAAAGAAATTCCCGTGTTATCCATGTTTGCGTGTCACGACCTTTCCACAAAGCACGAGCGAACTTTTTTTTCTTTCCTTTCGCCCTTTCCGCATACACAGTTCATTGTACAAAGGAATGCCGGAAGGTGTGTTTGTGTGTGTGCATACTCAGATACTTCCGACACTTGATAATTACATTTCAAACTTTTCCTGGGTTATAATCCATCAAAACGAATCTAGGACTTTCGGCGCACAAGCTACACGGCCGGCGTTTATGCGGCTCTCAGGCTCTGGGGCTCTCCCAGCCTCCCGTCATATTCCGGCAGGATTGCCCACATGCATGGATCCTGGATCAATGAATCAAATCGTATGATTAATCAACATGCGAAGGTGTAATTAATTATTTCGGATTCCTGTCAATGGTACATCAGCTCCACTCGCCCTGAGGAAAAGTTATCCTCGGCTTTATTGAATATTTAACCAGTCCTGCGGTGGGCATACCGTGATGGGCAAAACTACGTCTAACAGCGAACACGGGCAACTCCATTTATTGGCCACAAACGAGCGCGCGGGCTGAGATGCGGGGGCGCATGCAATCATGCCGATACCGGAAAGTATCGAATAAATGATTTGGGTAGTGTCCTGGGAACTGATACACATGTCGCACGTTGTTTGCCATTATTCACTTACTCACACGACATCCCGGTGCCTCTTCGTAGGTTTTCTCTGTTCGCCCTGCACTAACCCCCAAGGAGTCCCTTGACATGTGAGCTTTGTGATTTCTTTGATTTCGGATTCAGACTGCACTCGCAGCGGTGGCCGGGTCGGCAAACAAAAGTTATTTGTAATTTTGAAGACGCCAGCCAGCCACACACAAGGTGATTATTAGCGTCCTTTCCTGATGCGGGTCTATTAGAGCGTAGCTCGACTGCAGGCACAATGCAAACACCATTAGCCTTGCGTCTTGCCTTCGTCATTTTGTTTCGCAATCGACAGATTCGATGTGCGGCGGGCGGGGGACCGGCGGCGATGTAATGAGCACCTTATCGCGAGCCCTAGGTACATTGCACCATTCAATTTGGCATGACTCAAATGGGCACTGTGTGGCGGCAAGTTCTCGCCAAATTATCGTCCTCCATGATGCCCGTACTTCAAGTTATTCCACGTTCAAGTCAGGCGGTGGCATGCACGAGTACGAATGTGGAGCTGCCGTTTATATGGTTTTGTGCCGCCGCCGCCGCCGCCGCCGAAGGCATGAAATAGTCATTTTCTGTCCACACTTTAACTTCTGGATAGTTTTCGTCCGCGCCGCCACCGACCGAAACACGCGGGATGGTGAGTGGCAGGAAGCGAGGCGAATTATCGTCACGGAATATCAATTGGAGCAGCGACAACGATTGAGATCGCATGAGAGCTCTGTAATGGATAACATTAGACTGCGGGCGGCATTGCATGAAGGTCTCCAGGGGGTGCTTACGCCGCGATAGCGATCAGTGAAGTATTTAGAGATTTAACGGTGGCAATTGTAGCTGGCTAATTGCATTCCAATGTTGAATGTTCCTTCGTGACGTAACCGCTGGATGTAATGATCGCAAGGAAATCCGTCAACAGAGTGACGTAAAACTTTTGGGAAGTACGCAGTTTTGAAGGTGAAGGGACGTGGCCAACAGGGGGTTGGAATTGGCCAAAAGGTTTCTCCTCCCAAGGTATCTCAAGGACAGGTTTTCACTTTCGGGCTGAATAGGAAGCCTCTGTGAAGGAGTTCCTCCATTCGAAGAAAAGATCTGGAGCTGGGAGTATATGAGTGCCGGGTCAAAAAGTTTATTTTAGAAACTCCGTGTAAACAGTCTGATCATGACTGTGCAATTATTTCTCATCCTCGTCGTTATCCTAATCCTCGTCCTCGCCCTCCTCCTAGTGTCTCGCTTTAGCTCTTGAATAGTACAGACGCCGATAAATCATTTGAAAGCTGATCTCTTGCCTTCATCGTTAAGATTGAAGATTTTTCTTGCCATTGCTAGGCAGAGGCAGCTGAAACGGAAAAATGTCATCCTGCAGGCGGTAATTGTTCGATTGTCGGGTTTGCTTGTGAGATAAGAAATAGAGACCATTGCAAATATTGTGTGCCCTTTTAGTGACCTGGAGGTGATGCTTTGTCGTCATTATGCCCTCTGCAAAGGATGGGACAGCATAAGTGCTAGGGGCTTGTGATGTAGATTTGTATGCTTAAGTTTGGATTTCAGTTTAGTTCATTTGAATTTAAGTACATACTTGGACTGCTTGTTTCAACAAAACAAGGAAACGAAACCCTTTATGTTCGAGTATAACTTGCGTGCGTAGACTGTAATACGTACTTTGCAGACTGGAGTTAGACAAGGTTACGTACTCTCGCCACATTTGTTCAACCTGGCCTTGGATGACATAAAATGACAAGCTTCAGAGGCATACCCTTGGACATAGGGGGCAGCCTTGAACAAAATCTTACTAGAGTCTCACAACAATACCCACAAAATTTTCCAAATGAAGGTACTGAGCCAGTTTGTAGCACAAGTGGGTCCAAATATCAAAGTCTCTCGAAACCTTGAGATCGTTGACGCTAATGTGGAAGCAGTGGACGAATTCCGACGAATGATGGCAGCATCATTGCTAGGAAACACGGCTCAGGAGCTGGTATACAGAACCGAACATCAAGGGATCGAGTTATCTTTGGCATGCTGAACAAAATCTGAAGATCGTCCCCAATATCCAATCGCACTAAGCTGACAATTTTTGGATTGGACGTGAAGTCAGTGCTAATTTATGGTTGCAAAACGTGGAATGCGACTTTGAGAAATACCGTCGCTTAAGGTATTCAACTCAAGACAACACCATAGGCACAATCTTCCAAAAGTCCGTTCGACTTCTAGGTTATGCTGACGACATTGACTTGATTCGACGGGACATTGACGTGATTGCTGGCACAGAAGCGGAAGCGGCTAAAATGCTTCTGTTGGTTAATGAGGGAAAAACGAAGTACACGCTGTCATCAAGGAAGGGCACCCAACACCGACATCTCGGACTGAGCGTCACACTAGGCAGCAGAAGCTTCGAAGTAGGCAAAGGCTTAATCTACCTCGGCTCCGCAGTAAGTAAAGACAACAACACCAGTACTGAAATCAAACGCTTTCAAACGCTTCTTTGGGCTTTCGAAAAACTAAACTGGCTGTGGTCCTGGTTGCCATTATGGTGTTAAAAGGAGAAGATTCAACGAACAACTTTATAGACTTTACGGCGTCATGCGACCAGTCGTCTTTTGATACAACGTTTAAGATGGCTAGGTCATGTAGGGCGTATGGACACCACATCTTCGGACCAAGAAGTCTTCGAATTCGAGCCGTATGAAATGGCTCACACAAATGGAAAAAGGTCCTCAACCAACTTTTAGCCTGCATTTGGAGGAAGCTGCCGGTAGATCCTCATAACTGAAAAGGAATGTTAGTTGAGGCCCGGGTCCACCACGGACTGAATAATAATAATAATAAGGTGGTACTACAGTCCACAAGGGACCAGGTCCTAGCTTCTACAACAACTACTCGTGTTCTCTTACGAATAGCGACCTAAATTTTTTTGCCGGCTCCGAAAGGCGAGGTTTGAGAAGATTTACAACGCCACGGCGACCACTGCGTACTTAAGCGCCAGTGAAAGTATTTATCAAGTAGTGCCGATTTTTATGAGTCGACCAGACTGGCCATTTTGCTGGAACTCCGCCGCTACAAATGGGAGTTGATTAGCCATATACTACGTAACGGCATCACCCGGGGAGGTCTAGATTGGAAGTTTCAGGCACTGTAGGCCACTCAACATATCGAAGAGACTATCTGAAGCAGAAGTGTTGAAAGCAGGACGATCACAGCGACGGATAAAGTTCCAAGCTCTAGATAAATGCCATCATAGGACGTTTATTGAGGCCCTCCGTTCTACCTATGTTCCCATGTAGAAATATGTATTTATGATAGAACAACCAGACACGCTCGTTTAACATAACTTGCTGCCCTTAAGGGCCCCGGTCTTCTTTCCTACGCTGCATGCTAGTCGACTCATTACTTGTCGCCTTGAATAGATAGTCTTTTTAATTTTTTTTTTTCGTCTACAGTTATCAATCGGCGCCAAAACTCGGTCTTATTGCCTCTAAACTGAGCCAACAGAGCGCTGGAAATGTTCATGCGCGCACGTTTGTGGTCTAGCGTAAGCAAACGCGGCACCCAACGCGCGGACAGCTTTCTCATGCCCAAATCTTGGTTTAATATATGGCAAACACGTTCTTTTGACATCTTCATAATCTCAGCTATTTCTCTAACTTTAATCCGGCGGTCGTCTAGTACCAATTGATGAACTTTAGCGATGTTATCGTTAGTGGTTACAGTTTTTGTACGCCCAGGACGTTCATCATCTTCCAAGCTCCTGCGACCACGTTTAAATTCAGCTGCCCAAAATTTTACGGTGGTAAACGATGGTGCAGAGTCACCATACACAGAGTCCAACTCATCTTTGATTTGTGAAGGCGTATTGCCTTTCAAAAATAAAAATTTAATTACAGCTCGATATTCAATTTTTTCCATTTTGGGGGGATAATGGTGCAAGATAAATTTCTGAAATTTTGGCGAGTAGCTATTATAATATGCACAATTTGAAGTAGAAACTTTTTTTTCACTTGTGCCGCTAGCTTTAGTTGAGGTCGGTTATTTATCAGACAGCCCTCGTACATAGTTGACCTTCTATTTGCCCAGGACTGCCTCTGGCCAGAAACTGGGCTAGGAAAGGAATTACTTGAATTTTCAAAGACGACTCCAAAGCGATGAAGGGATCTGGAGCTGGGTTCTTTGTGCAAACCGATAGAGTTAGACTTCAAACTTCTTGAGGTAATTTTGCGTCGAGTTTCCAAGCGGTAACATTTGCGATCCTGGGGGCGGCGATCTCTATTTTTGAAGAATAGGTGGAAGGGGCGATCTTTGTTATCTCAAACAGAAAAGGCTGCAGTAGACAACCGGGTTATTTCATCTTCGTTAAGCTCTTAAGTGTGCTTGAGCTTACTGATGGCACTCTATGTGAAGCCTGTAGAGGTGAAGACCAGCTGATCAGGTGACGGCTGCTTGGCGCTGATGTGGTGGAAGCTGGAAGCAGAAGCAATTGCTAGAAATCACATTGAACGTAGGTTAGGTTACTGCCTGGTAGTACGATGGACCTGTTCGCTCCACTGCAGTGCTTACCAACCTCTTGCAATAAAAAAAAAACATTGAAGAACCTCAAGATCACTTGGTAAGACAAAATATAAAAAGAAGACGTCCCCACTTAGTTTCTTTTCCAGCACGAGAAGCAAGAGAAACTTATGCAGACTCCATACCTAGAGTAGATTGGAAAGTGGTAACACAAAGCTGAAGACTGGCATTCTCATAAAAGAGGGAAACATTGAATTTGCTAAGCCCAAGTCGGTAAGCCAGGTTTCTCCTACTTTTGTTATAAAAACGAGTACATGGGGTGGGGCTATAGATCACTATGGACCAGGGCATAGTTTCCTTAGAAGCCACTTCTGTTGTCCGTCCTATCGTTCCCATAGGAGGAGAAGGAACCTACAGTTCAATGCCGACTCCGCAGAGTAAAAATTTGAAAAAACATTCAAAGAAAAATTTAAATTATGAAAATTGGGATCAACGGCAAATTAGTTTGGGCCCATTTGAAAGAGTGTTGAATTGCCAAGCCAAACTTGAAATAAGTCACTCGAAAGCTGGCAAATTCCCCACCACTCAAAGCAGTGTTGCCGACACTGAGTTCTTAGTAAATCTTCATTCGCCTGATTCTATCTCACAAGCTGTGGCAAATCAATCCACCAATCCAACAAACAGATGAAAACAACGACCTCCTTGCCAATTAAAGGAAATTTGAATTTCCCAATGAATTCGTAAAAGTGTATGAATTTTAATTCGACTTCAATCGCACTCGACTAGAATCACAAGAGACACGAGGGGTGGGTAGCAATATTTCAGGTAACCTTCGAACTTTGAAGTTTCCAGACATTCGAGCAGAACACAATGAAATTCGAATGAATGCCAAATTGCTTTCCAATCGTGATCCCCAGTCGCAAGCGGGATGGTGGAGCGGTACACATTCGAAATCCAAGTAAGCCACTGTGGCCATTTCAATTGAATTGGGTTGAGGGGAGAAAGCAGCTCTTGTTGTTGTAATTATGTTTCAATCCAACTAGTCAGATTTAATTGATACTTGACGGTCATAGCTCAAGGAGGGGATGTTTTTTTTTTCTTCTTTCCTTGGGAGTTATTGAACTTTTAATTTCGATTTCTGTCAAGTGTGGTCCGTCCGGCGACGTTAATTGAATTGACAAATTTAATTTTTTAGGAACTACGATATTCTGGGCTCATGTGTGGGCGGAGGACAGTGTTGATGTTTGCTGGAGACTCAATCAAAGCAGAAAGATAAACACACGCCGTGGCTTCCTAATTGTGCAACATTTAAATTCGGAACAATCCTCATCAGACATCCTTGAAGTCATTTTAAACGGAAAATAATACCAAGCTGTCCAATGAATAAATCAGAAGCAATTACGGCATCAACATGCATTTTAATTCGTCCTCAATATTCATATCCTCATCGTTTCCCTAAGCATCGAGCACACAAAGGCACCTCAGCACCCCAGCATCATGCTCAAATAAGACATTACCTGACAATCTGTCATTGTCAATCTTAGCCTCGATTGCATTCGCATCCGAAATCAGAATGCAATTCAATGACAATTACCATGAGCATGGTGATGAATCCGCCAAACAGAAGTTTCCAATTTGTTTGGATCAATGATTCCTCGCCTCCGCCCGACTGCTGGCTTCAAGAGAAATCCAATCAAAGGACGGAAACTCTTGCTTTCGCTTACAAATTGAGTCGTTAGTGTGCAATGAGCCACCGCACTGCACCGCACCGCGATGGGTGACAGTTTTAATTGATACTTTCCATTCAGACGGGAGTGCAGAAAGAATTCTTGTTATTATCCTTGCTTTGAGTTTCACGTGCTGTGCAGAATTGTGGTACGAAGATACGGAGTCAATGAAGGGGAAAGTTGGCGGCGAACGCCTGATTGGAGGCACTGAAAAAGTTCTGTCTCTTCGGTGACAAAACACCACGAGGCACAGATTCGAATCGGGATGTGCTGGGAAATGCTGTCAACAGCTCTTGTCAGAGATTGATTGATTCGTTTTCTTCCGGGCCTGTCATGCGACCGCAAATACTGATTAATTAGCGAGGTGGAAGAGGAAGTTGTGAGTGGAGTGGTAGACTTCTGTGGGAATTTGTAAACAAATTTAGAGCGACGACGACGGTGGAGAATGGGTTTCAGTGGCAGTAGAATAGGAGAATGCCTTAGATAAGTTAAAAACAATGCCGACTGAATGTTTTCAACGCTGTCTAGTTTCCAAGTTAACACTTATGTATTCCTAAAGGCAATTTGGCATTCGACGGAATGAAGCTGTGTGTGAGGGGGTAATTACTAAACTTCATCCTCTGAAGGTGTCCCTACAAAAAATAAGAAATCTACTATCGGGTAGTACATTCTAGCAGACGTCTTCTGTCTTCTTTTAGGCGAAATGGACTTAGACTTGCTGTTTGGTTTTAATCCCGTGTGAAAGCGTATGAATTCGCAGATTTTAGAAAACATTTTGAAAACAGCAATATTTGGCAGTGGCTTGATTCTTATTTTTGTTAGGGACATTCCTTCCTTCATTCGAATGCTGTGTACGGCGACCCATCTTCTTTCATATCCACCGTAAAAACTTTATTTAGTAAGCCTTAACCTTATCGCACTTCGATGCACCAGAAAATCGTGACGTGACGAAGAACCACGACCTTGAAGTGTCTCGACCAACGTTGAACTACTTTAGATCAGTGTTTGACTCTGTCTTATTGGAATCTTAAGCTGTTTCTGCACCGTTTCGTGGCCGTCAACAAAAACGTAGATCCTCCGGTTCATACCAGAGATCATGAAACATTCAAAGCCATGGAGTAGGATGAATATGGTGCGAAGAAGACAAAGACTGTCCATCGGCTGGTAACGTGATAGCCACCGTTTGACTTACATCGACTACCTGGAGAAAGACAGAATCGGCTCTACTATGCGAAATTGTTGGGGCTCCGAAGGGCAGAAACAATGTTTCCAGTTGGCGATTTTCCATCCATCGTGAAAACCCACCGCCTCACACAATTGCCCTTGCCATGGCAAAATTGATCGAAGTAGACCACCAACTACTACCCTATCTATTGATCATTCACCATATTTAGCTTCATCCGACATCTGTTTGAATCCGAACTTCCTTGTTCGAGATGCTCGTCGAGTATAAATCGCCACCATGGAGTTCTACTACTCTGAAGAGCAAGAAAGAGTGTTTTCAGACGTGCTGAAGAAGTAGGTACCTCGTTGCGATCTTTGTATGGATCCAACCATATCGGTTTTTAATTTTAATTTTTTATTGTATTTTTATTGAATTTGATTTTGAAGAATGCATTTTTTTTATTTCAAAAATGTGCCAGAAAACTGCGGAGACATTATATCGGGAGATTCATTGCGAAATTTGAAGCTGTTTTTACAGGTCACTCGTGACCGCTATTATTTTTGTTCAGCATCATTTGGCAAGTCATCATAGAAAGACTCGCACGACAACAATGGTTCCTACTTATTCAGCTGTGTATGGAAGATCAGCCTTCTGTGAGAACGTGCGATTCAAGGAACATACAGTGCGTGTTATCGACCTACAATACAATTTGCAGCACGGAGTGAAGAAACTGAGAGTGTACGCAAATACCGTGATAAATCGATTCGCCACCGCTTTCAGCAACTGGACCAAGTTAACGGACTGGGGGCTTTTTGAATTTCCAGCACATGGTCTTCGTGAGCCCTGTTCTTAACAAGACGGCGCTAGGAGCCATTTGGCTTATCGGGAAATCATTTTGATGGGCACTTAACTTCACCTTTATTTTTTTTATTGCATTTTTATTGATTAGCGTTATTTGGCCCTAGACTATTTTCTCTGAGGATATGTAAGCCAGATAGGACTGATGCTTTCGAAGCCACTCCTTCACTCATGTCCTCCACGAAATTCCAGTCGTCCAAAATTTTACCATATTAGTGGTCAAAACATTTGATCAAACCGACTGATGTCTCCACTCAAGGCCAAAACTATGCATTCAGGCGGATAAAAACTGAGCAGTGAAGTTGGGGTTGTGGTTTTTTTGGCCAACGCCATTGAGATCTGCATTAGGCATTACCTTTGCAATGTTATCAAAAGCGCTGTTGTGCGTGCTATTGTAAACTCACGAGTAGAAGGGACCTACAGTCTTTTCGGACTCCGAATGGCAAAATATAAGAAGCTTTTCATAGACATTTAAAACTCCTTAAGTGTTCTCGATTGGGGTGGTACTGGAAAAAATGCGTGATCCGGAATGGAATCAGGGATATTCGGGGTGTGGGTGGACGCACTAAATCAGTACTCCACGACTCTTTTTACTGCCTTACAGACACCAAAATTTAACACATCAAAAAGCCGACATCGAAAAACGTGCTCGAAAAGTTGTCTTTTCCCTGGAAATTTCGTAGGTTATCCTGAAGAAGTCTATTGCTGACGAAAAACTGAGAAATAACGAAGAATAATGGAGGAAACTTGAAACAAGTTGGTACGCTGCACTGAAACACTTGCCACTCTTGTTACTCTCTATATGATCGAGTCCATGCCGAGAAGTGTCCGAATAGTGAAAGAAATAAGGACTACCACTTAGCACTAAGGGGATACCTTATAGCTTTTTAAAAACAAACGAGTGCAACCACACGGGCTGTAGAATTGAAACTGATTGTCATTGTTTGACATTTGAACAATTATTATTGCTTGTAAGTGGAAGGTATAAGGTGAATAAAAATAGAGCGCTACACAAATGAACAACGCATTCTCATTGTGAAATTGTTTTAACAAAATGGTGAAAGTTTTGCGGCTACAGATCGCAAATTGCGATCAGTTTGGACAAAGAGTCAACTGTAAAGCGATTAAGGGAAAATTTTGCTTAAACTGTGTCTGTAAATGATGTAAAGACAACAACACGTCTTCGACCAGGTCGATCGACCGAAAATATCGCAGCAGTCGCTCAAACTCCATCCACCTTAATTCGACACCGAGCTCACCAAATTGACGAATTTTGACGAAAGATTTGCATCTTCATGCATTCAGAGTTCAATTGACTCAGGAACTGAAGCCAGCTGACCATGCACAGCGAAGGAGGTTCGTTAATTGGGTATTGGGGAGAACATGTAAAATGCTGATTTTGCCGATAAAATCATCTTTAGTGATGAGGCCCATTTCCATCTTGATGGCTTCGACAATAGGCAGAATTGTCGCATTTGGGGGGAGGAAAATCCTTGAGTGATTCACGAGAAGCAAGTGCATCCTCAACGTGTCACTGTGTGGTGTGGATTTTGAGCTGGAGGAATCATTGGACCTTTTTTATGAAAATGAGTCAGATCAAGCGCAAACAGACAATGGTGCTCTGTATCGTGAAATGATAAACAATTTTTTCGTGCCTAGAAACGAAGAAATGAATGTGGAGGGGACGTGGTTTCAACAAGACGGCCCCACATCTCATACAGCTAGAGAAACAATTCACTTGCTGCATCAGTCATTTCCCGGTCGTGTTATTTCGCGTTTTGGAGACCAGAATTGGCCGCCTAGATCGTGCGATTTAACACCATTGGACTTGGACTCTTCGGGGTTTTTTGAAGTCGATGGTTTATACGAATAAGCCGACAACGACTCAAGCCTTAAAAGAGGAAATTGAACGCTGCATTAATGAAACACCGCAGCATTTATGCAAAACGGTCATTGAAAATTTCATTAAAAGATCGCGTATGTGCCAGCAAAGCCGCGGCGGCCATCTGGTCGATGTGTTATTCCACACATTACTTCATCTTGTCTACTTGATGATATAATAAAAAATTCACGACTTTTTAAAAATATCTGCGTTTTAATTAAAGTTTTAATCTTGCGTTCTTGTTGGGATAACCTTTATAATGGCTGTGTCCCAATGGTTTGTCGAATTACCTCCTAGTAAAATTGTTTGAAACTAAAGCTGAATTCCGATTCCTTTTCTAAATTTTTGTAAAGTTCATTGCCCAAGCCCTAATCTCAGTTTTATCCCAAAATTCCTACTCAAGCCATTGCCCCATTCCTTACCGAACTTTTTGTTCGTGGTTAATGTTTAGGTCGTTGTTTAATTACTTGTTTAGGACCTTTTAAATAGTCATTGTCAAAGTGTTTGCCTAAGTTCTTGTCCAAATTCTTGTCCAAGTTCTTTTCCAAGTTCCTATCCACGTGTTGGGCAAAATAGTTGATGTAGGTTACTGTCCAAGTCCGTGGTACTAGTTCCAGTTCAAGTCCTTGTCCAAGTTCTGGTCCATGACTCAGTGTATGACGTTGCATACAATGTTGTATAATATCGTAACCCCAAATATTATGTCTTTCACTCTATTAGCCAGCCCCTCTCACAGCATCTCTCTACCGCACTGTTTCAGTTTTCCAATGAAATTCAAGACGATATTCTGTGCTATTAATGCTTTGTCCATAACTGCATATGTTCGACGCATTTTCGAACAGCTCTGTTTCCGTCCCACAATTTCCCACCTGATCAGCATTGTACTTAGCACACCAATTACACTTTTTTAATTTCACAACAAAACATCACTTTGGGTCGAAGGAATCAAACAAAGCCAAGCTCGCGGCATTAATTAATCAAACCACCACCCTTGCATCCATTCATGTGCATAAGCGTCACTTAATAAGACAATCACATCCTTTTAAAGCCACCGCAGTGACATCAGTCAACAAACCGTGATTCCCCGATTGAAGCACGCCCACACAGAGCGCACCGTTGTGTGTCACACAACACATCCGTATCCACTCAATTCATTCTCATTTTTGTTCTTTCCCTAAGTACTCCTGACGACATCTAAATGACAACAATACAACCTCTGAGTCGATTGTTTTACACCTTCCGCATCCCTTTCGCTTCAAGATGTTGTCATAAAAATAGCGCTCTCCGCAGCAAATAGAAAGCCATCCGCGGGCGAACCAGGCGGGATGAATGCGACCAAAGGATCTCTCCCATTCAATGAAATTTGCTTCATAGCACATCCGTGTTTTCAAAACTAGAGATGTACTGCAGGCGTGTTTGTGTGTGCACATGAGGAGGACAAGCACAAGAAAAAAGAAATGTCCGCATAGACTGGGGGGTTGTTTCCGCAATTTTATTTCAATTCGCGTTGCAAGAGAGCGGAGTCTTTTATGAAATAGGGCCTATTGTCGTTCAGACTGTTTTTTTATGACAGAAGGGCTGTGCACTGGTGTAAGGAAGCAAATCATTCTTCAATTGCTGTGCAAAAGTGATTCTAATTCACAGCTAGTCTGTCATATTTTGAGAAAGACATGGGAAGGGTGTCTCACTTTCAGAGGGGTGGTGTGCGAAATCACGTGTGGATTGGACGATGTTGTTAATGTCGTAAGGATGTTTACTCCGGGAATGGGAAGAAGGGAAAATGCAGTGAGGGCGAAGGGGAACAATGAAGACAATCTCTTGTTCTTGTTTTTATCCCATACCCCAGTAGATAGGCTTAAATGTCGTAGGAAGCAATTACTTTCCTTACAAACGATCATAATCAATCCTTTCAAAAAATTTTGAGCAAAAACGTTTTGTCATCGGATTACAGTTTCCGTCATCAAGGAAAGAAGAGCCTGAGGAAGGCACCCGGAGATAAGTGGCAGCAGAATTGATGAGGAAGACAATGCTCAGGCAAAAGGCACGGACTAAGACGGGTGAGGTAATCCATAGCATGGATTTGTCCTTTCCAAAGAAGGTTGCAAAAATTAAGTTGCCTCACCCTACTCCCTAGACCAAGAGTAGATACATGGCGGGTTCTTAGCCAAGGAACTTGCTAATTACTGGGAATAGAGTCGGCACTGCAGTACAGGTAAAGACAAGATTCATTCCTGCTTCATTGGTAGACGGCATTTGAATCCTATACTGGGCCCAATATGAGCTCAGATGGCACAAAAGTACGATAACAGGGGCATTGCACGTTTGGATCGAAGTATATGCAAGGCGATAACGAACTTGCCCTTCCGTTAGAAAAGGTAAAGAGACTGTTCTTGGCGACTCAACAAGTTTAGAAGAATTTGATCACTGGCTGTGATGCCTACGCTCGCCACAGTCTGAGGTCTTCTGCAGGCCTTAGATTTTCGTCGCTGTGCTTATATGATGTTAGAGAGGCAGCAAACTTTACTTTGTAGCGACTGCTAACAGAAGGGATGTAGAGTTCAATTCTTCCGTGGTCTCCAATAATGCGTCATTCTCTTATCGCCTCCCAGGAAGACATTCCAACCTCGTTGAACTCCACTATTAGAAGCCAGTTAGCGAACTGTGTTGTACTTCTACAAGGAGTTCAAGGACAAAGATCATTTTCAACATTAAGTGTGTGTGAAAGCTACCTTTAGTATCGATCGAAGAGGTGGAAGGTAATGTGCAATCCTTTTTACAGAAAGCTGACCATATCATCAGAAGAGAAATGACCACCCTGATGGAGTGATATGAGCTCAAATATAGGTCAAGATCTAAATGGATCGCTTTAAAAAAGGAACCTTCCAATATCCCAGCTAAGGGCAATGTTTGAACTCTTAAACAGCCCTTCCCTTTAGAAAGAAGAACTATGGGAGTAATTTTTACGAACTGACAGCTTAGCATCCATTGAAGCCATTGTGCAGGAGGGAATACTTTCCTAATTGAAATCGCGTCGGTTAAGGCGGCAACCCTTAGGTGGACACAAAACTTCTTACAACAGAGTCTATGGGGCCAAAAGACCGAAAGCACTTGTTTAAGTGATTTCGGACTTGGATAATGATATATAGTCCCACCACCTACAAGCCCATCCATAACTTCCTACATTACAGACGAAGTGAAAAGAAAAGAGCTCACAAATTGCATTCACATCGCAAGTCTTGTGATGGTTTTCCCATCGTCTAGACAGCAATTACTTACTTGCCCACCCAATAAAACAGGTAAAGGAGATAACGACGGAAAATTGTTTCATGTGCTGCTGTGAGGGGACAAAGATGTATGAGAATCCGTTTAAAACTTACTAGGCGATTGTCGAGAGCTGAAGGCTTGGTGGTTGAATCTTTAAGGCAGGTTCTTATTCAATGGGCTGAAAAATGTGTCACTCTGTTAAGAATATCCCAAGTCTTGCACATAGATCGGAGTGTTTCTAAAATAGGTGCAACATCAGAAGTAGATCCTACAAAGTAGTACAAATAGCTTTACAACTTACCCCTCTAAAGGGTATAACTGACCAGCAGCGCCTTATTTGCCAACATGCCCTCTTACCTTTTCCTGTGTATAATATTAATAAATACTAAATGCGTGGTATAACAGCCCACAGAGCCAGACCAGAACTTCTACAACAACTACGAGTAGAAGGGTCTTTTAGAGTTTTTAGCCGACTCCCAACGGCGAGATTTGAGAAGCTTTTCATAAACAATTGATTCTCTTTAGGTGTTGTCAGCAACTCGAAGAGGCGTTGCTGTGAAAAAATGCGAAGTGTCCCTTCCTGGAATCGAACCTAGACCTTCGGCGTGCGGGTCGACGCACTTACCCACTACGCCACGGCGACCACCTGTGACCGTACCTTACCCAAAAAGATAGATTAGCCTGAAAACTATTTGAACAGAATTCGATTAAAACCTATCTCTAAGGAACCAGAATAATTACAAATGTAAGGTACCCGCCGAGAGATATGAACTCTCATCAGCTCTTCATGGTTGCAGAAGAGGAAAAGAATGATGAGGCGCTTGACGTGCAAAATTTTATTCTGCTGTCTTAAGACCGTGGTCGGGTATAGCCCGCACTCTCGCCCCACAAGAATAGAAGAAGAAAAGAAACATTTTCCGATTACTGTGTAGCAAGGGCACTATTTTGTTGGGAGTACATATCGACCAGGCTCACATCCTCAATTTCTAGCCACAAAAAGCCCGTTATCACCTCGCGATAGCGAACAACATGCATGGAAACTGCCTGACCAACCTCATTTGCGAAGAAGTATGGCTCTAGCTCATTAACCGCATCAAACAGTCGCTCTGTGTATCCATCGGCCTTCCAACAATCACTCGCGGGTTCTCATTTACCCAAATGCAGCAATTCTGCTTGTTAACAAATCCACTGTGGTGAAAGTGAGCCTGGTAAAAATTTCAAAGTTCACGAAATGCATTTTGATTTGAACGCAAAAGAAAATTTACGCAAAAGACTTCAGCAATTTTAACGCGCTCCTAACTTGCGTACCTCCCCATGGATGAGTTTGTCAAAAAATGAAACAAAGAAATCTTGGGAAAAATAGTTGACGTTGAGGTGTGTGTGTGTGTTTTAGGCCTGCGACCATTGAAGGGTCTAAGCCTGAGCTATTGAGCTGCCTACCATTCTTGACGGTTCCTGGCACGCTCCTTTCAATTGTCAAGATCAAGTTCTCTCGCATCCCAAATCACTTGGTCTCTATACCGGAGGTTCGGCCTCCCTCTCGTTCTCGAACCTGGAGGCTTAGATTCGAAGACCGTCTTTGCTGCAGCGTTATTGTCCATTCGCTCGATGCGCCTGAGCCACTGTAGTCGACGGATTTTTGCCTAACATCTTGATACACCGCAAAGAGTTCACGGTTATATCTTTTTCTCCATTGGCCCCCCTCGCAGACAGGACCATATGTTGCAGAATTTTTCTTTAAGAAAGAACCAAGGATCTGCTCTGCTGTTTTGCTTGTCGTCCATTACTCGGCTCCGTATAAAATTATGAATGGGCGTAGCGTCTTGTAGAGCATTTTCTTAGTCCTTCGAGTCGGGAGTTTCGACTCTAACTGTCTTGACAAGGCGAAATAGCATCAGTTGCCAAGGGTGATTCTGCGCCGAAACTCCACTAAGGTGTCATGTGTGGACTTCACGTTTGTCCCTAGATAAACAAACTCCTTAACTACCTCAAAGCTGTAGTTGCCAATTGTCACATTAGCAAGGGTATGATTGAAAATTAACATCGTGCGTTATGGGTGGATCACCCTTGGGAAGCAACAAAAGTTTCCTATGCGACAGGGATTCCTCGAAGGCTACAACGCACTAAGCCACGTGAGCAAAGTGGCAATATAGATGCCTTAAGGATACAAATAGACGCGGATTTGCTTTTCGTTGTAGAAATACATAGCAAAACTCTTTAGTGTTGACTAGTTGCAGGATATTGAAATGCTCCCAATTCTTCGACAGTCATTCCGTGATAAAGTCAAAATAAATAAGATCACAGCAGATTTCCCTTTACAAAATAAAGTCACAATCGTAAAAGTGACACCCAGTCAGTGAAGCACTCAGCAAATAATCTCTGCATACCAACGCAACTGTGCGTTCCATTGAAGAGCTCTAAGTAATTATCTTGTCTTCGGCGGCATACCCTTGAGTCGCTTTCTCACGAAACGCCCTTCACATTCGTGTGACACCACTTGATTACGCACCCACAAGAACCGAAAACATACTGAACTCTCATCATTACTTACCGTGTGCCCTCCCCCCCACAGCCGAGTAGACCCAAACCGTCTCAAAATGAAACGACAGCAAAGGTCCGTTTCCACAGTTTTTCCGATAACCAGTCTGTCAGCACCGAAAATCCATCAATTAATTAGATTGTGATCCCAATAACAGATCTAATTGAAAACGGTCGTGTCGCAGGGCGGACTGGTCTGGCTGGCTGGCGTTTAAGGGTTGCTCGGTGGGTTCATTAAATTTCCAATCCACATTAAAGTTGACAATGTCGCCTGCAAGGGTGGCTACTTGTGGGATTCGCCTCATTCGACACGGCAATCAGTGTCTTTGCGGACGAGGGACTTGGACTTTCGTCATAAACCGCTCGTTAACATTCCCAATCACGTTAATCTGGGCGAGTGAAGAAAACCGAAATTGTTATCTAGTTTACGGTTGGAATTACTTTTTCTGATGACAATGTCCGCCGTGGGTTTGTTGCACGTGCTGGTGAATGAAGAAGTGGCAAGTTTGGCGAATGTGCTGAAAGGGTGCCAGAGGAATGATTTAAAGACTGACTCAATTAAAGCTGTTTTTTAACAAGCAAGTCGATACACTTTTGCTTCACACTATACTCGCCCGCAGTTTGTTGTACAGGGTCATGCAGTTTATGGTTTTAAGTTAAAAGCGCTGGCATTTGAAACCTGCCAAACTTAGCTGTCTTTTTAATCGCGACGGTGTCCGTTGAACGTTTGCCATAAACGATAATAGGTCTTTTAACAATGTAGCAGTAAGTTAAAATTATTAAACCTTACTACAAAAGTGGTCATTCAAACGTAGCAATTTTTCGCGCTTCAAGCGAAAGGAAGCGCTTCTGGCGTCGTTGGGACTGTGGATAAAGGAAATGCACTGTGGGACAAAAATGTTGTTACTGTAAGTGAAAGTGTTGATGATGATTGGAATTTATTGATCTCTCGGCGTTCGTAGCTATCGAACAGCTGCAATGACTTCGCACAACTTATGCAACAATTTAAGCCTAGTGAGCATTTAAATAGAACATCGTAGAGACGCTTCTTGGAGGTTGGACCAAGAGGCAATAAAAACAGATTCTTCGATCAATGAAGCACATTTCCCACTCGGTGTGTTTGCAAACATCTGTGCCTCATAAAACCCACAAGGAATCGCATCTAGACAAAATGGTCGGAAGGTGGACGATTTCAGTTGATTCGGAGCGATATTGTTGAATGGTAACTTGGAAGAAATGTTGTTTACATAAAACGGGATAGCAGGCCACACGTTCTACGTCCGGTTGATTTTCATGCCACGTACGAGAGCGGGCATAGGTCGGTAGCGAACTTACTGAGACATGTCAAAACAGGTTCTAGACAAGGCGACACGCTGTTACGAGTAGGTGACTTCTTCAACATTACTCTTGAGAAGATCGTGCGTAACTCACAAGTCAATGGCAGAGTCACGATCTTGCAAGAATCAAGAGTTCTGCTGCTAGCTTACGCTGACGATATTGACATTGGATTGCATGGATACAGTGAGCAGTTTGTTGGCATTAATGGCATCAGAAAGAGCGCAAAACTGTACAGCAGAAACCGGTATGTTGTAAAGGAATTTGTTTACTTCGGCTCTGCGGTAAATAGAGACACCAATATCACTATAGAAATCAAACGCAAAATCACTCTTGCAAATTGTATAACTAAGCCCTCTCTCGAAGGACTAAGCCGGCTTTGTACAACAACTTGGTAACCCCAGTCCTCCTCTACGACGCAGTAACTTGGACGCTACTAAAAGCAGATGACAAAGCACCTAGTTCTGCATGCGGTTTTTGCTCCTGTTTGCGTTGATAAAGTCTGAAGGAGAAGATTCAACGACGAACTCTATTGGCTGTGCAGCGACGCTTAAGATGGCTGGGCCATGTAGAGCGCATTGATACCAGCCCTCCGGCCCAAAAAGTCGTCGAATCCGAGCCATTGGTGTGCCACCGCAATAGATGATGTCCTAGGTTAAGATGACGCAAACAGGTGGATCCAGCTGGGAAGAGATCATTCTAGCTGAAGAGACATGTTGGTTGAGACCCAGGTCCACCCCGGTGTGTAGCTTCAGTACAAGAAGAGAATAGAGCCCGAAAAAATGATAATCCGAATTATACTACGGATAAATCAAAACTTTCCCATCAACCTCTGTGAATTTGATATGTTTCAACAAGGATTTGTGCGGCCTAGCAAAGCCATGAAGGAAAGTAACTTCCTATCAGTTGTCCAATTCCGATCCCTCTCTTGCACAGTTGAGTCGAATTGCATGTTGTAACCGCTTATAATAGAAAATTCCTTTCCAATCCCTTCAAGCACTTAACTTAACGTTGACCGCATTTGACTATGCTCGATTGAGCTGAATATTTGGGTAAAGCCCCCTCTTCATCGCCCGTAAGGTATCGGTCAGGAAATGTTTGCGTTTCCATTTTGATGATTATTCGGTAAATTAAATTTATTTGTATCGAATCGTGTGGCACTTAAACATGGAGTTTCATTGAGTAGTCTTCCCGGTTTAGAAAGAGTGATTCATACTGAAGATACACATAAACACATAAATTGAAAGTGAACTAACATTTTTACATTTCATGACATCACCTTTTTTTTGAAAAGGATATCATGTTGGCCATGACTACGCATGACTTGATGCAATCGGAAGGTCCAATTTTGGGCGACTGATATCTAGCGGATGACACCAATTATATTGGCTTCAAAGGAATGAATTGTTAACTTGAGGACTATTGGCTTTCGGCCGCCATCGTGGTGTGGCAGGCGGGGTGGAGCGTTAGACCATGGCTAACATATCCCCCAAGGTTTCATCGCTCATAGAGTCGCCAAGAGGTATAGCGAAGGTCACGTCAACTGTGACATGGGGGGTAGGCTGTCAACTTGTGCTTACAATATCAGAGTGTCCTGTTGTTTCGTAGTAGACTAAAGTTTTCGCGTAAATGTTGAGTGCAGACTCAGTTTTGAATAGGCAGAGATCTTAAGGCTTACTATAGATTCGTCAGCTTAGCTCCGCGAGTAACCTTTCAATCTTGCCTTGGCGGCAAACCCATACATCTTGAACACTTTCCTTTTCCCTTCCTTTGCCTTCGCATCTCCCTATCTTACCAAGTGACCGCACCAATTTTTTGTGTGCAAACTGTAATGTGTAACTGAGGGGGACAAGAACCACTCTGTTCGTAAAGTTATGTCATGCCGCCGCTTTCGTTCTTCTTTTCCTGTTGAAGCTGTCCCCGTGGCTTAATGGGATGGGCCCGATCTAGGCGGCCAATAACCGTAGAAAAACGTGAAATTAAGTGCTCACCAAATTGGTTTCTCAACAACTCCACTGTTTTACACACTGTATGACTCCTAGCATCGTCTTCAAATGCGGGAAGCGGGAAGCCAGCAGCTTGGCCATCTGTTGAGAACGACGACAAATCGATTCATCATAGTCTTCGCGTACACTCTCAGCTACTGCTGCTATAATCTCTTCACTTCGTGCTAGATTGGTCTAACAGCCAAATGTCATCCACATGGTATTGGCAATAGTGGTTTCAAAGGACCAAAAAACATTTTCCACAAAAGGCTGATTTTCGTCAAACAACTGAACAATTTGTAGACGATGTTGTTGTGTTAGTCGTTTCACGATGACTTGCCAAACGGTACTGAACAAAAATGTTAAAGCAATTTGATAGGATCGACGCATTATCTGTCAAAAAGCCCTATTGAAAATCAAACCTCACGATGAATTACCTGATATGATTTCTAGCTATCTTATGAATGATGTTTAGTGCCTCTGCTATCACTTGACAGCTTCCGTGTTGGTCATACGACATCAGTTGCAAACTTTCATAGACTCTTTCGGTGACAGGTTAACCAGTGCGCAGCGCATCCTTTATAACACCGTAAACTTCACTTTCGCGAGGTCTTGCAGCATTTTCCCTTCTTATGCGGTAAAATAGGCGTCACACAGTGATTTGACATTTCACTCATATTCAAATCAGTACACCTCTTAACCCCTCTCTTGATTAACTCTCAAAGTATTTGGAATAGAACGCCACCTCACTATTGTAAGTGGTGAACAACCAACTGAAGATATGTTTACTTTTATCGAAAACGTAACGATGCTGGCTTAGAGGTAGCAAGCACGTGACGTCCTTCTGAACCTTAAGCTCATTCTATAAGTTATCATTTGTTCTGAATATGCAAACGAGTCTCCCCAAACCATCCCCCAACCAACCAATTCCAACAGACATAGGTAAGCGAACTATGCTACATGCATGCACGTTAGCCCCAAAGCCAAGTTAATCCCTTTAAAGCGATACAATCGACTGTAAAAAAAAATCCAATTATGTCATAACAAGACTCACCGTTCCATTATTTCATTGCCCCCAATCCGGTGGCGTCTAATATATTAAAAAGGAAAATAGAAGCAACACACCAAGAATCATATTCAAAACAAGCTCATACGATGCCGACAGGATTCGATACCAATTTACTCACACATTCCTGCGGCCACATAAAACCGAATAATCTGTTTAGTCCTTTCGTCGCACGCACCCGAAGGAAATTGTGAATCTTTTTCATATTTTTGTCGTTCATATCGAATACCGTACGTGACCGTTATTGCTAATGGGGCTGGTCGGCTTGAACACTCTGGGTTTCATTCTGTTTTGAAGAAAGAAAAAAAAAACGCAGAAAATGTGCACGCTGCCCCATCTATAGCACGTCGTTTAGTTTAACGACTTTTCATTACACAAAAGAATGACAATGGGTCTCGCTTTTAATAAAAGATTAGTTGTTCCCAATTCGCTTTGAATTTATTTAAGGATATTTTCTGAAAGGTTATAGGGCTCATGTGCCATAACAATCTACTTTGTTGTCTGAATGACAAGCAGGAGGATGTGTCTCGTCCGATGTGCTCCTTGATACTGGGTGGTTGGTTGGTTTGATAATGAGAATTCCAGATGTATATTTTTTTCTTGAGCTTGGGGGATGATGGCGGGCTTCACATTCAATATATATGTTTATTGATGTTGCTTGAAGAAATCTGAAGCGTTCGTTTTCCTATTCAAAGCGAGGGCCCGAGATGAATTTCTGAAGAAAAAATAAAAAGCAGGAGTTTGTCCTGAACTCGGGAAATTTAAGGATTTCTTTCCTTCTCTTTTCGGCTTGCAGTCCACAGTCCAGACGGGACCAGTGTTTAACTTCTTCGGCAACTACTCGTTTTGTGCTTGATATTGTTGCCTTAAGAGTGGAGGGGACCTACAGTTTAATGTCGCTTCAGAAAGGTGGGCTTTATCTTCAACATCTTTCATAATAGGTGGAGGTGGAGACAAATATGGCACATCCTGAGCCATATTCATCACTGAGAAAATTGAGGCGGAAGATATTACGTGATTGGACAAATACTAGAAACCATAAATGACGACTTTGTTCGCCTTGCAACGGACGCCAGCAATATAAAGCCCTTTGAAGAGAGAAAAACGTTTCTCCTCTTTGAGAGTATAGATCTGCGGACGATTTTTGGTCATTTTTGTACTGATTGTGGCTTTAAAAGAATATTCAAAGATGAACACATAAGATGCCTACACCATGTACGGCTGCTTGAAAGCAGAGGCTCTTCGAATTAAAGCAACGGAACAGAGGACGTGAAAAATTGAGATGTTTCGAAGGTTTTCTTGGCTAAGGCACAGATCGTTAAGTTTCCTTAACTAATTAAAATTAAGTCACAGCACGGGCTGAAGGTATAGAGGAAGAGAGGGAAAGGAGGCACAATGCGTTACGTCCATTTCGAAATTTCTGCCAATGTTTACATAGATTGCTCGGCAGGATGGCATACCCTGCGACCAAAGTGTTCAAAGAAACACTTTTCCAGTTGTAACCGCAGGGGCCATCCATCCATTGGTATCAGATAATGTTGACCATGACCACGAATTTGGTCGACTCCGAATGGCGAGATTTGAGAAGCTTTTCGTAGACAGCTTCGTCAAAAGATGTGATACTGTGAAAAATAGAAAGTGTCCCCCCCGGGAATCGAACCTAGACCTTCTGCGTGGAAGTCGACGGTCTTACCCACTACGCTAGGACGACCACTGCTCAGCGTTGCTAAAAATTAGAAATAAGTCACAAAAAGAGGCGAGGGTATAAAGGAAGAGAAGGAAAGGAGGTACCGGAGAAAGTTGGGTTTGAATGCCTATGGATTGTAATGAAGGCACTGGGAAGGGCATTCCATATTCGTGTGGCTGAAGAAACAGTCTCTAAACGAAACTGTACGTCCAAAAGTGAATGTGTGGGCATTCCCAGCAAGGCGACTATTGCGGGTAAATTCTTGAAGGGGAAGAATGCAGCTGGTTAACTCATTAACATTAACACTCGAGTTCATTGACGTCGCAGGATAAGTATAATTATTTAGTTTTATCGCTTGCTATTGAATTTAATCTAGTCGGTGCAGAGAGGTTTTAGTAGCCCCCGACTAGATAGGACCGTTGTACTTAAGTTTTGGGCGGATCTCTTTAAGAAACCTAAAATTTCGCTGCATATTTGGCGATTTATGTGATCGTTCCAGCTAAGTGTTGATACACATACCGAAGATGGCTAGAGTCAATCATGAATAATGGCTGGTTGTTTTGAGAACCCTAGAGTGACAGTAGACAGCACTAGGTTTTGGACGCATTAAGTTCCACTCTATTCTTCTTACTCCAATCAACTATGCTGTCAAGATCGGAATTTAATGGGCTTGGCATACGCTATTGTTCCAAATCTGTCGCCGAAGAGGAAGGTCGAGGGCCAAGGAACGAATATAAGAAGCTGAGGGTACTTTCATCAGCGAAGGAGTGAGAAGTGAATTGGATTAGACAGACAGGAGATTTTGTATAAAAATGAGGAAGAATGTCGGCGATAAAACGGAGCTCTGGAGAATAACAGCGAACTTATGGGGAATATCAGACTTGAACTCATCCAATACGACTTCTGGAAACGTAATTGCTAATACATTGAAGAGAAGATTCATCAACGCCATAAGCACGCATTTTCGACCAGAGTGCCAGACCAGACTCTGTTAATAGCCTTTGAAATATCAAGTGCTACAAGCACTAACGAGAAAGACAGATATAAAAGCTTAGGCAGTGGCAATGCCAGCGTAGAAGAACACCTCTTCAGCAGAACAGGGAGTGTACCATCCGCATCGGCAGAAGTGTACAAGTTATGATCCTTAAGTACTCTTGCAAATGTACGAGTGGTAAAAGGGAGATACTAACTCTCTCAAGTAAAGACAGAACACAGTCTGGTAGAGTTGAGCTGGCTGCTTTGTCTTAAGAGCTAACAGCTAGAATGTCATTGTAAATGAGTTTTGGTATGAGGTCCTGCGCAAACGAAGACAAAGTGGAACATGGAGCTCTAAATAATTTCTCGAACTGGCTAATATCGAGAAAAGAAAAAAATTCATAGTCTTTGAAGCAAATAAATCCCGAAATGATTGATATCCTAGAAAGGTCACACTCCCGAAATGTCAAATATTATTAGAAGCCCAAAATCTCGTGTAGGAAATTACAGATTATTACTTTTGTGCACCACTGTGCAACGTTAACATTACTTGAATAACTGCGATAAACTTTTGTGTAAGTTCGATCATCTGGCCAGGTCATTAACCGAGAACTCTCCACTAACTGTCAAGAGAAATTGTATAAAAGGGCTCGGAAAATAAAGAACGACACATGAAAACAGATTCTGACGTTTCGGTTTCTCTTCTCTTTAAATTTCTCCTCCTACAACTCTCAGAAGTGGGATTTGACAGACAGATCAGCTGTACTAAGTGCGAGCGCTAGTCAAAAGTTAATTTCTGAGTTAAGTGTTTAAAGTAATTTTTTTGCGAAGTATTAAAGCGAGTGATAGCGGATTTTACGTGCTTTAGACAATATAAATTATG
Organism: Eristalinus sepulchralis; assembly: GCA_944738645.1. Lineage (NCBI taxonomy): Eukaryota > Metazoa > Arthropoda > Insecta > Diptera > Syrphidae > Eristalinus > Eristalinus sepulchralis. The sequence continues at coordinate 11,875,161 of OX122886.1, forward strand.
AGTGAAGAGTGGAGCAAATTTGTTGAAAGTGCAACAGTGTCCAAACTCAAAAGTGCACTCAGAATATTAAAATGCCAATCGACGGGCACTAAAGCAGAATTAAAAGTCCGCCTTCAAGATGCTGTACAAGGCTTCACAACTGAAAATTTCTTAAGCTTGCTCCAAGAAGTTCCATCGACAAGCAAGGACCTTAGTGTGGATGATTCTTTCCCACGCGGTGATCCTGAACCAACCGATGATTCGAGCAGTGAAGATGAGGAGGAGTTGGATGCTGAAATAACGAAGTTGCGGAGACTATGCAAAAAGAAGGAGGAGATCAAAAGACTCAGGCTGCAACTTCGCGAGCTAGAACTAGATGAAGTGGATTCGAATATGCGATCGAATTCAAGTTGTGGATTTAAGGACATCGAAGAGTCGCTGTCATCATTTAGCGGAGATGACAACTTCCCGATCCAACGGTGGCTGGAACAGTTCGAGGAAAGCGCTGAGGTTTTGGGTCTCAGTGACCGTAACAAATTCATCTACGGGAAAAGACTTCTACAAGGTACCGCTAAGTTATTCGTTAGAACCGTTAAGATTCGAAACTGGTCTGAATTGAAAGAAGCGTTGAAGAATGAGTTTCATAAGGCGGTCACTAAATCGGACATCTACAACGAACTCCGAGGAAGGAAAAAACTTCGCGACGAAACCATGCAGCAGTACGTGCTCCATATGCAGGAGATAGCTTCACACACTAACGTCGAAGAAGAGGATATCATTCAATTCATTATTAAAGGTATTCCCGACTCTGAGGTAAATAAAACCATTTTATATAGCGCTAACAATCTCGATGAACTAAAAGCACTTTTGAGGAAATACGCTAAGTTTAAAAGTAACCATCGTGATAATAATTTTAATAGAGCCTCAGTACATGTTTCTCAACCAAATCGTTTTTTTTCCTTTGAGTAAACCAAAAACAACTCAACAAACTGATTCTAAGCCCGTGAAAAACCAGCCGCCAAAAAGTTCGGTTATTTGCTTTAAATGCGGACAGTCCGGACACATAGCGACGAAATGCGGAGCAGAAAACACAGTTCTGATGCTACAACAACACTCACGCACAAAGAGAAAAATCAACCTGCCTGATCATCCTCCAAGTGAAGTGAGAAACGGTGAAAATGATTTCGAGCGCAACGTCCTCTACAGATGGAAAAGTAATGACTTGGAAATGTCCATCAACTTGCTAACTCTCTTGGACTCGGGGAGTCCCATCAGCTTCATACAGGAAAGATTCTTGCCATCAGCTTTATTATCAACTGTAAAGAAAAGCCAGCAGACCTACTGTGGAGTCAACGCTAGTCCCTTGGAAGTTATTGGAAGTATAGTTACGAATGTCGAATCCGAAAGTTCAGTAACATTTTTGAATATTTTTGTTGTTAAAAACTTTTCAATGACGTATCCTATTGTTTTAGGCAGAGACTACATAGGAAAAATAGGCTTGACTCTTCGTAAAGCAAATCTCGCAAGTGATAATCAGGATCCCCAGATTACGTGCAACTCCAAGGATCATCACGCGTCCGTTATGCATACATCACATACTGCCGAAATCGAGGAAACCCAACAAATTCTCAACATCGAAGTAATAGATGAGGGTGAGTTTGAATTGAACATTAATGATAGTATATGTGATACAATTAAGGAAAATGTTAAAGATATAGTTAGACCGGCTTTTCTCAATTCCGCAAATAAGTTTTCACCAACGGACTTTTTCATGAAAATCGAATTGTCAAAAGACATTCCCTTTCGTTGTACCCCGCGAAGACTTCCGTACGCACATAAGGTAGAACTCCAAAATATTTTAGATGATCTTCTTAAAAAAGGTATTATACGCGAGTCGAATTCCCCGTACGTTTCTCCCATAGTTCTCGTTCAAAAGAAAAATAAAGAATTGAGGCTCTGCGTTGATTTTCGGGAACTCAACAAGATCACTCTACGTGATAATTATCCTCTACCTCTAATAGAAGATCATATAGATCGTCTAAGAAACAAAAAGTATTTCACTACGCTAGACCTCAAAAATGGATTTTACCACGTTAAGGTGGACGAGGAATCCATTAAATACACGTCATTTATTACCCCTATGGGGCAATATGAGTATACGCGAATGCCGTTTGGCTTAAAAAATGCTCCATCGGTCTTTGAACGATTTATGAAGCGTGTCTTCGGCTGTCTGATCTCGAAAGGAAAAATTCTAACATATTTAGATGACCTCCTAATTGCTACAGCCACTCTGGAGGAACACTTAGAAATCCTAAAGTTAGTCATCCAAATAATCGTTGAGAATGGATTGGTCCTAAGATGCGATAAGTGCCAGTTTTTACAATCAGAAATTGTTTACTTAGGATATAAAGTTACAGAAGCAGGAATACGGCCGAATGAAAGCAATTTAAAAGCAATACAAGATTTTCCTACGCCGACATGTACTAAGGATGTACATAGCTTCCTAGGACTCTGTTCCTATTTTAGAAAATTCATAAAGAATTTCGCGTTGGTATCGAAGCCTCTCTACGATCTACTGAAAAGAAATGCCCCATTTGTATTCGGAATAACTGAAAGAGAGACTTTTAATATCCTAAAAGGCAAGCTTGTAGCTTCGCCTGTTTTGGCTATATACAGTCCACACAGTGTGACTGAACTTCATTGTGATGCCAGCACAATCGGGTTCGGATCAGTCCTGTTGCAAAAGCAATTAGATGGGAAATTTCATCCCATATTTTACTTTTCGAAACGTGCAACCGAAACCGAAAGCAGGTACCACAGTTACGAGCTTGAAACTCTTTCCATAATCTATGCGCTTCGAAGATTCCGAATTTATTTAACAGGATTGTCCTTCAAAATCGTTACTGATTGTCAAGCACTGGCCTTGACCCTCGGAAAAAAAATGTTGAATCCGCGAATATCTCGATGGGCTCTTGAGCTACAGAGTTTCGATTACGTTGTTGAACATCGAAAGAGTGAAAAAATGACTCACGTCGACGCATTGAGTCGATCTTTCAATGTGCTGCACGTTGTCGATGAATCATTCGAGTTTGTTTTAGCGGCCGCGCAAAAACAGGACCCTAAAATTATTTCAATAGTTGCCGACTTAGAAAAAAACCAAAGTAGTCTGTACGAAATGATAGATGGTCTAATTTACAGAAAAAAGAAAAACAAAGTCCTCTTTTTCGTTCCATCTCATATGGAGGAACAAGTCATACGCACACACCACGAGGCGTTGTGCCACCTAGGTGTGGAAAAATGTTTTCAATACCTATCCGAGAGCTACTGGTTCCCAGGAATGAAAAATAAGATTAAGATTTATATACAGAAATGCTTAAAGTGTATGTATTATTCGCCCAACTCCGGTAAGACCGAAGCAAGTTTGCATTCCATTCCAAAGGGCGATCTTCCCTTTCACACCTTGCATATCGATCACCTGGGCCCCTTGCCAAATTCAAATACGAGAAAAAGACATGTTTTGCTTGTTGTTGATGGCTTTACAAAGTTTGTTAAGCTGTATCCCGTCAAATCGACACAAAGCGAAGAGGCAATCAAGTGCTTAACTTCCTTTTTCCAAAACTATTCGCGACCCGATCAAATCATATCAGACCGTGGAACTTGTTTCACGTCTAAAGAATTCAGTAACTTCATGGAAGAGAACAATATTAAGCACATTAAAGTTGCAACGTGTTCACCCCAGTCTAATGGACAGGTAGAACGCATGAACCGAGTTCTAGTACCTATGCTTGCCAAGGAATGCGAATCACATACGACCAGTGATTGGGATAAGCATTTGGTAAAGACTGAATTCGCTCTTAACAACACGGTAAATAGAAGTACTGGTTTTACACCAAGTGTCCTTTTATTCGGTGTACACCAAAAGGGCGATTTTTCTGACCGTGTCAAGGAGTTTCTCGCCGAAAAATTCACAAAAGAACGAGCTAGTTTGAATGAGGTAAGAGAAAGCGCTGTCAAGTGTATTGAAAGTACTCAAAGGTCGAATAAGATTTATTATGATAATCGGCATAAAAATCCTACGAAATACAGACTAGGCCAATATGTGATGGTAAAAAATACATCGACGGTACCCGGGGTAAATAGGAAACTTTTGGCAAAATACCGCGGGCCATATGAAGTAAAAAAGATATTGCCGAATGATAGGTATTTAATTTCAGACATTGAAGGCTTGCAGCTTACCAGATTACCATACAAAGGCATAGTCTCTCCCGGTAACATGCGACCATATAATGTCAACATAGCACATCCGGAAAATGCAGATGACGTTGGAGTTGCCGAAGAGGATCTGGAGGATTCCGGTACGTGCGGAGAAGACTAACTACTGCATAATGTTTTAATTCAATTTCAAGCCTGCTTTTCCAATGTATCTCATTAATTTAAACATTTATTTTTGCCAATTGAATTATTAATGAAATCGTAGTTTGCTTAAACACACATTATTGTATAATTGTTTGTAAAATGAATTGTTGTTCTCTATATTACCTTAAATGAATTGTAATCGGGGCGATTACTTGGTCAGGATGGTCGAATTGTAGGAAATTACAGATTATTACTTTTGTGCACCACTGTGCAACGTTAACATTACTTGAATAACTGCGATAAACTTTTGTGTAAGTTCGATCATCTGGCCAGGTCATTAACCGAGAACTCTCCACTAACTGTCAAGAGAAATTGTATAAAAGGGCTCGGAAAATAAAGAACGACACATGAAAACAGATTCTGACGTTTCGGTTTCTCTTCTCTTTAAATTTCTCCTCCTACACTCGAAGTGTCCGAAATTCCGAAATGTCAAAAATCTGGTAAGTCCAAAATTCAGAAATATCAGAAACATAGTGGATTCGCCGAGTGTCTGAACCGTCCAGAATCTCGTAAAGCCAAGATCCCGAAAGGCCAAAATCCCGAAAAACCAAAAACACCAAAATGCCAAAATCCCAGCGTGCATATAACCCGGAAAGGAAAAATTCCGAATTGCCCAAAACTGCCAAAATCCTGAAAGTCCACAATCACAAAAATGTCATTAATCCCAAAACAAAGAAAGGAGAAACTCCAGACATGTCAAAAATTATTAAGGGTTCGAAATCTCGACAGGCTCGTTATTCCGAAGTGACCAATATTTCGAAATTTCAAAATCCAGAAAGGCCAAAAAGCAAAAGCGCTCGCATTACCGAGAGGCCAGTATGTTGGAATCCCGTAATTTGAAAACCCAGAAATTTCTATAATACTCAGAATCAGGAAAGGTCCCAGTCCCAAAATGCCCACAATCCCAAAGGGCCAAAATCTCGAAATGCCAAAGTCCAGAAATGCCCAAGACACCAAAAGGCCAACAGCCCAAACTCCGGATGTACCCAAATCCCGAAAAACGAAACTACCGAAAGGCCACTTATGCCAATTATAAAAAGACCAAAGTCTCGAATATCTCGCAAGGCCAAACTCTATAAATGCCCTTAATTCTGAAAAGGCCGAAATTTCGAAGTACCCAACATCCGGAAAAACGTATATCCCGAAATGACAAAATCCGAAAATGCCCATAATCGCGGAAGGAGAAAATCCCGTTTGGGCATTACAAGATTTTGGTCTTCCGCAATTTTGGGCATATCCGGAAAGGGAAACATTTTCCTAACCTCAAGCTGGAGCCATGAAATCTGCAAGACAAAAAGGCCATACAGAAGTCAACAACCTATCAAGTACCTACGATTCTCTTTTACAGACTGAAATTCAGAGAAAATACCATCAACATATTTAACACCACCAAACTGCATAGTTGTGGGTTGGTTACTACCATTCATTCAACAGACATCACTTAATGCTGCTTCTCATTGCATTTTAAGCCCAGCTCATGATTGTGCTTTAAAATTGCCAAAAACTTGGGCTCTTCAAGAACTTCAAACTGCAGCTGCCTAGCGTCTTACCTGGAAAACTGGCCCTGGCCCCGATCGCCTCCTTCAAGCAAATTTGCTGTTGTTACGGTACACCGAAGCAAAGTGCTTCAGAATTTCCGGCAGAGAATCCCTAGCCTTAAACTGGTGTTTTCGCAACCGTAAGAGCGCACACACAATCAAACGCCGGCACAAGGCGTTTGGTCAATTTCTTCGAACTCGGCCAAATACATTATCGGCAGGAGAGTGATGAAACCCTGGTCCGTCGTCATGTTCAAGCTGTACCCACCCCCAGGTGAAATTATTGCAGAAGTACCCTCCAGCCCAAAAACTTGTATACGAGCGTGTGCGTGTGCGGATGCAGGTGCACGAGTATTTATTATGATTCATCCATCATCAATCATCGGAATATGAAGCATCTGTAGGACACAAAGCATTTAGTGTGCTTCATCACCATTCTAGTTGGCCCCTAATTTACATTGGAGCACCTATAAATCACCACTCAATGCATGGCTAATTACCGTAGTCGGACTTCCTTCCGCCCAGGCCCCCCATCCACCCCACCCACCGACCGCCTGACACATTCGCTCAAGCCCCGCACCTCGGTTCGACTGCGGTCCGGGAA
>OX122886.1:11881897-11962632 GCA_944738645.1 Eristalinus sepulchralis
TTTAAATAAAATACATTTACGGACAATCAATTATTTTTTGTGCAATCATCCCCTCTGCCGTCGCCGCAGCCCCCATCGACTGAAATGAGGCTAAGCTCCGCCACTCGGTTGCGATGTGGCGGGGTGCATTTGTGCCGAAGGATGCTGGCAGTAAATTTAAAACGAACCCTTTTTTTGTGCGGACACGTCTTGAACCGTCTTCTACAGCGATTAAATTAGGTTTGGCTCGACGGCACGTCCTTGCACAAATTTATCTGAACATTTTTTATGTTTTATTAAAAAAAGGACCCCGCCCACACCCCCTCCCAACACGCCGAATCGTGAATAACATTATCTGTCTGCGTGGAGGGTGGGCGGCCGATCAAGCAAGCGACACTCGCAGAGACTGCGGCTTAGAGGGGGCAAAATGAAGACGAAAGAAGCGGAGGAAAAGCAAAGAATCAACTCTTCTCCTTGCAGGTTCTCGTGGCGATGTCCCCGTTTCCTTATTTCATTAAATTGAAAATCCCTCACGTCGATATCGTTATTTAAATGGTTCGTGGTTAAATGTTGCGGTGGCAATTTTCTCTCTCTCTCTCCCCTCCACTGGTGGAATTTCGTGTCACGAGGGGTGAAGCGGGTTAAGCGAAAATGCGACCAATGGCTGTGCATCTTATTTACCCGAAATGGATTTTGTGGAAACACGGGCAGCAGCCAAACAAAAAAAAAGTGAGAAGACGGGACCATCCTCGGTGCTGGTGGATGTTGGTGTGTGCTTTGTATTTGAAATTAAAACGGATGCTACGGAGGGGAGCTATTCAGTGGGGGGTCACGCTGCAAAATTGCCGGTGCACCTTTAGCTATTTCATTTATAAACCTCGGAGTGTGTTCGGGAATTTGTCTCCGGTTTTCGTTTTCTGTGCATTGCTGGGGGATCTGTGCTTCATTGGGTTCTGGTCACAAGGGGTCGTGTGGATTAAAACGAATTTCTTTAGCATTTGAGAGTTTCTGTAGCTTTCAGAGAGTTGGACTATGCTTCGAAAATATCGCATTGGGAACGTGGTAATTGAATCAGCTGAATTGTTAGTTTGACCTATAAACTCATATTCCAGCCATCGCTACACTTGACGAATCTTTATCTCGTGAATACAAGGCGTTGGAGGAGTTTTCAAGGGAATGGAATATACAATGAAGTGTAATGGGACATATTTTCACGATGAAGTAAGTTCTAGAGAAGAAATATCCCGGTCTAGACATAGGCTCCATATAAAGGATGAAAGGGTCCAACCATGATGCACGATGTTAAATGTGAGTCACACCCAAATGTCAAGTTTTCTGCCCAACTTCATTTGACATTCCCTTATTTCAGTGTTTGATGAGCCGCTTTATCTCATTTATGGAGAGGAACGCAATTGAACAGCGGGTTAAGATAGTTTTCGAAAAAGAGCGTTCAAGTCAAAATGCATTTAATGCACTTCACACATTTTTTTGGTCAGCATAGTTTATGTTTGAGGCGTTTATTGGCATCGAAGCGGAAGCGGCTAAAATGGGTCTGGCGGTATATCAGATCAAAAACTAGTATATGTTGGCATCGAATAAGGACACTTGACAGAACTAAGCAGCGGCAAATTCGACGTAGTCACGGACTTCGTCTACATCGACTCCGCGGTAAAAAGGGACAACAACAACAGTACCGAAATCAAACGCAGAATCACTCTTGCCAGTCGTTGCTTTTTTGGGCTCACGAGACAACTTTGTACTAGAGGCCTCACTCAGAGGACTAAGCTGGCTTTGAACCACAACTTGATCATCACAGTCCTCCCTTACGACGCAGAAATTTGGACCCCACAAAAAAAAGCGGAAGAGGAAAACCTCAGTATTTTTGAGAGAAAATTTCTGCGTGAGATTGTTGGTTATGTTTGTATTGATGGCGTCTGAAGATTCAACGACGAACTTCGTAAGCTGTACGGCCGCATGCGCCAAGCGTCTTCCTCATGCTTCAAATAGCTTGGACATGTAGAGCAGCACTTCTACTTCCCTCAGAAAAACCTTCGAATTCGAGCCATTGGGACAACGCTACAAAGGACGTACTAAGTTAAGGCAGCGCACACAAGTAGAGAAGGACCTCAACCAACTTCGAGTTCGCAATTGGAGGGAGCTGGCGAGAGATCGTGCTAGTTGGAGAGGCATGTTTGATGAGGCATATGTCCACCCCGAACTGTAGCGCCATTAAAAGAATAATCGACCACATGCTTCCACAATCGGTAAAGTTGTGTTCAAATTTTGGGCAAATCGGGTCTGAAGGAAATGCGGAAACAACTGTGCATGCTCGCATAGTTCATTCGGATAACATTGCTGTTGTTACCGAAAGTGTGGCAGAAGATTCTTCAACCTTGTCTACCGTGAATGGTGTAAGCCGAAGCGGAATGAAAACGGACTTCTTGTGGCCAGAAATTTAAGAAATGAACGTGGACGATATGTGGCTCCAACAGGACGGTGCCTGTTGCCAACGAAGCAATGACACTTTTTCGTGAGAAATTCAATAGCCGCTTTATCTCACGTCGTGGGTTTTGTTAATTGGCCGCAACAATTCTCGAATTCACACTGTTGTAGTCAACAATGTTTTACTTATTTTGATTTATTTATATTTCACAAGTTCAGGACAACGTCTTCCTTCAATGACTACTTATCGACTGACTACCTACAGGCAAACGCTTTTTCATTGTTTTTTCTCTCTATTGAATCAGTGTTGCCAAACTGTTGTACTTCTTTGGTGATATTTACGAGCAAAAATGTAAGTGTAAGCCAAGAACAATTCAAAAACTGGAGATGAGATAATTCGACACACTAAGACCATTACACCTCAATTAAGTCTCACAGTTGTTGAATAGATAGATCGCAGGAAGGAGATATGCCATCAGAGTCACCGCGACCATTTGGCTGATATTTTGTTTCAAGAATAACGGCTATAGAACCTTCAATCTCAATAAAAGATAGAGTTTAGAGATTTAGATAATTCTTCGAAAATTATTGTTTTTAATTCCAATTGTCGTCGAGGGTATTGTAATGTTCAAGCCCAAAGGAACCCACTTAGTCACTATTCTGCCAAAACTTCGGGCGGAATACCACTGGCATTGTCAAAGTAGCCTATGACTTATAAGAAGGAGTACGAGATGACTCACCCTGTGTGTGAGAATCTTTCAATAGGTGTTAATTTTTTGTCATTTTCATCCTTAGTTCTTTAAGAAGCCGTCAAGCGAAATTGAAGGGGGGAGGGCTCCAAGTGGACATTACATGGGAAAAACTGGGTGTTATTAGGAAAAAAAAAAACCTTCTCAATAATTTAGACATACTCAAAGCATTGCCAAGTTCTCATTTTAAGTTTCAAACACCTGAAGCTATTGCAGCTTTTTTGGTGAGCACATACAGTGGCGAGGAACGAAAATGGCCCACTACATTAATGTTTTTTTTTTTTTTCAAAAACGGTTTCAGGTAAACATAAAATTGTTTATATTGAATAAGTTACTACAAAAAGTCAAAAATCTTCGAGAAGTATTACCATAATTTGATGTACCAGTTCCTTGCTTTACAACATCTCCTTTAAATCCCATTTTTTCGATGAACATCTGTTAAATCTGTTTTTTTTCTATCTTGATGTGACTGTGTCGTTTTTGTTGTTCTCCGTGCTTTAGTCTCAAAGTTATAAGCTATGTGCAGCAAGTATTCAATGAACTTGATCCGAACATATACAGGGAAAAAGGCATAATTTTAGAGCTTCTTCATTGCTTGCTGTTGTCCTAAGTTAGCGTTAAGTCATTTATCTCTGCTGGTCTCGCGCCACAAATAAGACACGAACTTGCAGAAGACGTGCCTGATTCTGCTGTACTACTTTACCGTCAATCATGATTAAATGCAATTCGGATTGATTGAGGACTAAGGATTTTAAAATTAAACTATTAACATCCAATTCTATCAATTTCAGCGGTGCCAAGGATGTCATGAGCAAACCCGAATCAAATAGATTCGAATCTTCATTTGGAAATGTTTGCTTTAATTCACTTTGCCCAAAAGATCAATCACAACTCCACTTGGCCAAAAGCTTAAGACTTTTGTTCTCGTGCGACTAGTGTAAAGTGTGTTCAGATACTTGTTGAAGTAGAATTTTAGCTTTAATTTCAGTTATTTTTATATTTATCTATGTAAACCGGGTGTATATATTTTAGGACATTGCAATAAAACAGTTATAAATATAATGAACTTTATTATTACAACAATTTCATAACCAAAAATATTACATATAGCAATTATAAAAACTTAAATATTCATACCCACGGTATTTGCGCCATACGAGCATAAGAAAGGAAATCGTAAGAAAATGTAAAAAAAATATGCTGAAAATGCCCTACAGTGCTCCATTTAAACAACTCGTTCTCCAAAAGTGCAGAAAAAGGAATTTTTTAGTTTTGCACCATGGATAGAGAATATGCTAGGCTATCAGAAAAACTTAAATTCGCGTTGGAGGCTTTTGCAACTATTTTATTATGCTCCACCGAACATGGAAGTACTTCCCGCAAAAGGCGGCCTATGCCAAAATCCTGGTTTAGAAAACTGGTGATCAAAATAAAATAACTGTTGATGCAGTTTGAAAGCTCAATATACGACCTTTCATACAATTAAGACATCATGTTTCACGGTGGCTTATCAATCACAACAATAGAAGTCAGCATATTTTTCAAATATGTAAAATCTAAAAACCAGAACCAGTTGGCCGAGCAAATTATTTCATTTTACATATTTTTTCCTATGCGCACCACTGTGCATCGTGGCACGGACTCGGTTAATGCCTGACATCTCTAAAGTGGGATATGCTGCCACACAGAGTACAGAACTTCTCAAAGCTGGTGTGTATTTTTTGGTTTTCCTTCAATAAAGGCTTTCCCACATCAGTCAAAAGGTTTCCGCGGGCTTAATTCCCAAAGACTGCGACTGTCATTCCATAGCTTGAAGCGCATTGCTCGTATATCTGGTGTCATTATCTTGTTACACGACCCACCTAGGAGGCATATTTCACTCAGCATAAAGTAGCATGCTTTCTTTCAGTATGCTAGGGAAAATTTAAATTTTTTCGTAATCCAAAATATGAGACCAGTAGGGGAAGCGACTCAAAAAGTTTTTTGTTTTTGAGGCGCTGTGCCTTGTTTGTACATAAATCTTCATAGTACACTTCGGTTATGTGGCCGAGTTAACGAATCCTCTTTTGAGGATTCTAAAAAAAACGCGAACGGAGAGGCGGTTCCTCTCCCTAACTGTTCGACTTACAATGGTACCAAAGAAAGATTCGCATTTTTAAAAATGAGAAGACGATTCGGTTTTAATAACTTTATTACTCTGCGTCTGGAATAATAATGTCTCTAAAGCTAACTTAAATCTATCGTTACATCTATGCCCAGGTCCACCGGGCAGCGTACGCGTGCAAGGGCAGCCGCGTCAGCAGTCTCGAGCCTGGGAACGACTCAGTCGCGGATTGTGTTGGTTCGCGCATGCAGGGTGTCGGAATGCACACACGAACAGTCGTGGGGTTCAAGGTGACGCCTCCCCTTTCCGCTGGCTGGGAGTGCATTGTGTTAACTGGCCGCCATTGCGTTGTACGAGTAAGAGTAAATGCGTCGACTCATACGTCGAAGATCCCAGGTTCGGTTTCCGGACTGAAGACCTTGCATTTTTCACCGCCCACCTCATTCGAGTTGCAGACAACACTCCAACACAGCACTAATTGCCTACGAGAAACTTCTCAAATTTCACTCTCTGTAGTCGGTAACAAACTGTAGCTCCCTACTGCCCGTCGGAGAGTAATAATAGTAGGACACAACGAGAGTAGTTGCCACTTCGGCTTAAACTCCTGTTTTTTTTCTGCGAATAAATGTTCTGATGTTATGACCTCTTCATGGGGCCGCTTCTGCTTTCGTTCCACTACGACTCACTTCTATCAGAGTTAGACTTTAACCTTCAACTGTTACATGCAAATTTCGTCCTCCCCTATTACAGCAAGTCTTCCGGATATTGACTATTTATCCCTTTCCAAGGCGCCCCTACGGCGTGGCGCACAGTTCATGCCCTCCTGCTAATTTATACGTTCCACTTTGCTCAATTAACCTCCACTCAATCGGAAGATATCGCACTCTCCTCCACTCGGGCACACACGCATGCACACTGCAGAATGCCAATCCGATACAAACAAATCATACACATATGACCAGCACAGGACATCTGTAGTGTTTCCCACAACAGCTGCACGACATACTACGCAATAAATTCCCGTCAACGAATGTAATTATACGGCGCTTTTTGCGCGCAATATTTTCAAATCAAGTTGACAAATGTCCTTTCGTCTTTTCCGTCGCTAGATTGCATTTTAAACATCAATCAGTACGTGCGAGCGGGCCGCGGTGGCGACGGCGGCGGGGGTGAGCAGCGAATGAGCGAACAAGCGAAAGGGGCAAACGAGCAGTGTGCAACAGCGACACGAGCGACAATGCCAGTAAATCGCAAAAACCTGCACCATGCATGGAGTTTTGCTCCGTCTCCTTCTGGATAATGTGAGAAAGGACTTTCATTTGTTGGTTGACTTGGCGATTTACTCCCGGCGGGCGGTGCAAGGCGGGGGACGGCACAGGAGGTTCCTTATTTCGGGTATTTTTCATGTTGACGTGTGAAATGGGTTTGATTGCGGCAATGATTAATTTGGCCGCTGGTTGCAGCTTAATTGACGCAAACAAAAACGTCCAACAAGATTTGCTTTATGTGGCTCCCAATTGGGAGCCAATTATTGTTTTTATTCCAGAAGAGACGGGACGCCATATGTTTGGTCAGTAACCCGGTCAATTGTGATTTTATTGGAATTTATTGCAGAGGCTTTTCGATTATGATCTGTGACAGCATTTTCAATATTAAGGTTTCGTTTTTAAAAACGTTTTCAAACAGTTCGTTTTTCTTAACTTCTATATCTCCAAAGATTCCGCACCGATTTTTTAGAAATTTTGAAAATGCGCTTACGGTTGAAATTGGAAAATAATTGAGGGTGCGCAGTGTATATATACTGTAAGGTCGAGGTACATATGTAAATGGTGCATCAATCCACAGATCTGAAATAGGATGATCAAATTAAATTAAGATTTGGCTAACAACAGTTTGTTTGAAATTGCAATTGTGGAGTTTTGAAGTCTCAAGACCTAAATGCTACTGCTCTCACACAACGATGTATCTTAAAAAAAAAAACTAGAGCTTTTTACTCAATCGCCCAAAGTGACAGCGCAAAAGTTACTTTGATTTCGGTACTTTCGATTTCGTTACTGGTGTTATTGTCACTATTTACCGCGGAGCCGAGGTAGACGAAGTCATTGACTACCTCGAAGTTTCTGCTGCCTAGTGTGGTGCTCTGTCCGAGACATCTATGTTGTGCATCCTTCCTTGACAGCATGTACTTCGTTTTGCCCTCACTAACCACCAGACCTATTTAACCGCTTCCGCCTCAATAAAAGCAAACGCCTCATTGACGGTTCAATGTGTTCGTCCAATCACTTCGGCCGCAATGTCGTCTGCGTAAGCTAGCAGTTGAAGTGACTTTTGGAAGATAGTGCCTCTGGTGTTGACGTGTGAGTTACGCACGATCTTCTCAAGGATGATGCTAAAGAAGTCACTTGTCAGAGCGTCGCCTTGTCTTAAACTGTTTTGTTTGCCTTTGAAGGTCTCGGTGAGTTCGTAACCTACCTTGACGGAGCAGCAAGAGTTCTCCATCGTCATCCTACATAATCTGACGAGTTTGGTAGGAATGCCAAAACTAGACATGGCACTGTATAGCTCGTCTCTATGCACACTGTCATATGCGGCCTTAAAATCGACGAGTAGGTGGTGAATGTCGATTTGCACTTCTTGGGTCTTTTCCAGGATCTGCCGTAGTGTGAAGATATGGTCGATGGTGGACTCCCTTGGCCTGAAACCACACTGATAAGGACCTATCCGGCTGTTGACGAACGGTTTCAGGCGCTCACACAATACGGTAGAGAGGATCTGCTTTCCGACCATATCTTACAGATGAGCTGGTGCATCTCCAGCTGCTTTAAATAGTTCTGCAGACAGTCCATCCGCTCCAGCAGCTTTGTTTGACTTCAGTCTCGATATTGCTATCTTGACCTCGTCTAAGTCGAAGGGACGGAATTCTTGCCTATCATCGTCCGAATTAAGAGAAACATTCTGTACTACTAGGTTTTCATTTTGCTTCCGGCAGGCTTCGGTCCGAACCCTATATCCATCGCACAGGTGCTTCACCTTTCGGTAAAACTTTCAAACTTTATTCCTGCCATAACACCTCTCCATTACTTCAACCGCGCGTTTTCCTTCTGAGAAGCCGGTTCTCTTCCCTTCTTTTCTTTTCGCAGAGCTCACGAACAGTTCTCGTTGTTCGAAGCAACGTTGCATGGTAGGCTTTCTGGTTAGCTGCAACTTAGCACATCCGGGACAGCTTCTTTGATGGCTTCTTGATAACGTTTGCATTCTTCTACTTTTGTCAGTGCAGGCACCGTCGAACTTTGGGCGAGTTTCAGGGAGCCTCGATAGGCAAAGATCCCAACGATTTGTTGCGATTTTGGCTTTCCATCGTCAAACCGTTTTGGCCTATTTGGACCCTGTTGCTCTCTCGATATCCAGGTTCTACCTTGGCTACAACAAGGTCATGATCCGAGTGGTGGCACCTCGGAATGTTCGAACATCGAGAATACTGGAGGAGCGTCTGACGTCGTTCTCAAGGTAGTCAATCTGATTGATGCTCCCTTTATCGAGGCTGAGGTGCATTCTCATGAATGTTGTTAAAAATTTCACATGGCAGTTATTTCGAAGATTTTAAACCTCTATGAGTTCTTTACTAACCCTTGTTCTCCATCATGATTCTAGGTAAGAATACGATCTATTCGGGTCCTTGTCAGCACGGTCTTCGATTTTACTGGATCGAAAGGAGCTGCTTGACGATGACATACATTACTGAGATACATATGTTCGGTGGTTAAAAAAATTGTACACCGAATTGTCGCGATATTTTCGACAACAGAAATGATTAAGGAAGACGGTACTAGAGGAGATCCCACAGTCTCGTCTCACGCCTTAAAAGTCTATAACCATGCCCCTTCGAGGGGACTGTCATTTGAATGGCTAGTATAGACCGAATAAGCAGTTCTGCACGATATTATTAATTTGGATTGACAAGGGATAGCCTATCTTCCAATTTGGGCATTTCCTTGATCTACGGCTTTTAGTTAACAGAGGGGTTTGTTTCAATGCACATCGATTGCACCCATTTCACCCACACGAAAGAAGGACGTGAAATATTCTTCGCAACAGACCTTTGCTTCAAATCAAAAAAAGTCGATCGAAGCCAGTAACTCTCGCATGCCTTTAGATCCATGGGCCAATGCCGAAGAGGATTACTTCTGGGTGGCGAGAAAAGTTTGCATTCACCTTCCATTCGCCAATAAACGCATTTTCTGCACCATCAAAGCCGACTGTGTTCCCTGTGCCCCGCGGGGAATGGAACGCAGAGGCTTTCGTTCAGCTTCCTCGCTCCTTTCAAAACATCCCTAATCCCGCCTCGCTTCGTGATTGGATTAAAAATGGCTCCCGGAAATAGCACAACAAACCCAACTAATCAGCTTGCCATTACGATCCTCTCTCCGTCCGTTTTCGTTCTCGCTTATGTCATCAAGTAACCAAACGAATGACTATAAAATCAGATGCCAGAAAAAAGCCATCCAATAATCCCTTCCTGAAGTGTGTAAACGTAGTCCGACGTTCGCCCAGAGTGATAGGCTTACGAAAGTACAACACAGAGGACTGCAACTGTAGCTGGACGTGTCATTGTCAGCGTCCGCATTCGGCTCCCAGTGCCCAGCCATGGTGCCGTGCCGTGCCATGGTCAATGGTGTTGTCGGTGGAAAAGAAGTCTGTATGTTCACGGAGGGTCCGACACAGAAGCGCAAAACCACTAGAGAACATGAATAACAAAGTGACGTCGGTTTGCTTTGTTTTCCATCGGCAATGGTCTGCCGGCAGTGGCTCTAAGTAAACGAATTGTCAATCCGATGAGACGTAGTGTGTCAAAAAATCCCAAGGATAACCACCTCCATCGCAACCACTACCACCGCCGACACGGAATGACTTCGATCAGTTTTATTGAGATTTGCCTTGATGCAAATTCCAATTTTATGGGATCCACTTAAGTCCTTCGTCCGCTTAGTTGTCCTTTTCAGGGCGAAACGATTGAGCGGCGCGGCGAGGGGGCGGAGCATTATTCCCGAATCGAATGGGTACGGCGACGATATGTGAGGGTAATTTCAGGTCTCCCCCGGCGGAACGAGTTGATTTTATCATCTTCTGCTGCTTCAGCTCGGTCCAATAAGTATCGACGAACACTTTGAAGGGCCCTGAACGAATTGCAATCAATTTTATTGGTGCTCTCTTCGCTATCCTTTCATTTTCAGTGTCCCCGTGCTATGACTGCGCCCGGAGAAGTGAGTGAGTGAGTGAGAGAATGGCGGACAGCGGGTGGGTGGATGATGTTTTCGTGGGTGTCATTCGTGGCAGCGAGCGAGAGTTTAATTAAAATTCGGTTCTCCAAGTAACCCAGGGACGTTTCGCAGCTCACCGTCGAAGTAGCGATTTCTATTGATTTTGTCATTTTACTTCGATATTCGTGCATTCTGGTTGTTAAAACAGATCGTCACTGATGCTTACCAGCTTCTGAACAATAAACGGAGACGGTCGCTGGTATCTGTGAAACGAAATAGAATACGGAATTGATTTCTGCGGTAGCAGCTTCCATGTAAACAAAGCAGTCTAGTGATGACCTTGTTTTGAAGGTTTACTGGAAAAGAAGAAGTCGACAGAGAGATTAAGGTTCTGGTTGAAAAAAAGGTTTAAAAATCAAATTTGCCATGTACCAGGAATGAGCTTTCAGAAAATTCTTTCACAACCGAGGCTGTTCCCTTCACGAGATAGAGGAATCCGGCTGGTCTGACACAACGTGTACTAATAGGTGTAACTTTGGAAAAAACACATCGAGACAAGACCTTCCAAAGCGCTATCAGTTTTCTGACAGAGTAAGGTATATCTTGGCAAAACCTGACGTCTATCACTGAGAAGTTCCGCTTGGATCTCCACTCCTGTGCATCAGTCGTTTGGTGGAATAAGGTTTCTCGAAAGTTCGTTCGTTCCTCATCCTGGGTGCACAGGACTTTTTCCGAGCACACCCGGCCCTGCTCTTGATGCATTGCTAAGTCTCCCTGCCCTTGATATTCCCATCATGGGATGCACAGTCTAGGCTATTATCAAACTTAAAAGAAGCTTAAACTTTCATGACCTCGGGTACGGCACCTCCTTTGACACAAGTCTCATGGAAATGCCATCTGATGCAGGGCCACCAACGATCCAGCTGCGTCGGTCATAGAAAATCGACTTTCCTTGTGTACATGACTGGCTCTGGCCAGAGACTGCAACAGGAAGGGAATGCACTCCGATTTTCACGAATGGCTCCAAAGCGATGGAGGCATATGGAGCTGGGGTCTTAGCGGCGAACGACAACATTAGACCTCTTTAGGTAACTTCACGTCGGTTTTTCAACCGGAATCGTTTGTGATCCCAATGACCACGAACGTTATTCTGAAGAACACGTGGAATGGACGAGGTATCTGGGTCTGTAGCGACAGCCAAGCTGTGCGCAAGGCCTTACTGAACCCTCTAACCATTTCCAAGATGATTCAAAAATGCAGTTTTCCTTTAATTTGATCGCCAGACTCAATTCGCTAAGGAAGAAAGGAAGGATTTATAGGGCCCGATTCCTTCTTGTTATTGCCCTTTTCCTTAGTTAGGGCTCCCATTGGGTCTGTCGACAGAACAATCAAAGAAGGCGTGACTCTCCAGACAGCAGGCGGACAAGCGCATGCTCCCAAACGTCAGCACGATATCCGCAGCAGGAAAGACTACAGATGACTTTTTAGTGTACTGACGGGATACTTAGCCGTCGCTTAGGCCTAGAACATACATAAAATATAGGTTACTGCTGGGCAGCAAAATGAACCAGTTTTCAAATCTGAGCGCTCCAGTGCAGAGCTAGACTTTGTCAGAGATATATGTACCAAGCGGAAAGACATCTTTCTTAACTCGGTTTTTTGATCCCGGCGGAGATGTTTGGTCGTCTGGCGGTAAGTTAGAGTAAAATAATATGAGAATATCATTCACCTATAACACCTTGTCGTGGGAACAAATACCAACACCATTAACCGCGTCCATATTTCGGGTCAACTTGCTTCCGTAATCATCAAGTTCAATTCAGCAAATTGAACTCCTCCTTAGATCCTTAGCACACAACGCCGTAACCGATGGAACCATCAAAAGTTGAATTGATCGATTTTCTTTTTTGTGCGTCATATTTCTCTGTAAAGTAAAGAATGAGTATAGAGAATAAGGAAAGAATGGAGTAAAAAAAAAGATTGACGTTAATTTTTTCATCGACCTTAGCAGAATATCAATAAGTATTCAGAATTCGGTTTATCAAAGTTTTTTTTTTATCCTCGTACTCTCTGCAAAACTGCATTGTAATATTTTTTGACAGAAATTTATTAGAGACAGAATATCCGACAGGGTTCGGACCGAGTCTGCTGGGACTAAAACAGAGATGCTGAGAAACTGAAAAGATCATTTCTGCAGACTTTTAAATGGAGATGACGGCCCAAATCACGCTGTTAGGCTGAATGCTCCTCTTAATTTGGACGATGATAGGCAGGAGATCCGTCCCCCCGACTTAGACGAGATCAAGATAGCAATATCGATGCTGAATTCGAACAAAGCTGCTGGAGCGGATGGACTGTCCGCAGAACTGTTTAAAGCAGCTGGAGACGACCTGGTGGGGCGCATGCACCAGCTCATCTGTAAGATATGGTCGGAGGAAAGCATGCCCGATGAGTGGAACCTCAGCGTCGTCAGTCTAGTCCACAAGAAGGGAAACCCCTTCGACTGTGCGAACTATCGAGGGATGAGTCTCCCTAACATCGCGTACAAGATCCTCTCTACCGTATTGTGTGAACGCCTGAAACCGTTTGTCAACAACCTGATCGGTCCTTATCAGTGTGGTTTCAGGCCAGGAGAGTCCACCATCGTCCAAATCTTCACACTACGGCAGATCCTGGAAAAGACCCAAGAAGTGAAAATCGATACTCACCATCTACTCGTCGATTTTAAGGCCGCGTATGACATTGTGCTATACAGTGCCATGCCTAGTCCTACCAAGCTCGTCAGATTTTGTAGGATGACGATGAAGAACTCTCGCTGCTCCGTCAATGTCGGGAACGAACTCACCGAGACCTTCAAATTCAAAAAAGGTTTTAGACAAGGCGACCCACTGTCATGTGACACCATCCTTGAGAAGATCGTGTGTAACTCACAAGTCAACACCAGAGACACGATCTTCCAATTGCTAGCTTACGGCGACGACATTGACGTGATTGGTCGAACACAGCGTGCCGTCAATGAGGCGTTTGCTGGCGGTTAAAATAGGTCTGGTGGTTGATATGAGGCATGAGGGCAAAACGAATTACATGCTGTCATCAAGGAAGGACACACAACACCAAAGTCTCGGACAGAGCTTACCTGCCTAGTAGCAGCAGAAACTTCGAAGTGGTCAAGGACTTCGTCTACCTCGCCTCCGCGGTAAATTGGGACAACAACATCAGTACCGAAATCAATCGCAGAATGGCTCTTGCCAATCGCTGCTTCTTTGGGCTCCAAAGGGGAAGACTAAACTACTAAAAGCGAGCTTTTAGGCTTTTGTGTCTTTTGAGTCTTTTTGAAAGAAAAATTCTACCTTCTCTTTTTGGTTCTATGTTCGTTGGCGTCTTGAGTAGAAGGTTCAATGAAGAACTTTGTCGATTTACTTCAAATACACCTCTTAAGGTGGCTACTTCAGGTGCAGCGTATGGTCATAACCGATTCGGCCCAAAAAGACTTCGTGTCCGAGCCATTGGGACAATGCAACTTCAATTGACTGTTGAGCTTGGTAGGTGCCGCGTGGCATGGTCCTTAATCGTTTCAGTTTGTGAGTGCTTGTTGATAAGTTACACTGTCTTTTCGCACATTTTAAAAAAATTCATTGCCTTGAAATTGTTTAACGAATTCAGTGATATTAGTTTTTGTCGTTGGTGTAGTTCCAGATATTTGTTCAACTTGCTGTCTTTCACATTTCAAGTAGCGGTTGAAAGGGGTTTCAGATTTAACCATGAAATTCTCTGTTGATTTTGATTTTAAGCGTATTTTTATCAAATATTCATATTGAGCTTATCTCTGGGAAAATAATTCAAACTCGTTTCCTTCAGCTTAACAATTCTGACTTACTGACCATTAAAAGCTGTTCTAAGCTAAACTATAGCATGTCTCACATTCTGTGTACGATGGCAAATGGTTTTAAAAATGTAAATTTTACATCAGGTAGCCTTACTCCATGTCGACACTACGTACAACTTCCAACTATACAGCACAGATGGATACCAAGGACTTGAAGAACATTTCATTACAATTTACCCGACTATTGTTTTTTCCAATTGCATACCTACGCACATTATCGACGCCTTCCTAAAAGTGTCATCATTGAGATCGATCAAAATTCATACTCAATTTCACAGCCACTCGCCGCCCATTAGTTGCATATTCGGGGCACATCGTGTGGACTATTTAGTGACAGGATTCGGGAGTTATCCCGCTCCACCTACGCTCGCAATTACGAAACCCCTTCATCCACATGGGACCAGGTATAAATTATTTCCCCCAATTTTCGTATTCCTCGAATGGCTTACGGCTAATTAGATGACTGATCCTTTCCCCCGATAAAATGGTAAATTAGGACCAATAAGGCGCCATATTGCAGCGGAGAGCGGCCAACAAGAATTATACGGTAATCGTATTGTCACGTAGCAGGGCTCATTTGTTTCCCCCGCTATTGACTTTGGTGGGCAATTGATAGGAGAGAAACTTTCCGAAAAGTTTCGGCCTCGTCTCCGCACCACGACTGATTGCCGAAGTCTTGTAAATTATTTATTGCGAGCGAATCCACCTGATCCCGTCTTTATTGCTGGGACTTTTGTCAGAGCAGATTACACTGGATTGAGAGCGAGACCGAGAATAGACTGGGGAAAGTTTTTTTTGTCGGTCTGTGGGAAACGTCATATGGTTCGGAATTAATCAATGAATTATGCCAGGAGCAGATGAAAGCGAACTTGAGGGGACTGCAGCGGTGTCGGTGGGTGGGCGCTTCGGCAAACACCTGTGTTCGTTCAATATTTTAATTGGGACAATTACGTCATCTGGTATTTGCAATTTGCTTTCAAACTTTAAGTTGGAAGATTGCTCGGGGGCTGGGAAGAGACAGAGACGCTGTGGTATGGTCTGCAGGTGGAATTTGAAGTTTTCCACGAGCACAGAAAGTTGTCCTGCTTTGTGGGTTCTCAGAATATGTACTAAGGTGACATCAATTTATCGATTACCTCATTAGGGAATGATTCGTATTTTGATGTTGAAAGGTAAACGCAATGCATAGTGAAGGAAGGCAATTTCTTCGAACTTATTTTGCTCCACTGAGGAACTGTGTGATTCCTGCCTGTTGTTTTAAGACGCGAAAACTGGGTGGAAATGTGACAGGATGGCGATGAAGGACCCTCGTTGCTCCGTTATGGTCGGTAACGAACTCATCGAGGCCTTCGTAAGATACAAAACTCACAAGGCAATACCAGAGGTACGATCTTCCACTATTCAGGTGCTGGCTTAAACCGAGAATATTGACGTACACAGCGAGCCGTGAATGAGGCGTTTAGTGGGATTAAAATGGAAACGGCTAAAATGTGTGGGGTGGTAAAAAAAGTAAAACAGGCAACAGTCAACAACACCGTTTTGACGCCTCGGACAGAGCCTCATAATGTGCAGCAAGAGGACTTCGTCTACCTCGTCTCCTTGGTAAACGGGCGAAGTGATCTTGCCAACCGATGTTTCTCTGGGAACGACAGGCAATGGACTAATAGCAGCCTCTTTTGAAAGATCAGGCAGACTTGGTTCATCCCTGTCCTACTCCTTGGTTCAGAAACTTGGACGTTATTAAAAGCGAATGAAGAATCCTTTCGTCTTTTCCAGAGGGAAGATCTACGTGAGATTTTTTGTAATGTAAGCTGAGAAGGTTTCTAAAGGAGAAGACTCAACAAAAATGAATGCGCAACTCAATGATCTTCAAATACAGTACTTCTAAATAATGAAGAGCGGATGGACAAAAGTGCTCCACACCGAATAATCTTTGAATAGAAGCAATTGATACTACGCGACAAAGGACAATCTAGTCTGATGCACGCTTTAATGAAGACGGACTTCAACGAACTTAGGGAAGCAAATACAGAGGGCTGGCAAGAGACCGCGCTGGCTGAAAAGAAATATTGGTTAAGGACCAGGTTCAGCCTGACACTCGATGAAGATCCAATGATCAATCTTACTAAATGAAAGATTAAAGAATCCAAGCTAAAAACCACAGAACAGTCCAGTAGAGGTTCTGTGATGGTTTTGGTCAATTGAATTATGGACGAAAAAAGTTTCGGTAAGAAATTTGAATTCTCACAAACGTTAAACCCAACTGTTGCCTTCCATCCTTGACGATCCTGGGCAAGCCATGTCCAATCATCCGCACCAAACCACTTAACGTCTGCAATCACTTGGTCTTTACATCAAAGGCTTTCCTCTTCGTCTTCTCCTCTAACCTGGCGTCTGGGACTCGAACACTCTATAAAATAGAGCGCAGTTGTCTATTTGATCGATGTGACCACGGCAGTTTAGTTGACGGTACTTTGTCTTCCAGACTGCGCCCCTTTCGCGATACAACACTCAAGGTTTCAACGTCGTATAATAAGACTGGCAGTATATGCAAGTGTCTTGTAAAGCATGATCTTGGTCGTTCGCATAAAAAGCTTTCACCCTACCTGCATACACAACCCGAAGAGGCATCGATTATCAAGGACCACGGATCTGTGTTTAAATGGCGTTTGCACACTTCACGTTCGCCCAGAGGTAGGTAAAACTAAAAGAGTTAACAACTTCGTTAATGTTTGGTCACTTGGGAATTTTTTTTGGTCTTTGTGGAATTTTTTTGCAGCCTGTGCCACCATATGACAACAATTTGCGGATTTTCATTAATTTTGAGACGCAAATATAAATATAATGTCTTCCAACAGAGCCTTTTAAAAGCCTTAGTTATCACGTTTTGCTTAAGTTACTGTGTTGTCAGATGAAAGAGTTGTTTTTAATTGGTGTTCAACATACTCAAGAAGTCACAGAACACGTCGCCTATCTGTTTAGGCTACACAACATAAGTCCTCTAAATGCATAGAGTACCCGGCAGACATATAAAAATTCCTCAATGATGGAAATTATGTTTTTTCTTTCCACATGGACTAACACACATGTTTCGTAAGTGGGTGACATACTACAACCAAATGTTACAAGCACAATTTTAAACGAGGATTAGAGCAGTTCTTAAAATTGTACACACTGAAGGAAGTAATGACGAATACTGTAAATAAGACAGGAATAAAACAAAAATTTACTTCTTGTACCTACCGAGTAAAAAGAAAACTTGTGCGTAAGTTGAAAGCAACTTTTCTCTTTCTTCTCTTTTAATGGCGCTACAGTCCCGGGTGAACCTGAGGTCTCAGCAAAAATGCCTCTCCAACTAGCATGATCTCTCATCAGCTGCGTCCAGTTGCACCAAGTTGGTAATAGGCCTTGGCTATTCTCTCTGTAGCAATCACTGTAGTAGACGTCGCAGTTCTTCATCTTTCTTTGGACCGTCCTATCCCACCACACTTACTCGATGGCAGTGGTATATGTTTTGCGTAGGGCCTACGTGCAGAACCGAAAATCGTTGTCCTTTAAACGTTTGCTGGGGGTGTTAACATTAGATCCGCCATTAATTTTGTCCGGACCTTATTTTGTTTTAACATACAATCCGTCCAACGTCGCTCTAACATTTTGATACCTTTTTTGTGGAACTATTTATCTTTGGCCTCAAAATAGGCTTCAGTTTCGGCGATCACCTCATGATTGGAGCCATATTTTTTCCGGCGAGCATCTTTTTGAGGTCCGAAAAAAAGCAGAAGTTGCTGAGGGCCAGATCTGGAAACACACGGTGGGTGCGGAATCAATCCAAAGCCCAATTCGTGCAATTTGGTCAGGGTAGCCAACGATATCTGACACGGTACATTGTCAAAATGGAAGAGATTTTTTTCCTTTTTCATATTGGACCGTTTTTTGCAATTGCTTCCTTCAAATGAACCCATAATGCCATGCATCATTCGCTGTTGATCTTTTTGCCTTTTTCAAGATTGTCGATCGCATCCCAAAATACGGATGCTAACCTTACCAGCCGACCTTCGTGTTCTTGGACGCTTTGATCGTGGTTCACCGCCTGCTGTTCACTCCAGTGACTGCCAATTTGACTCTGGAGTGTAGTCTTGGTCTATGTTTCATCCGTTGTGACATTCCGATGCAAAAGGTCCTGTTTATTTTGGCGAAATAGCTCCACGCAGCTCTCAGAATTTTCGATACGTTGTTGGTTTTGGTCCATTCTGAGCAAGCGCGGCACCCATTTCGAAAACAGCTTTCTCATCGACAAATATTCATGCAAAATAGTGCTCACACTGCCTTCTGATATGTTTAAGCTGTCAGCTTTCTCACGCAATTTGACTTTGCGGTTTTCGAAAACGATTTTGTGTACCATTTTGACAGTTTTCAGGTGTAACCACATAAATTCGCCTTTCAGAGCGTTCAGCATCTTTGGTGTTTGCACGGCCACGTATAAAGTCAGCATACCACAACAAAAGTTTTTGACGGAACAGATATTTATTGCCATCAAAAAGCAGTGTGTCATCAAAACACGAAATCCTGTTTTTTCCATTGTTTTAAAAATCACAAAAGTAGCGTCACTAGAAGCACTGTAACTTGTAACCTAATAATCAGATTGTAGTGAAAATTGGACAGCTTTATGTCAGTCCCGGGACTTATTAAGTGAAGCGTAATATGATGAGGGAGTTAACATCACGCACAACCCACAGACTGGTAGGCCAGACGCATTATTTAACCCTCGGGCAGAGATGTTCGCTGCATACATTGGTTCACCACACAACGGGAGTTGTGAGGATCGTTTTTGGTTAGTTGAGGTCTCCATCTTTGTGCGCCATCTCAACATAGGCCGTGAACTGTTGCATTGTCCCAATGACTAGTATTCGAAGACCTAGCCATCTCAACCGTTGTGTCCGAAGACGCTTGACCAGGTGCATACCGCCGTACAACCCATAAAGTTCGTCATTGACTCTTGTCCTCAAGATACAATCAACGCAAACAGGCCCAAAAATAGTAGTCAGAACATTTCTCTGAACTTTTTTTTCTCCTCATCCGCTTTTAGTGACGTCCAATTTTCTGCGCCGTAAAGGAGGACTGGGATGAGCAATCTGTTGTACAAAGCCAGCTAAGTCCTCCGAGAGACGGTTCTATTACAAAGTTGCCTCTTGAGCCGAAGCAGAAAAAGCAAAGAAGCAGCGATTGACAAGGGTGATTCTTTGCATTTGATTTCGCTACTGATGTTGTTATCCCTATTTACCGCAGAGTCGAAGTATAGATGAAGTCCTTGACTACGTCGAAGTTGCCGCTGCTTAGTTCTGTCTTCTTTTTCCGATGACAACATATACTTCGTCTTGCCTTTATTTATCGCCAGACTCATTTTAGCTGCTTCCGCTTTACTGCCAACAAACACTTCTGTTCGTCAATGTTTGTCGTCCTCAGCAAACAATTGAACGGACTTTTGGAAGATCGTGCCTCTGGACAACTGAGGTGCGAATCGCTCAGAAGGCTTGAATGACAAGATTTCAGCTCACTTTCATGAACGGCTTGGAAATCACATCAGTCTGAATTTGGTTGTAGTTTGCAGTTATCTGTATCCATCGGTCACCAAGATAGTTAAATGCTATGTAGGAAGGAAGTCGTTATTTAATTTCCCTTCGTCTATTGTAAGCATTGCCGGCACTGTTGCAAAGTTGTTTGTCCTAGTCCCACCACTGGACCCAAGTGGTTTCCCTCAACACTGAGGACCAACCCACTTCTTCGTCTTCTTCATTACATTTCACTCTTGCACTCTTGCATTGATTTGAGACATTTGGTATGCAGCAGAGCATACTGAGCACAATTGATGCGATTACAAATATCCCCTGGAATCTTCTTCCAAGTTATGTGAATCATCTTAAGGCAGTCTAATGTGGAGTCTTCGACTCAATGGTGCACATACTTCGAGTTAAGCCCTTGCATGGGACTTTATTTTTAATTGCAATTTGAATTCATCTTCAGGCAATACAACCACACCGCCAGACGAAACTTGAACGTCTCCTCTGGGTGTGCTTGTGCGAGACAGGGTGAAGAGAGCAATCCAACTTTAATTAAATTAGGTTCTCCGTCCTTCACGTATTTGACAACTATCGCTCCATAGGCTGTGTGCAGAAGATACACTTTTGCCAACCCTTGTCGGCAGGGTGGCTGCGAGAGTGAAACACTGGCAATGCGAATATTATCATAATGAAAAGCCTGTCAGAGGAGGATTGATTAAATTATCGAAATTCTCAATTATCTCCATGGGCGGTCATGTTTGTTTTGTATTTATGGAAATAATACATCGTAAGTGAAGTCAAATGGAGATTGCAGATAGAAAGATTATGGGGGGGTGAGGCTGGGAGTGTGTGCTTTGACAGAAAGCAGGCATTATAGCATTAAATTGGATGTGGGGCCTTGAATGTTAGTTTTTGGATCTACTCGGAGTGTATGAATATTTAGTTAGACCTGATGCTTCTTGAATCTGCCTTTCGATTTGAAGTTTGTATCTGACAAAGAGCGATTGGGTATTTGGAATATTTCGAAAATTAGTCCAAAATCCTCTACTCACTGAAATGTGTTTATTTCTACTTGTGTTCGCAAACAAATGAATGCATCCTAACTTGCAAACATTTGAGGGATAGACGGGATGAGCTTAATGCATCGTTATGATAAATACTTGAAGATCGTGGCGAAGAACAGATGTTCCGTTACTACTGAGGAAATTAATGGGAAGGTAGTATGTTGTGATATTTGCGAACTGCTTCACTCAGTGTGGTCTATTTGCAAGATTGGCAGTTGTGCGTGGTCTGTAAATTTACTTCGGATTCCTTTTCTTTCTGTGAAGTTACAGTGCGGGATGGAGCTGAGCCTATGATACAACTCTTGTTGCCATGGACTCCAGCCAACAGTGTCCAGCAGTAGAGTGAAAGTTAGTTGAGGTCCTTTTCCATTTGTGTGCGCCATATAAAATGATGATGTCCTCTTTTGCAATGTCCCAATGGCTTCAATTCGAGTTCGCCAGGTAAAACCCAGCCATACAGAGCGCTGTTCTCCGTATACGCCTAAAAAATCGTATTTCTCTTTAAAGGGATTGACATTCAGCACTGAAACCAGGCTAGAGATAGCCAACTCTAGCTGTATGAGGGCTGCTGAGCCTCAAATCATCTGCAACCAAGGAAAGAGTAACCTTCTGAACTCAGTCGACATTTCAAACTTTTTGAAATCTAAAGACGAAGAGATAGATGGACATTCGTGGTTGCCAGCGTGATGCAATGGGTTAATGCATTTACCCGCACGCCTCAGGTCACAGGTTCGGTTTTTAAAGTGGATATCTTGAATATTTCACCAAACGCAAGATATTTCAAAAAATGTATTAACTTCTTGAAGTACAATTAAAATATTTATGAATGGACTCAACTTCGTTAATATGGTCACCGAGGGCACTCTTGCAGAAGTTGATTTGTTGAACCCAAATTTTCACCACACGGCTACACATTTTCGTCCAAACGGCCGCTTATTCGTGTTTAATGTTGGCTCTTAGCTCTTCCAACGTCGTCAGCTTGCTGACATAAGCTAAGGACTTATTGTAGGCCCACAGAAGTGAGTCGACCAAATAATGGCCTATTTTGTGGGACAACGCACCCACCATGCATACTCTTTAACAAATCGATTTTAGGGTGTGCTGTGTGGCTAGTGGCACCATCCTGTTGAAACCACATGTCATCCAACTCCGTATCTACAAATTCCGGTCAACAATAAATCGGTAATCAAGACGCGATAATGTTGACCCTTCACAGAATTAAGATGATCGTTGGCTTCGGTGAAAAATGTTGATCCAATGACACCATTGGCATCCCAACCACATCAAACATTTATTTTTTGTGGATGAAGTTGGTCATTCACCAATCATCCAACCAACACATTGGGTCAAAAATAAACTTCGTCACTAAAGATGAGAATGCGTTGACCATCATCTTGTGTGCATTTTCTCCAGAACCGAAAAGAAAAACATTCGTCACTTCAAATGGCCCATCGGTTCAGTTCATGAGTCAGGTTGACCTTGTGTGGATGTAAACTAAGATCCTTCCGCAAAATTCGCCATAATGTGGTCTGAGCGATGCTCCGTTCTTGAGAACGTCGCGGAGTTGACGGACTTCGATTATTTGCTAGGGATGCCGCAAGCCAACACCTTGTCTTATTGACTCGGACACGGCACACAGACTACATATACATGATGGTATGACATGAAGTCTCAAATTTGTGCACTTATTTTATTATTGGCTCTCTATAAGGGTGAAAATAATGACCAAAAATTGGAGTCAACACCACTCAAGTCAGCAACTCCGAGTTTTGGTAGAAAGTTTGTATTATTTTCAGACTTTGTTCGTTTGTGCATCTTTATCGCGATGAAAACGTTGAACTAGCCGCATAAGTTGACAGTGTGATGATTAGTGAAAGAGTGTGTTTAAAAACTAAAGTGTCAGGTCACTATTGGAAAACCCTTCACATGGTCTCAACACTGGGCTAGAGTTAGGCAATCCAAGAACTAGTTATGAGCCAGGTACCTTTTTGAGACACCTGATTCGAGGTTGGCCAATGCAAGCATAGAGTTACTTACTGTATAGAAAAGGATTTAAATCTGAAACTGCGTTTCCCTGGAATCCAAGTGAATTCATTGACTTAACCAGTAAATGTCTACGTAATAATAATATTTGAGTGGCACAGCAGTCCACATGTTTATGTTTGTTAATTCCCAAACTGCGTTGTTCAATTTTCTTAAGTACGAAACCATTGACGTTTTCGGGTTTGGGCCAATCATGGAGCAGAATGCGAAAAATAACTTAAACTGAACGCTCCCGGTTGCTACAATTAGTGAATTTTTTCAGATTCTTAGTTGCATTGATGTGTAAGCTAGTGCGAAGAGCAGACATTTTTCAAATTTGACATTTCTCTTCTTCCAAACAGGAAGCTATCAATCATACCTCA
Source organism: Eristalinus sepulchralis (assembly GCA_944738645.1). NCBI lineage: Eukaryota > Metazoa > Arthropoda > Insecta > Diptera > Syrphidae > Eristalinus > Eristalinus sepulchralis. The sequence goes on from OX122886.1 coordinate 11,905,343, forward strand.
ACCTGATTTCAAAAGACCTCTCTTGCTAATTCATCCCCTAGAGGGGTATGAACAAATTTACGACTGTTTCCTGATGTTCTCCAAATTATTCAATTACTTCCCAATATTTAGTGTTCATACTCGAATCACAATCACTCTATGGCTGCCTTTATATAAACCACTTCACTGGTTCAGTAGATTTGGCAGACGGGCGGACACAACTAGAAACGAAACCTTCAAAACGTTAGCAGCCCCGGATGGATATTCACCGAGAAAGGCAAACAGGTGCACCAGAAGACTGTTGGAATTGACAAGATTGCCATATTCTTGGAGGTACCGGCAAAATGTAATGAAACACAATTGAGGAAGGACTTCCACATGCGCAGTATAAAACGGCATGTATTAAAGTTATCGAAATAGTTAATGAAAATAGAAATAATAAACAGAGTTGGACAAACAGCGTCTCGACCACATCAATCGTTGCCAAAAGCAAGGAAAGTCATCACATCTCTCACCATTTTCCCGGATTAAGTGTGGTTAATCTATAAAAGTTTCAATATCTGAGATTTTAGAAGCCTCACGGACTTACTTGCCCTTTTCAACCGTTTCTATGTTCCTTACCTCTTTTGAACCTGCCTTCAGATAATTTCTTAAATCAAATGAGTCTCCCTAATGTCTCACAGATGTTTCTAGCTTTCTTTCTTAAAGCTTTTCTTATTCTTATCCTGTGGGGGGCTTGTGCAAATTTTTAGCATTTCCAGTCTTCTATAGGTGTTCAGTTTAAAAATGCAATTATATTATATTACATTATTATATTATAAAATATTTGTGTAACGTGAAACACTACATTATCATTGTATGTTGACATATGAAATATGTACTAAAATGTTAACGAAACTTTTTCTATATATTATGTCAGTTGACAGAGGAAAACTTCTCTTCTTCGTATATTGGATTTGGCTGTAATAAAGTATACCTTATAACGTAGAACTTTAATTCTTTCTATTACTTACTCAACACAAAAAGAACAATAGGATTGGCAGCATTACAGCAGCATTCGCACGTACGTGAACGGGTTCTGAACAAACTGTCGCTCCGAAATGATACTCTCCGCTCCTGAAATTCCCTACATTAAGGATGTCAACACTCAGAACTTTATGTAAAGTTGAATGTGCAGAAACTAAGGTCTTGTCTCGGAGAAATAAAGGCTCCATTCAGACATACTCTGAAATCGATACTGTTGCACGGCTTGAACGACGACCAATTTCATTGTTCGAACGCTTCGTCGTCAATAGGGACTTCAATATAATTCTGAAGATCTTCTGGCCGGAGTGGAAAAAGACCGAAGAAGTTCTGTGTAAAGCTTTGCAGAAACTCATCGCTGCAGAAACACAACATTGAAGGTGGAGCTGGATGGCCATAACTTGGAATAATATGGATTGGGTAGTCGGTGCGGAAAACTTTCGAACTGAAGACGGGCCGTGGAAAAAGATTATTGACAGACTGGTTAATCCTGGTCCCAAATGACTACAAGGCCTAGCCATCATTAGTGTTGTATACCAAAACGATTGACCAGGCGAATGACACTTTGTCCGAGTCCTCGGTATTATGTGTCCCTCCTCGATGACAGCAGATACTTTGTCTTGTCCCAATTTATGGCCAAACCCATTCTAGCATCTTCCTCTTCAATGCAAGCAAACGCCTGATAAACGGCTTATCTCGTCAATGTCGTCGGTGTTAGCTAGCAATTGAAGGGACTTTTAGAAGATCGTGCCTCTTGTGTTGAGTTGCAAGTTACGCGCCATCTCAAGAGTGTTGTTGAACAAGACACATGCCAGCACATCGCCTTGTTTAAGACCTTTTTTAACCTTGACGGAACGCTAGGGCTCCCCTAGTTATTCTTTAAGTTGATTCTAAAGTGTCATGACGTCAAAAAATTATAAAATGCGTCAACCTGTGTCATGTCCTCCGTGGACAATGTTGCCACCAACGACAAATATTAAATCAAGACTCTCGTTTTTCATCGGAATGCCAGTCTGTCATCTTAAAGCGTGTCAAATCGAACTATTTTTGCGTTTGTCTCATTTGCTCCATAATAAATGATTGCTGACCACATTCTACAGACTGTCCCAATCCGACAGAGAACCTGAAATTCTATGAATCCTGCACGTTAGTCCCCTCCATCTTCCAGGCGAACTTACCGATCGAATCTTTAAAATTTACCCACGCCATCCATCATTTTGACCTAGAACTGCATTCAAGTGTGACTCGGCCTAAATACAAAAAACAAAAATAAAAAAGAATTCTCCGCCGTTCTCTCCGCCGACACCAGCAATTCCCATTTCATTTGTTTGAAGGAAATGTTAAGTGATTTTTCAATGTGTCACGAGACTTAAAGGGCTTTACACCAAACTTCACGAAACGAATTTCACTCCGGGAATACTCGTAAATAAGGGAAAAACCAAAAACAACAAAAACACAAACACAAAAAAAACTTTCCTCAGCGAACGAATAGTTTTGATGGAAAAGGAAAGAAAGACGAATGAATTTTGAATGAGCATTCTATTTGAACGGGCTTCGGTGCTTTCAAAAGACGACGACAACGACAACGACAACGACTGCAACGACGACGAACGACAGCGACAATGCGAAGAGAAATCCCTTAGAAAATAGAAGAACACGGAATGAAAATTGGAAAACTGTTTCATGGTGCTTCTTTGTTTTGTGATTAAGTTGAATGATGAAGTTGAACGAAATTGAAATAGTGTTTCGCAGAGAAATGGTTTTTTAAACTTTTGGGCGATTAAGTCGTTCTCCCTCCGGTGACATGTCGCATGATAGCATCGTTTGTCGCAGATCTAAATGTTGAGTTTTTTTTGTTCATTAATTTATGCAATTTTTTGGGGGAAATTCGGGAAAGGGGGCTAATTTTGTAGCATGTGGCTGCAACTGCGACGTCGATTCACATGCCTGAGGTCTTCAATTTCTGGATTGAAGGTACTGTCATCTCTTTCGGAAGTTCCTGACAACACTAAGAGAATAGTAATTGTCTTTGAAAAGCAGCTCAAACGTCGCAGTTCGTAGTTGGCATTGAACTGTAGGTCGCGTCAACTTGGGGGGAACACAATTTCGTTATGTCTAAAATCCCTAAAAGTGAAAATCTCGAAATGGTTGAATCCAGAAATGCTAAATTTTCGAAATGTGCCATATCCGAAAGAACCTAAGTCCCCTTTTACAAAATTGGAACACATAGGTGCTGGGCCCATTTGATAACTTTTAAATTTCCCAAAATATTAGTTCATCTTACGTGACAAATAAGGTTTCAAAGACACATTGGACATATTTAAAATGTAAATCAGTAGTGAGGGAAAGAATGTCCAGCCTAGCCACAGGGGTTCATTACAATATAACATCTAACATTATTCAGGCGGAATATTTTTCATTTGAATACAGTGAAAGATCTCCACGCAACTCTGCCGACGATAGCCTAGTCGCTTTCGTTCAGGATTTGCCGGACTATCGATGTTCTTGCTCTTCATTCTATCTTCGGTTGAGTCTACTGCATACTCCGTGCTGTTTACAAATGAGAGTCCGCCCTTCGATGCTTGTTTCTGCTTAACCCAGGGGATGTGGCCCATCCAGCTCTGCGAAGCACTGTACAGCGGCTCCTCGTTCATCATCCACTCCAGCTTGAAAACCTTTTGGATTTGTCTCATGTATTTATTCACGAAGACTTAAAATTTGCGCGTACTTTTATTGTTTCCCTCGCAAGTCTCGCAGCCCTAGAGCAATACGAAAGCTTGAGTGGAGTGAAGGGCTGAGTGGATCTCCAGACGTTGCTGTTTATTCGCGACAAGACGTCAGTTTCTGCTTCTCTATCTTAACGCTAAATGCTGCCAAGGAAGCAGAATTTGTTGACATCCTCAACTGGTCTCCTGCCTAGCAAGATACATAAGTGCCTCTCATCTTGAGCTGATTCAAATTAGTTTTGTCTTGGGTTGATGATTTTTAAGCAATATGTCCTTGTGTTGAGGTCCAGAGGGTGAATTTTTCTTGAACCTCATGTAGGGAGTCGGATAACAGACAGATAACATGGGCTTAGTCGAGATCATGGAGTTTCTCAAGGAGAGACCATTTGGCGAAGGGATTTTTTTCTTTTTGCGGTCTACGAGATGGTCAAGGGTCTAGTCTAGGTTCGATTCCCGGACGCGACTTCTCCAATTATTTCACGGCACCACCCCTTTCGAACTGCTGACAACACTCAAAGAGTATCAATTGTCTATGAAAATCTTCTCAAATCTTGCCGTTCGGAGTCGGCGAAAAATTGTGTGTCCCTTCTACTCGTTAGGGAACAATAGCACGCACAACACAAGTAGTTGATGCAGAAGCTAGCCCCTGGTCCCTTGTGGGCTGTAGTTATTATTAGATGGTCAAGAACGAAGGTAAAAGCTGCTGCTAGGTGCCACTCACCTCTTAGGGTAGTAAATGAAATTCTGTAATTACCCTTCAAGCGCACTTGGTAAGACACATCCCGATAAAGTTCTTGGAAGAGCTCGATAATGAATTGTCGTATTCCAGTTTTCCATCCGACCATCTCGAAAGCTTTGAGAAGTTCCCAATTTGTCGACGATTCAATGATTATTCGGATCGTGTTGAGCGGTTGGTTTAAAAACCAGCTGGGTGATGGCGCAGATGCTGCTGGGGTGGGGAAACTCGGCGGATGACCAACCATGAGAGTAATTTCTGGATAACATCCAGGAGTGTTCCTTATTTATTTTTTTTGGAATGGTGACACTTGCACGCACGCCTCCCTTCCATCTGCCTGAGATTTGGAGTTCAATCCAGGCTGGTCGGATAATGGCCGCGATAACTGCTGCTGTCACTTCTTCAGTCAGGGATGGAGACAAATTTTCGGTATGGTGCGACAACAATGTTGTCTACGTGTGCAATCACTCTTCATCTGCAAGCCTCCGTAGAAATTGAAGAAAACTAATCACAGTCATTTGTTAATTTTAACTAACTTAGATAAGTTTAATAAGAGTTCCCCCCAAACAGAACGTATTCCCTTACTGAATAGAGAAGAGTCTAGTCCAGTAGCGGGTATCATCACTGGTCTTATGTAAAACATAGCTTGACCATGTTGCAGTTTGGTTCAACCAAAGGGACAGATTCGATGAGGTAGAGAAGAACGTCGTTTTGTTTGTGGTTGCAGGGCATAGCTTGTCGGACGGGGTGGTCCTTGTCACGCTTACTATCCCATTGTACACAAAACAAAAAATGTTACATATGCTAACTAAGAAAGGAAGAGGTAAAAAAATTGAAAAAGAACACTTATACTCTAACCAGACAGAGCTCGGACATTCAAAGTTAAAAAGGAGAACATGCAGAAGAGGAAAAAGCAAGACAAGGTTGCTCGCGGAGCTAAGCTGACTAATCTAAACTAAGCGCAAATTACACTGGTCATTCCGAAACTAATCCTTACCACAAAATTCATTCTGCGACGAAACACACCCTTTTAAGCGTCTTTTAGGGATAAGTTAGGTCCCTGATGTTGTTGGCATAAGTCGCCGACCTACTCCTCATGTCACACAAATCACGACTTTTACTATCTCTCTTGGCTAATTTATAAGAGATAGGCCCTTGGCGGAGACTTTGCCGTGGGAAGCCGTGTGGAAGTGGGTAAATGCATCGGCCCACACGCAAAAGGTCTAGGCTCCAATTCCAGACGAGACACATCACATATTTTCACGGCACCACCAACTCTTCCGAGTTTCTGTCAACACTCAACGAGTATCAATTGTCATTCAAAAGCTTCTCTCATTGGGATGAATTTGACTTTACTCACTTTTGTTCTTTAACCACTCCTAGGCATAGTGAGTGTCGTTTGTGTCACATTTCTTTCAATGTCTGGAAAGTCTTTGACCTCCTTTCAACTCATATCTAAAGACCTCGATTAGTCTTCAACGGTTCCGCGCTCTGTCTACCTAAGTCAGTGAATTCCAAAGCATGTACTACTTCGCAATGGATTTGTCTTCGCGTTGTGTGTCAAGTCTACTGAAACTTTCGCATTTTCGGCCAGCTCTTAAGGTCCTAGGGATGTTAATTGCACATTTCAGCTGTCATGTTCACTTTACTTAACAGCACCGACACCATGTTAGAGGGAGGAACAGTCCTAGCTCCCTCCATAACATTCCATTTCCGGACCGTAAATTAAATGCATTTTGAACTCAACTTTAGCCTAACCGATTCTGCTGCACACATCCAGTTCGGTGGCACCACGTTTGGCCGAGACCACACTTCCTAAGTAGAGGAAGCTGTTAACTTTCACGACTTCCTGCCCGGTAATTTTGAGAAATGACAAGGGCTTTAGTTTTTCTGTATTTGTCGCAAGTCCCACTTTGCTCGCCTCAGCCTCTAAACTGGGGGCCATCAAGTTAACTTTTAATATCCAATTGACAGTTTCGTCAAGGTCTTTTAGGTAGAAAGTCATAGTCCATCCAATGGCATTGCTTACATCCATCAATTCTGCTGCTGAGTGCAGTGGTGGTAATCAGCAACAACAGATGTGGTTAGTGACGAAGGAGCAGGTCACTGGTCAACATCAATCTTCTCTTTATTAAACAGTAGTCGAGGTGGAGTAGTGGGTAAGTGCGTGATTCCACACGCCGAAAATCTAGATTCGATTCCCAGACATCGAATAGTACACGGCACCACCTCTTTCGAGTTGCTAAAAGCACTTAAAAGCTTCTCAAATCTCGTCGTTCTAGGTCGGCAAAAAAACTGTAAGTCTTCTCTTCTCGTGAGAGAACAGTAGTATGCACAACCCGAGTAGTTGTTGTAAGATCTAGGACCTGTTCCTTGTGGGCTGTAGTGCCACTCAATTATTTATTAATGCCCCTGCACCAACTTTGGCGTAAGGTTGGGTTGACCCCAAAAGGAAGTGATTTTATAATTTTGTTTACTTTGTTTACTAAAATTGTTTACTTTTGAAAATATACGCATGCCGATAGGTACTTCCGCCTCAACAGTCACTCAAACAACAATTCTTTGGTTTTAGTCATTGTTGTGTTTTTTTTTCACTAGAGGCCTTGATTGTCCTTGTAAAGCTTAGCCAACACTCATAACCTATCATAACTTAGAAGAAGCACATCTGTCCGACTTTTTTCTTCTTTTTTCAAACGCCTGCCTGCAACAAATAAGCACCTTTTAAGGTAACACAGAAGACGTTAAAATATCTTATTGATCCACTGTAGGTATTTATACAAGGACTACATCAGTAAATTAGAGAAATTACTGAACTTCTGTTAAACATTCAATACCTGTCAGTCGGTAGTCCGTTGAATACACATCAGATATCGGTTAGCCAGCATCCATTCATGCATCCCCTATGAAATAACCTGCATTCAGTCATTCGCTCATAAGCTCACTTTTCGTGTTATTTTAATTATGCCCACACCTTCCCACCCCCAAAATTCAGAATAACATTTCAAGAGCTTACACCGACCCACCGCCACCTAGGGGGCGCCGTGAAATTCATAGGAAATAAAGCGAGAAAAAAACAGAACACCCTCCACCATTTCACAGCAATGATTTAATGATTCTGTATTCATGTTCCGGGCCCTTTTTTGCCCGGATTCCTCCACACATTAGACAGGATATGAATTATTCATGCGCCAACTGTTTGTAAAAGCAATTATCATGGAATTTAAGTGCCGAACAAATTAACATGTTCATACAACGAAATAATTTACATTTACAGGCGAATAATGTTCGTCCTTCGGAGAGTGTAAAAAGCAAAGTTTAAATTATTCCGGCGAACACGAATCATATGGAGATCGTGGGCGTTCAGCGTTTAGATTGGCGCTGAATTGTGTTCCGTTGAGGTGCTCTCGCAGTAAGGACTCGTATGTTTTACGATCGAAATGCGGACATTAAAAGTTTATAATCACATCGGCAGGCAGATGCTTACAAGATGGCCATTAACATCTGATGACATTGGGTGTACGATGTGGAATGGGGGGCAGGAAGAGAAGCTTCAAATTGGTTGATTGCATGTAGGTGGCTTTAAAACTCAATGTTAAGCGTTTTTTTTTTTTTTGTAAAACGTATGGAAGGTTGGCATTTCTAAGAAGACTGGTTTGAGAGCAGTGCAGTTCCCTTTAATTAACTGAATGGCACTACAGTCCAGAAGGGCCCAAGGCCTTGCTTCTACTCGTGTTATGCGTTCTACTGTTTTCTGACGAGTAGAAGGGACCTACAGATCTTTGCCTCCTCCAAGCGGCCAAATTTGAGAAGCTTTTTCATTGACAATTGATACTCGTTACGCGTTGTCAGCAAGTCGAAAAAGGTGGTACCGTGTAAAAAATGCAAGGTGTTTCATCCGGCAATCAAACGTGGGATTTTGGCGTGTGAATCGCACACTAGCCCACTATGCCAAAGCTACCACAGAGACCAGACCTGTCTTCTTAAGAGTTACCGGCACAGAACAGCGAAATTTAAACGTTTTGGATCATAGGAGGGATTCATAGGGCCAGGATCCACCTTGCAACGATCACAAGAGGCAATCATAGCGCCAGAACCCACCTTGGGACTGCCCGCATCTTCGTCTAGGGCTTCCAGTGACGGTTGTGTCCCTCGACAGCACAACCAGAAATGGTATGTTTCTCTAGGATACTGGCTGACCAACCGCATGCTCCCAAACGACAGAATGAAACCCGCGGCATTTCTGATATCTCAAGACAAGAAGGACTGCAGACGGCTTATTGGCGTACTTACGGGACACTTCACCTTAGCTAACCACTTAAGTGTGCTAAGTGTTAATGATAGTACCCTCTGCAACGACGTCCATTAAGAAAGTTAAGACACTGCAAAGCACTTCCTCTGGTAGTGCCCGCCATTGCTCGGATCAGGTGGCGGCTGTTTGTTTGGTGCTGATGTGGTTGACGATGGCTACCTAGGCTTTTATCACAGAAGCGCTTGCTGGTAGTCCTCTAGAAGACTAAGAAACAACAATAAATGTATGTAACTGTCTGATAGTACAATGGTCTAGTTTTGGGGTCTGAGCACTCCAGTGAGTGATGAGAGAACCGACACTGAGCAGTCTTGTAGACTTGACCAAGTTTGATCAATTCAGAAAAAGTTTAGAGGATCGGTTGGAAGGAAGACCAGGCTTGGTGTCAGAGCAAAGTTATCGGTTTTTAACTCAGAAAGAATAAATCCGCAAATACAGGGTGCCGAGATGAGATTTCTTCGTTCTATTGCAGGAGGTTCTCGACAGGATAGGATGAGAAACGAGACAGTGCGGGGGGAACTCAATGTTAAGAAGCCACTTCTTCTGACGGAAAGAACTCTGCTTCGATGGTTTGGCCACGTGGTATGGATGACCCTTTTATTGCCACTTTCGAGGCGTGGCTTGGGTACGATTCCATCAGGGAGTCGACCGCTCGAAACCGGGTAAGTTGGTGGGATCCAGTCATTACCTGGTGGCACTTGGAAATAGCTCCTGATGACTTAGAGCGGATTGCAGAGGATCGAGCAAAGTGGAGGCCTCTCGTGCGTGCATGGCCCTTGCAACAGGCTTAGTGCCACATGCGGGCCACAGAAAATTATGATGATGATTATGTGATGGTCGCAATAATCCGCAATACATGGAAGCGGCGTTTAGTCAAGTTTTAAAGACTGATTTTAAAGGTTGGCGGATATGTCAGAGCTCAGCCTACCGCAATGCAGGACTGCTGAAATATTTTAAGAAAGACCGACCAACGTTGTCATTGAAATCATATTCGGAACTAGACCTTCACATATTTAGTTACATGACCATCAGTCAGCCACGACAGACACCCTTACCACCCTGATTTCGTTTGAGTCAATAAGGAACAACTGCCTATTGACCACGCATTTGGATTTCTGCAATATGTTCCATTTTTTTTCAAACAAATTAAGTTCTCAAATTCGAAAAACCAGTACACATGTCTCAGCATCCTTCTAAGCCAATGCTCAGTTGCCCCCAGTTCCTGTTCGTACCTGCTAGGCAGCTGTCGTCCCACATAAATTTGTTGCTTGCATCAAAGTAACATCGGTTCTTCATCAACCTGTTTACCAAGAGCATCCTGAGGCACTCTTGACGCCATCCAAGCAATCCGATTAGAAACATTTGACCCCACCTCATCCGCTCACATCCACCCTCTCCAGGTACCAACGTTGCATTTCTCCACTTTGAGAGCCACAATTTGCACAACTCAGACGACGTTCGAACATCGTAAATGCTATCAGCATAATTCCCCAATCTGCAGGACGAAGAGGTCATTCTGTCCGTTTTTTGGAAGCTACCTTTGACCACTATGAGTGCGATTCCCTCGAAACTATGCTCGTAAATTCCAATCCGTTCGATAAACGAAGTAATAACTCTGTGTACTGCACGCCCATACGTTCACACCTTTATCGCACTTTGAGCTCCATCCAGCGGCTGATCGGTAAGCCGACCTCTCAAGGCAATAAATCGCCCGTCCAGCCAGCCACCACCACATCGGGATGAAACAAAATACATCCAACCTGATCTGACCATTCAACCGTAAAATTCCGGCCAACGACGGAAGCCTGCAATTTGCAATACGGCACCACAATTTCACCCACTTGGCACCGGCTCCATAGCTCCTCGATAAATAAAATTAAGTTCCTCCGCATGACTATCGGTGGAAAAAATGTGCGCCATGCCACCCCCCACACCACACCCAAAAAGGGTTGCCAACGGAAGGGCAAAGAAAAAAAAAACATCGAATCCACCCCAAACGGCGGCATATCTCTCTCTCTGGAAATTGAGAACTTGTATGACTTGCAGGTAGTTAAGTGGAATTTCCCTCCCCCAAATGAGTTTAAGAAGTTCCTTCCTTACAATTCCCGATAACAAATGGTCTTCCGTCGGTGCCGCTCCAGACCGTGCCCCCACCGTACCGCACCACCCCGCATACAGCAAATAAAACGAACGACGTGTGAATAAAAGAAAAGTCAACTCGGCTGTAACATCCGACATCATTTCATTTATTGGCGTGTCTTCCGAAGGAAATGATGTGGGTCCTTCCAACTTGTATTCTGCCTTCGGCCGAAGGACTCATTCGGGTCGGCATCTTGATATCGGCAGACCCGACCATGACTGGCCGTGCGGTGTATTCTCTCCAATCATTCAATTTAATTGAGTACTTTATGATCTTGTGAAAGATAATAACAAGTTGACAGTTGGATCCCATGGAAAACCAATAACTCCCCCCCCCCCCTCGTGGAAAAGGGGGTCCACTGCCTACTTGACCTTGGAGAGTCCCTTCTCTTCGCGCCGACACAGTGGAATGCGAGGTAATCCATAAAAGTTCGTCTCAATCGTGCTTACAAGGCAAAAAAAACATCAAATGGTTGCTTTATGTCTGTCCTATCGGGATTGTTTCCTTTGTTTCATTTTTTTGTGTAGTAGTGTTTTTTGTTTCCCTCTTTTTGATGCTTTTTCGTTTATTGACTCCGTTTCCGATGAGTTTTGAGTTGCAGTAGCTGAGATGGCTGACCGTAAGAGATCGAATTCGCTGCGTGACGATTGACGGAGAGGGTGTCTCTGGATCATTTAACCGGGGAATGGGTTTCTGTTTGAAACATGCTTGCCTTGCTATCAGCCTGGGATGAATATAAATTCAGTTGATTGTGTCTAGCATATTTCGCGAACCTAGGGCACAGCGGAAGGGTCGATAAGTCTTAAAAATTTTTAGCGGCGTTTCAGTTTCACTGCTGATGGGAATTGAATTCGCCGTCTGGATATTCAGAAACTTTAAAGTGAACTGAGAACTAGTACAAAGTCTGATGTTGAAGTGGCTTCCTTTCTTTTTAATTCCTCATTGAGTCATCTGTAAGAAGTCTTTGAACCTGGCCCAGAGATTTTTTGTTTCAAACATAAAGTGATGATGCGTGAATGGACAACTTTTGGGTTCCATTTTAATAACATTTGTTTTTGTTTTTGTTTTGTCGAAGCTTCAAATTGATTCTCTGAGTTCCCTTACACACACACCGCTTGGGAGCCGAAGACTAATATAAACAACGCCACTTTACGTGGACTGATTTTTCTTTTTTCCATGGCGCCACAGTCCGGAGTGGACCTGGGCCTCAACCAACATGCCTCTCCAGCCAGCACGATCTTTCGCTAGCTGCCACTCCAAGTTGGTTGAGATCCTCCCCAACTTGTGTGCGCCATCTTTACCTAGGCCGTCCTCTGTTGCAATGGCTCGGATTCGAAGGCTTTTCAAACCGAAGAAGTGGTGTCGCTCTACATGGCCTAGCCATATTAAGAGTTGCATCCGCAGAAGCTTGACAAGGCGCATTCCGCCGTACAGCTTATAGAGTTCGTCATTGAATCTTCTCCTCCAGACGCTATGAACGCAACCAGGACCAAAAATCGCACGCAAAACTTTTCTCCCGAAAAGCCTGAGGGCATCCTCATCCGCTTTCGGGCCAAGTTTCCGCGTCTTGACTGGAATGAGTAAGCTGTTATACAAAGCCAGTTTAGTCCTTCAAGAGAGAGCCGTATTACTCAATTACCTCTGCAGCACAAAGTAGCAGCGATTCGCAAGAGTAATTCTGCGTTTGATTTCGGTACTGGTGTTGTTTTCCCTATTTACCGCGGAGTCGGGGTAGAGGAAGTCTTCGACTACCTTGAAATTTCTGCTGCATACTGTGACGCTTTGTCCGAGACGCCGATATTTTTTGATGACAGCATGTACTTCGTTTTACCTTCATTAACCACCAGACCCATTCTAGCTGCTTCCGCTTGAATGCCAGCAAACGTCTCATTGACCGCTCGCTGTGTTCTGCTAGCGTCAATGTCGGCGGCGTAAACTAGCAATTGAACGAATTATTGGAAGACTGTGCCTCTGGTGCTGACTTGTGAGTTACGCACGATCTTCTCAAGGATGATGTTAAAAAGGTCACAAGACAGTGCATCGCCTTCTTTGACAATAAATGTCTCGGTGAGATCGTTACCGACCTTGACGGATCAGCGAGAGTTCTCTATCGTCATCCTACACAATCTGACTAGTTTGGAACCTAGACACGGCATTGTATAGCTCATCTCTATGCACGCTGTCATATGCGGTCACTGTTGGCCTACACAACTAAAAAAGCAAAGAATTTGTTGAATGTGTATAGATGAAGGCATTTGTCACAAGAAGACGCTAGATGGAGACTAGCTTAGACCCAGAACCACCACGTACTGTCTCGGCAGCAAAGAAAGGAAGAAGCTCACTTAGCACGCATTCTCCTTTCGACTTTTTGAAAGGCGTTGTAGTTGTTTTCCAGTCTGTCTGTGGGATTATCGGAAAAGATCCCCCTCATGGAATCTTAAATCGCTGTACCTCCACTTGATATCTGTGTCTATGGCACTTTTTTTTAAATTGGCGCGTGCAAAAGGGTACCCTTAAGTGACCGGAATGAAATCGCAGCACGCGCCAGGGTATAGAGGAAGAGAGAGAGAGAAAGCAGGTGCCGGTGCACTTTGGATTCAAATGTCTGGGGATTGTAATAAAGGGGAAAAGTTCGGCTGGTAAGAGCATTTCATATTCGTGGGGTGTGACTGATGAACGAGTCTCTAAGCTCTAAGCTTAACTGTACGTCCGAAAGTGGGCTTAAGGGTGAACGGGTGGGCATTCCTAGAGAGGCGAGTATTGCGGGTTAATTCTTTGAGGGGAGAAATTGAACTGGCTGACTCATTTGTTTTTTTCAAATAGCAATAAAAGTGTAGTAAAGACGCAAGATTTTGTCGATGTTCTAACAAGCCGAATGACTTCCCAGCATTATTGAAACCAATTAGTTTCAGTATTCACTGCAGAATTTTATATAGTAGGGTAGGGAGGTCTTAGGAGCTCCGGACAAGATAGGAGTGTTTAACTCAAGGTTTGGGCGGATGTACGTCTTGTATCATATTTCTTGCATCGCTTTAAGAAACCCAGACATTTCGCTGCATTTGTGGCGATCTCGTATGATATGATGGTTCCAACTAAACGTTGAGTTGATACACGTACCGAGGAAAGTCGTTCGGTCTTAGCAACGCTTGGGTGACAATAGACAGCACTGAAAGCATTAAATTCCACTCTATTCTTCTTACCCCAATCAATTATGCCGTCAAGGGCGGAGTTTAATGAGCTTAACATACGCTGCCGTTCCAAGTCTATGGCCAAAGAGGAGGGTCGAGAGCCAACGAACAATAATGAAAAGCTGAGAATACTGTCATCAGCGAAAGAGTGAATTAGATTAGAAGTGACAGACAGGAGATCATTTTTGAAAAGAAGCAAGATTGTCGGAGACAAAACGGAGCCCTGGGGAACACCAGCATTAATATGGTGAATATCAGACTTCAGCCCATCCAATACAACTTGGATTGAACGGAAGCTAATTTCTAATCCATTGAAGAAGAGATTCATCGACACCAACAGCACGCGTTTTTGACAAAAGAGCCTGATGTCAGACTCTGTCAAATGCTTTTGAAATATCAAGCCCAATAGTCTTGCTTTCTCCTACATTGTGCAAAGATTCGTTCTACGTTTCGGTGAGATAGATTATCTAATCACCTGGTCCACTGCTGAAGCCTTACTGCCGGTCATTAAGAAGATTCTGGGTTTCAAGATATTTCTTAAGCTAACGGTTTATCAGCGTTTGCATGACATTGGAAAGTAGGAACGTAAGTGCTATCGGTCGGTAGGAGGTGAGTGATGATGGTTCGTCCTTTTTATGGACGGGCTGACTCTCCTTTCTTGTGGACCGGACAAGTGGCGCTGAGATTCCGCTCATCGGGCCTGCTTTCCTCCAACCATATCTTTCAGATGAGCTGGTGCATGCGCCCAACGAGTTCATCTTTATCTGCTTTAAGCAGTTCAGCGGACAGTGAACCAGCTCCAAGCTTTGTTCGACTTCAGTCTCGATATTTCTATTTTGACATGGTCTATGTCGGGGGAACAGAATTCTTGGCTATCATCTTCCAAATTGAGTGGAATCTTTTGCGAAACACTAAGAGAAGAGGCTTATCGATTATTCCAGTGTCTTTAAAACAGACACATTCGCCATAGAGAAAGACACCTCTGCTGGACTTTTGCAAATGCCGACATCAATAAAAGTAAAAAGACAGTCGTGGCACGAACTTGTGCCAATTTTCCCATTAACTTAGCCACGGGGTTGCATCTATTTAGAGTGTCATTGCTACTGTAGCTGCATCATGTTCCATTGCTACTGAGCCAAATGGAACCTAGTGACAAAGAAAACGTACTAAACAAACACTCGTCTCATTAAATGTCCTTGCTGAACGGTTCGGTGCAATGGCTTGCCTTCTGGCGAACGATTTCCTTAGGAGTTTCGGTTCAGTGACCAGATGAAAGTCCAGATCTCTGAGCTCCAGGAATTCATATTCAGTTCGGGATGGTTCTTGCAACCCTATACTGACTCACCAAATGCCACTCTTAAGCATGCAGTCTCATAGGTAGTGTACAGTCGGCCTTCAAGGCCACAATGCTTGTTAAGGCATTGGGATATCCTAACTCAACCTAACCCAGCCCTACCTTATTTCGCACAACAACTTGTTTAGTTTTTTGTGTCAGTTGTGATATATGCAATGGAACATCAAAGCAAAAACCAAAACGAATCCTTGTCAGGTGTATTGCTTCCTCTAGACTGTGTTGAACTCCTAAGAATGAAAAACACTTCCAAACTGAATCTCTCACATGCCTGATTCGAAGCTCAAAAGTCAATCAAATTGTTATGGAAGTTAATGACAGCCAAATGGACGCCCCCCACATGCTGCTAAAAACAATTAAATTGCTTCGACAAATCCGAGAATCCACCTGCAACCTAAAACTTCCTCTCAGACGAGACGAGCACTTGGCAGTATTTTGTTCGAATTCCCCCCAAGCACATCATGTTTTAAACAATTGTCTTCACAAAGCATCAGAAATCATCCTGATGATGGTTCTTCAACAGAGTTCAGTCGATGAAACCGAGACCGAGTTCAGTGGGTGCATCCCAGGTCTTCCAAGCCCTTATGAGACTTCCTGTTGATCATCACATCACATCACAGTGCGGACATCCAAATAGAATTCCCCTTGTCAGCTCAACTGTTCACGAGCACAGTCAATTTCGTATTTCGAGAAATGGTAGATTTGGTTGCCGCTTCAAAGGACCCAACCACTAGCACAAACCAAAGCCGATCGATAGACGACAGGCACTGCTCCCGGATTAACATATGTATGGGACACAATGCAGGAGGGGCGACAAAAGAATATCCGGATCCACTCTCGTCTGCTCTGTTAACATTCCACCAGCATTCGATGCAAATGAGATGTAAATTTGAATCTAATCGATGATACGCAAAGATTTGATTCTTCAAAGAAAGAATGGGAGAATCCAGTAAGCCTCCAATGTGGCGGCACACTGGAGTATTGATTCCTCCTTCAGTTAGAGGGGGGGTTTTGGCAAAGACATCACTCCGACACACTGACTAAGCAAATTGTTCAAAGAACGAGTTGCACGCCCGACTAGTCATCGCCATGCAGCACCTATGACAGCCCACCGTATAGACCGGACGGATCAGCCCTTCTCCTCCTTCTGCTGGATTCCGATTAGTCCAAGGATTAGAGACAGCGGCGAGATTCGCAATTCGCATTAAGCGACAGTCTGTGAGAGGATTGTACTTGTGCCGCTACGGGATGACCCAATTTCAAATTCCCATGTATCGGCCGTTAAATTTACTGTCCCGGGAAAGCGGGGTGGGAATAAAATGTCCTAATTGAATCAATAATACCACTTCATGTTCCGTTTCGTTTCGTTTCGTCATACGAGTGCCGCTTAATCCTCGTCACATGTATACGCATACATCGTTAAAATGATTGCCCTCATTAGGATTTTACAACTTATTCCCACACGAAGCGTCGCCACCAGTGGGGCCGGTGGGCTGTTGGGTGGGACTGTAGGCACTGTAGGGCCTAGAGAGATCTCTTTATCGCATTTGTACAGGGCTCATCTAGGGAATCATTAAACCAACAACAAGCAGTAACGATTAACATAATTCTCTTCAATAAAAATGTTTTCTGCTGTGAGTGGATTTAAATAGATATTTTGTTGACATTGTGACGGTGACAGGAGATGTGGGATTTGAAGGGATTGTAAAAGTGAAAGTGTTTGTTTTTTTCTTTTGCTGCATGGGTGCGTTTGCTTCTCATTGAAGTGCGATGAAACGTTGAAAGATGAGTTACAGTGCAGCTGACATTGAATGTGAGATCACTTTTGGCATTGTTTTACAAATAACTTGTAAAGGATGTAGGGAGGGAGGTAATAGACTTACATATGAGATTTTGTAGCTTCAAAAGTGTTATATCCCCCTCCCCTCTGACAACAGTTGTTTATTCAAAGTGCACATTAAACTGAAGAAACATGCGACAAGTGTAGTTGCAAAACATACGCATACAGGCATCATGGCGTAGTGAGTTAGTACGTCGGCTCACATGCTGATGGTCCCAGGTTCGACTTCAGGACTGTTCGTCTCGCAACACCTACTTTGAGGGGCTGAAAACCATTACGCAGAACAAATTGGAAATGAAAATCTTCTCAAAGTTCACCGTTTGAAGTTGGTAATAAACTGCAGGTCCCCACTACTCGTGAGAAAATAATAATTGTACAGCTCAAAGATGGCAGAAGATGACCACAGTTTCCCGTAGTATGTGGGGCATTAGGGTTTTCTGCCAAAAAGTAAAGAAAAAGTAACAATATCCTTAATAATAATAATTGAATGTCACTACAGGTCACAAGGGACCAGAGCTTAGCTTCTATAATTACTACTGGTGTTGTCGTGCTACTGTTCTCTCACGAGTAGAAGGGACCTACCCTTTTTTGCTGACTCCAAACGACGAGATTTTCAGGAGCTCTTAATAAGCAACGAGTACTCTTTGAGTGCTGTCAGCAACTCGAAAGGGGTGGTGAAGTGAAAAAATGCTAGGTGTCCCGTCCGGGAATGTCCTTACCCTTCTAAATAACACACAACAATTGTTCAACGGAATTTACTTTACTTCAGCGCGCGAGTTAAAAGATCACGGAACAACAAGAATTCAGTCGATCCCAACAGCAGTTAAGTTTCTTTAAGGTTGAGCCAATACAAAAAATTCTGTCCTATACTTTGTGAGACGGGGATAGACATAGAAAATTTTAAAATCCTTTTTGTGTTCTCTCCGAGCACTTAATTCGCTGCCTGATCCAATCGCATGTACATTTCTTAGATTTTGTTGCCTCCTCATATACGTTTTATAGGTCTAGAAAGGTAGTTGTCCCATAAAATACCCCTTAGGTACCGATAAAAACAGAGGTATATGAAGTGCAGTATATGTGGTCGCCGTGGCGCAGTGGTAAGTGCATCGACTGCGGCGCAGAAAGTCTGGGTTCGATTCCCGGACGGGACACCTAGCATTTTTTTCACGGCACCACCTCTTTCGAGTTGCTGACAACACTCAAAGAGTATTAATTGTCTATGGGAAGCTTCTCAAATCTCGCCGTTCGGAATCGGCAAAAAACTGTAGGTCCCTTCTACTCGTGAAGAACAATAGCATGCACAACACGAGTAGTTGTTGTAGAAGCTAGGCCCTGGTCCGTTATGGGCTGTAGTGCCACTCAATTACTATTTATTATACGCGCTTAAACACGGTTTCGCTTGCACACCACAGCCACCAGAGGCACGATTTTCCAAAAGTCAGTTCATGTCGACGACATTGACGCCGACGTGATTGAACGAACACAACGATCCGTCAATAAGGTGTTTGTTGGCCTTGAGGCGGAAGAAGTTAAATGGGTCTGGTGGTTAATGAGGGCATCACGAAATAAATGCTGTCATGAAGGAAAGACACACAACATCGATGTCTCGGACAGTGCGCCATACTAGGCAGCAGAAAATTCGAGGTAGTCGAGGACTTCATCCACCTCGGCTCCACGGCAAAAAGAGACAACAACACCAGTACCGAAATCAAACACAGAATCACTCTTGCACTGCCACTTTGGGCTCAAAAGGCAATTGAGTAATAAAGCCCGCTTTCGAAGGACTAAGCTTGCTTTATATAACACCTTGATCATCCCAGTCCTACTCTATGGTGCGAAAACCCGAACGTTATTAAAAGCGGATGATCCTGAGTTTTTTCGAGAGAAAAGTTCTGCGTGCGATTTTTGATCTTGATCGCATTGCTGGTATCTGGATGAGAAGATTCAACGACGAACTCTATGGGCTGCAAAGCGACATGCGCCTGGTCAAGCAACTAAGTATACAACTCTTAAGATAAGTAGGCCATGAAGAGCCTATGGACACCACTGCTCCAGACCGAAAATTTTTCGAATCTGAGCCATTGGACAATGCAACAGAAGACGGCCTAGATTGAGATGGCGCACACAAGTGAAGAGGGACCTCAACCAACTTGGAGTGCGCAATTTGTGGCAGCTGACGAAAGATCATGCTGGCTGGGGAGGCATGTTGGTTGAGGCCCTGGTCTACCCCGGACTGTAGAGCCACAAGAAGAAGAAGAAGAAGTACTGAGCGACAGCTATTCTCTTTGAATGTGATTCGAATTTTTTTACGAAGGCATAAATGAGAGGGATGAACAGCAAACAGAACCCTTGGTCGCCTATAACCTGTTAGGGTGCCTGATGGATGCCTATTAGCATTGTCTGATGCCAAAGCTCCAACTCGTCGCCTTATCTTCTTGTAAGATTAATGTGAGCTGTAGAGACTGTAAACAGGTAGCACAACACTCCACAACGTACAAGGACCTCACTTGTTTCTATTCCTACACAATACAATTTTGGTCTTCTGTCAAAAGTGAGAGATAAATCTCCCCGGGAAAGAGTTTGGCAGAGCTGAAGTTCATTTCTAGAAACCTCACAAGATGCTGCGTAAGATACCCTGGGACCCACAAAGTTGTACAGGGCATAAGTAAGGTAAGTTTGCTATCGCTTAGCGATAAACCCAAATCAGTAACTTCTCTTTTCGTGCCATCTAGATGGATCATTGGCGGATAGCTGTTTAATCGCGACAATGTTATGCACAGAAGCTATCAGTTGAACGGACCTTATGGAGGTCATGCCGAGAGAAGTAACATGACAGCATGTTCGTCTTTTATGGAACCTTTTAAAGATTTCGTGTTGAACTCTTGTACTCTTTACATCTCACATGAATTAATTTAATTGATAAATCATCAAGAATCCAAACCAATGCCGCATTCCATGACAAGCAGGTTCATTAAGACCTGCTTGTCGTGAAAATTTTCAAATTTTTATTCCTCCGCTTTTTCTTTGCTCTCTCCCAACGACGAATGTCAGATTAGCTTTGCCTGCCTCGTCTGTTTGCCTAAGCAGGCGTTAATTATTTATGTAATACATCCCCGGGGCACTGTCGAGAAATTAAAACAAAATTTTGCCTTCCTTCGCCTGCACACAGTACAGACGCTGTTCCTTCGTCTTTTGCTGCTGAAAATACAGTCGGCGTGCCTCTCTTCGCATCGCATGCAATTAAATGTAAACAGTAGAGGAAGCAAAACCTACGGGATGAGCGTTGGAAAAGAATTACGAAAACAAAAAATGAAAAACATCACTTTTTGTTGTGTGTGTGGCATGAAAATGATGTGGTGAATTGTGCAAGGAGTCGTCAACGATGCCGGTAGTTGTTTGGCGGTTACGTTTGTACACCCACCACTGCATACACATAACCGACAGATTTTAATTAGAATTGTTCAGCTTCAGAGCTCTTTGTGTGGGGGATACACAATAACGGTTATGTTTTCTGGTTATGGGCAAATCTCTCTAGTTTCATTATCCTTTCGCATCAATTAACGAGAAAAGTTTGGTTCGCGATTTTTCAATTAGAGTGTGTTCGCATGCATGGACCATATGTGGTCTTGATTATATTTTTATCTAAAGCTGTTTTTGTTCTCAAAAGGTACGCAAGCACGTGGAAGAGATAAGAATCGCTTATTGTGGCGAGAATTGTAGACTGGATTTTATTACTTTTTTATATTTGTTTTTGAATTTTTTCGAAATCAATATTGATTGTTTTTTGTTTCTTTTTTTACTGGCGCTATAGTCCAGGGTGGACCTGGGCCTCAACCAACATGTCTCTGCAGTCAGCACGATATTTCGCCAGGTGCCGCCAGTTGCGCACTCCAAGTTGGTTGAGGTCCATCTCCACTTGCGTGCGCCACCTTAGCCTGGGCCGTCCTCTGTTGCGTTGTCCCAAATGGCTCAGATTCGAAGACTTTTCGGGTCGCAGCAGCGGTGTCCATACGCTCTACATGGCCTACCCATCTTAAGCGTTGTATACGAAGTTGCTTGACCAGGCGCATGTCGCAATGCGAACATGATCAAAAATCGCACGCATAAATTTTCTCTCGAAAAGACTCAGGACTTCCTCATCCGCTTTTAATTACGTCCAGGTTCCCGCATCATAAAGTTGGACCAAGATAATCATGCTAAAGCAAGCTTAGTCCTTCGATAGAGGGCCCTTAACTCAATTGGCTCTTCAGCCCAAAGAAGAAGCGATTAGCAAGAGTAATTCTACGTTTGATATCGGTACTGGTGTTGTTGTATTTACCACGGAGCCGAGGTCGACGAAGTCCTTGACAACCTCGAAGTTTCTTCTGCCTAGTGTGACGCTCTGTTCGAGACGTCGATGTTGTGCGTCCTTCCTTGGTGACAGCATGTACTTCGTTTTGCCCACATTAACCATTAGATCCATTTTCGCCGCTTCCGCTTCAATGCCAACAAACGCCTCATTGACGGCTCGCTGTGTTCCTCCCTACACGTCTATAGCGTCGGCGTAGGCTAGCAATTGAACTGACTTTTGGAAAATCCTACCTCTGGGGTTGACTTGTGAGTTACGCACGATCTTCTCAAGGATGATGTTAAGGAAGTCACTTGACAGTGCGTCGCCTTGTGCAAAACCGTTTTTGACATTGCAGGTCTCGGTGAGTTCGTTCTCGACCTTGACGGAGCAGCGTGAGTTCTCCATCGTCATCCTACACAATCTGACGAGTTTGGTAGGAATGCCAAAAGTAGACATGGCGCTGTATAGCTATACACTGTCATATGCGGCCTTTAAATCGACGAATAGGTGGTGAGTGTCGATTTGCACTTCTTGGATCTTTTCCAGGATCTGCCGTAGTGTGAAGATTTGGTCGATGGTGGACTAACCTGGTCTGAAACCATACTGATAGGACCTATCAGGTTATTAACGAATGGTTTCATACGTTCACACAATACGGCAGAGAGGATCTTGTACACGATGTTAAGGAGACTGATCCCTCGATAGTTGGCGCAGTCGAAGGGGTCTCCTTTCTTGTGCCACCTACGTATGCATTTTTAAAAGCCAACATTGCTTCTATTATGCACAAGATACCAGTCGCTAGAATTGACCGAGTGACCCAAAATCGAACCTTTCGAATGAAACATTAGACGTAGTTCTAGTCAACATTTACATGATATTATTTGCAAGAAATAAACGCCATGAATTTGTGTTTTACCCGATAATAACCACTTCAAGTTTAGTTTCAAATTTGTTTGTTTTATTTGGCATTATAAATCAAATCTTACAATGAATGACCTTTAGATACGTCTCCTCTAGGACAAGATGCTTTGGTAAGGTTGTGAACTATGTCTCTCAGACCCATTAACACCATTTGAATGGATTGATCACAATAGTCTCAAAAGGATCAACCAACAAGACAAAGCATGCTTCTGTAAGGAAAATACATCCTTTTCAATTGCATTGTTCTGAGTGTAAAAACAAGTTGAACCGAACTTAGTTTAGAACACTTTCTTCAAGCTAAAGTCATAACCGACAACTTTCATATGTTGCACGATTATTGAGACACCACAAACTGATCCTTTTTGCGAAATGAATGAATTGCATCATCCCATGCCCAAAGTACCTCTCCCACCTGCACACAGTTTCAGTGCGTTGGCTGTGAATATGTCTATTGGCCTCAGGATTACATGCCTTCGGTGTTCACTGTCTCGCACCAAACTGCTGCCCTCGAGAAATTCCCTCCAGTAATAAACTCCTCTTGCACTTCGAAACGGCGAACCCATCATCGCCGACCATCCCACACAATCCGATCTGTGTGTCAGTCTGCTTGGTTTCGCAAAGAGAATCCGTAAAAGGCAAATAAATGCATTAAAGGCGCAACCGATTCCCTGCACAGCCGTGTACTCGTACCGGTGCCGAGTCTTACAACTCTCGCACACAATTCCAGCCATTCCAGTGCAGTGGGATTTGTTGGCCCTATTTCGCATTTCAATGTTAGCCAGCCTGTTTCACGTGAGAGCCCGCCTCCCCGGGCAGTGGGAGGGAGAATTTTGATTTTCAAATCACCGCACCAGACAAAGACCAACTGACATCGCACACAGCACCAGCCATTCAAATTAAAGGCTGCCGCATGTCCATGGGAATCCTTCTGCCCACTGCCAATCGATTTTCATTACTTCAACCGTTTTATGTGTCATCCCGGAATCAGTATCAACTAACGCGTGATGGAGTTTCCATCCACAGAGCCCAATTCGCAATTGTTTTCAGCTTACGGTCGGCGATGGCTTCGCACTGGTCACCGCCGCCCTGATTGGGATTATATCGTCTGCATGGCCCACATACCATTCCGAGTATGCAATCACAAAGGGATATTATCCTCGATGATACCCATTTCAGCAGCAGCACTGGATATTGGTTTCTTGATTGAGAATCGCAAAGGTTCCGGGTTGGCTCGCAAGCCCGGCTCTAATTACAAGTGCTGCAGGTTTCAAGGACGAAATTAAATGACGTCAATGGCGGGGCTGGCGCAGAACAGGGAACAAGCGTATTAATTAAAATTTCAAAAATATCCACCCAGGCACTTGGTTACAAGGATATTTGGTCTCACAGTGGTGACGGCGACAGCCAAATGAGGAAACCATTTGCATCGAACACCTGCCCCGTCGCCTTGGGAGCGGTGCAGAGCACTGCTGGCGCAAAAGTATTAGTTTCCGCCTGGGTGACGGTTTTTGCGTGCGAGCACAGACGGGATACGCCAGACAGGACGAAACAATACGTCTCAGCCTTGAGAAAAAAATTGAGAAAGATTTGTCTGCAACGGTGTGGCGGATCACAGCTGGATGCAGGAAGGCACGTCCAGGGTGTGGGTGATATGCGCGTCGCCGGAGTCGTCGTCTTGGAAGTCAAAATATTTCCGGATGAGATATTTGCTGTGCTGTTTTTCCAGCTGTCAGCGAACCCAGAAGCGCATACGTAAAGACCGAGATTATGACAGGAATAAGGATTTTGTCGATTGAATCACGTCGGCAACGTTTTGCTCCAAGGAAACGAAATGGGAATCTTGTTCCAGAGTATGCATGCATGATTTGATGTCATTTTCACTTGTCCTTGGCTAGAGATTGCGCTGTAATGTGAAGCGATTGGTCTTAATTGTGCATTTGGTTGGGTTTGGGAGATTGTTTTCAAAGGAACTGGCACTGTGTATTGGAAGGAAAACTTTTTACTGGCAAATGTGTACAACCGTCAACTTGACTTTTATTTTGAGGCACTTCAAGCAAAAAGGTAGATTGGAAGTGTGCTGACCAGTTGAAAGAGAAAGGATTCCGATGCGCTTTTTCCAGTAGGTACGTATTCATCTTGCAAACTGAAGATTTACTAAAGTCATTAAAAATGCCTTTTAACAATATTCAATCCATCAAACCATCACCTCGGATGAGAGTTAGAGAGGCATGGTAAAGGGTGGTTCGACAAAAAGCCCCGATAATAATAATAAATAAAACAAAATCATTTTAGAGAATTTCCCTTATCATCCTCATCGTCTTTACTTGGGAGTAGCGGGGGTAAAGCACGCCCAAGAGACCTCTGTGCTGCTCAATCTTCCATCGACTCTAACTAACTAACAGAAGTGCAACCAGTTTATAGACTTGATCCAATCAACTTGCCCTGGTTCTGCTTAGCGGTTACCCATTTGATGGAATTGCTTCTAAGGCACGCATCGGAATAAAGGGGACATTTGCACCAAGTGGCCAAATCAACGAAGTAAGGCCATTTCCGTTCGAAGAAGTAGCTGCTCAACAATTAGTTCCCTCACGTACCGTCACGTTTATCACCATATCCTAGCGAGAAACTCCCACAATGGGACGGAGAAATCTCAACTCGTCAAATTTGTAGTCGCGATCGTTCGGTCATAACCCAAATTTGATGACGATAGGTAAGAGTTGGATAGCTGATAACTTGGCTTTAACACCAAGCCCGGCCTTTCTTATTATTAACTGCTTCGAAATTGAAATTGAAATCCATCCTGGCCAATCCTACAAGAAGGCTCAATGATTCTCCTCCCGTCATTCGAGAAAAAGACCCCGAGAGATTCCACCTGCTTCAGTGGGACTCCACTAATATGTAGAGCGCCTTCCACATCTACAAAGCCTTCATTTTCTGAGTGAAAAGATGGTCGGTTGTACCTCTGCCGGGACAAAAGACGCACTATTCATCCCCCATCCTCCAACACCTTAGTCTAGACCTCACCGAGGAAACTTAAAAGAGATATGCCCCTGTAATTGGAACAGTCTCTTTTTTGAAGGGTTTATGACAATTGTGTGTGAAACAAATTATTGGCACATGCTCGCCACGGCTTTGGTGGCATACCTCTATCCGAGGGCTCAATGTTTTTTAATGACTCTGAGGCATAATTTAGGCATCAATGTGGTTAATGTGACGAATGTTCCCATCCTTTTGCTCTTGACTTATTTTTGACTTTTTCTTTAGTAGTCCAACGATGCTAAATCATACATCCGAGTCAGTCAATTAATACGTCGTATCGCCACGACTTGAGATAAAAAGGTTATTGGATTTCCAAAGAGTCATTGTTTCGTTGGCTGTGTGGCAAGTGACACCATCCTGTTGGAAGCACATATCGTCCAGATCTATATCCTAAATTTCTGCCCACAACATGTCCTTTATCATCGGCGATAGCGAACATCATTCATGGAAACAGTTTGGCCAATCTCATTTTCGAAGACACCGTAAGACCAAAAGCCTCACTAAACAGTCTGTCTCTGTGGATGACTAGTCTTCTAAACAAACACTCGTGGTTTTTCAAATATCCACTCTGTAGTCACTATGCCAATACAAATATTCGATAAGCAAATGTCTATAAAATAGAGGAAACTTCACCAAGCTTGGTTCGTGTTACAACTGGCAACCCGTCCAGATTGTTGAGCATAAAATATAAAACTTCTTTGGGCAAGCTAAAGCTGTCTATAACTTTCGTTAAGTGGTATAGATATGCAATATCTAACGGGTGGAAGGCGGGTACCTACTGGAATAACGCAGAAATCGACGAAACCTCTCAGACTAATCCGGAAGGAAAGACTACCAAAACCCAGTGAGACTCGCTGGAGCTTCTGCTAGATAGGATGAAAATGATCGACATGGTGGTCGGGTCGACAAAGTGATCGGGTTGACAAAAAAGTATTGTTTAGGACCAATGCCAAGTAGAACAAATCACTACAAACGTCTACAGTGGAAGCCAACACAGCATCCAAGAAAGTGAAAAATCTTGACATACGCCAGGGGTCCAAGTTGGGAGAACAATTCAAGAAAAACATTTAGAGATGATATGAACTGGATGATCATTTAAAGATGGACTTAGGCTGAACTCTCTACCGAAAAGCATTCGCAACTTGTTGAAGCGTTGGTGAATTGATCTCAATAAGAACTATTCACTTTTCATCAGCGGAACCGATGGATATCAAATTAACATTGTTGCATATTAAAATCTAGGCGGAAACTGAAGTTTATGGCCCCTCCATGCAGCAGCTAGAAAAAAATTTACTTCATGCGTGTTTCCTCTGCATAAAGATATAATGGGCAATGAACGAACCAATAAATAAGCGAGAAGGACAAGCAAGCAAGCAAGAACGAATTAGAAATCTATTTGTAGTATAGTTTGAAGCTGTGCGGCATGTAGTCGACTGACTGCCATTGATATATAAGGTAAGGTCAAATATCTCCCCTCCGCTTTTTTGCTCTTCATTCAATACTTCATAAAAAATCTTACAGTGATCGGGTTTTGTTCAAATATGCGCCGTTTTGTTCGATTATATGTTTTCATCCAGACGGCAACTTCATAATACCCCCCTCGTAGAAAGCCCCCTCCTGATTTGCGAAGAACTCGGACAGCCACTTTTCACAAGGGTCTTTTGAGTTCGATTTCACAACACCAAGGGCGTTCGCTATGGACAGCAACAGGTGGTAATCACTAGGCGCTATATCCGGACTATATGGTGAATGCGATAAAACTTCCCATCCGAGTTCCCGTAGCTTCTGACGAGTCATCAACGAAGTGTGTGGTCTGGCGTTATACTGGTGGAACTCTACACCCTTCCTGTTGGCCAATTCTGGATGCTTCTGGTCGATCAACTGCTTCAAGCTTTTCAGTTGCTCGCAGTAGATGGTAGAATTAAGCGTCTGGCCATATGGGAGCAGCTCATAGTGGATGATTCCCTTCCAATTCCGCCAAACACACAGCAAAACCCTAATGGTTGTCAATCCCGGCTTGGCCACTGTTTGGGACGATTCAGCTTATACGAGGTGGGTTCAAAAAATAAGCTGAATTTTTAGTTTTCTCATAAAATATTTATTTATACATCAATTTATATTTTGTCCTCCTCAAAGTAGTCTCCCTTAGATACAATCATTTGTTTTCTTCTTCTTCTTGGGGCGCTACAGTCCGGGGTGGACCTCAGCCTCAGCCAATATGCCTCTTCAGGCAGCACGATCTGTTGCCAGTTGCCGCCAGTTATGCACTCTAAATTGGTTGTGCGCCACCTTAGCCTAGGCCGTCCTCTGTTGCGTTGTACCAATGTCTCAAATTCGAAGACTTTTCAGGCCGGCGCAACGGTGTCCATATGGTCTACATGGCCTTGCCATCTTAAGCGTTGTATCCGAAGACGCTTGACTAGGCGCATGTCGCTGTACACCCCATAGAGTTCGTCGTTAAATCTTCTCGTCCAGATGCCATCAACGCAAACAGGACCAAAAATCGCATGCAAAAGTTTTCTCTTGAAAAGACTAAGAGCTTCTTCATCAGCTTTTAGTAACGTCCAGCAATACATTTGTACCAGCTTTTTTTTTCCAATCCTCAAAGCAGTTCGGATGTAGCAGTTGGTATCTTCTTTATTGTCGCAAAACTCCGGCCTTTCATGGGTCCCTTCAATCTTGGGAACACTAGAAGCCAAATCTGGTAAATAAGATGGCTGAGGCATGATTACGATATTGCTTTTGGCCGCAAAATTACGACAAAATTTTGGAACTTCCCTGCCTCACACTTCCTGCACGAAATGTCTGAAAAAATTGCATGCCAGGGTTTGCTGATATCTTCAGGAGCAGGACTATTCTCCACAATTTTCTTCACTTTCTCAACATTTTCATAGATTGTTGATGTGCTGGGGTGTCCAGGGAGAGTATCCTCAGTCCGTCGACATAGCTTCTGCATCAACTATTCGTGTTGTGTGTACAGTTGTCCTCTAACAAAGAGAAGGGACCTACAGTTTTTTGACGACTCCTAGGAGCGATATTTGAGAAGACGTTCATAGACAATTGATACTGTTTGAGTATTGTGAGCAGTTCGGAACAGATAGTGCCGTAAAAAATGCAATGTGTTCTGTCCGGGAATCAAACCTGGAACCACTATTCCACGGCGACCACTGTTCAATTAATAGAAGGTTGCTGTTTACTAGTGCCCTGCTCCTTCGTCACCAACCGTTCACAAATGGTCAAGTGAGTGGAAAAGGGCGGGAGAGAGCATTGAAGACGAACGCAACTTGCAAGTTGTGTAGTGAAAACTCGGAAGATATTGAAGGAATTGTTCTTGGGGGCTAGAAATGGATTTACTATCACGACCCTGAAAGCAAGCAGGAATTCATGCAGTGGAACAGAAAAGGGTCAAATCTGGGTAAAGCAGGGCAACAACACAGTGACGGCACATAGGCAAAGTATAAAATAGCAGTAAGCTGTGACACTTCAAGAGGTGGTATAAGCTTCAAGGCATTTAAGGCAGAAGAAAAATGCCTATTTCATTTTGGTCATAAGGTCATATAGAAAACCTCTCTCTGAGCATCGTGCAATTTCGACAGGGGTGTGTGCAGTGCAGGGGTTACCGAAATTCTGTATAATCTCATTCCCAAGTATATATTTTTTGTTCATCTCTAAGCCTGAACTCATTATCATTGACCTGACATGTCTTCGATTCTCTGAACGAGAATGAGAATACAACACAAGACAACTGCATACATCTCCGACTCACAGAGTAAAGAGTAAGTTCCAAGCTGGCCGACAAAGGGCGCATTTTATGTTGGGCGCGACTATAGTAGAGACTTCTGCTTACAGTATTGGACAACACTATGATTTCCACTCAAGTTTCTATGCAGTGAACATAATAGGCATGTTTATCCATCTGCAAGGAGATCATGGGGGTATTGTATTGGCTCACAAGGGAAATCTTTTTGAGTAAGCACAAAGGATGACAGGCTAAGTCGACAACAAGTGTGTTGATTTTTCAGGACAGGTGTAGGAGACACACGACATTCAATTCCAAGGCTGCTGTGCTAGATTGTGGTTTCCAAGAAATCCAACACCGACCCTATATTCAGAACCTTCCTCCTAGTGATTATTTCTTGTTTTCTGATATGACAAAAAAATCTATAGAAAAAATCTATGAAATAGAAACGATTTTCTGATGACGAAGAGTTGTAGAAAGCGTACGTCTTAAGATGCAGTAAGTCCATCGATATTGATAAAAAATCGTAATTCAATTTTCGTTTTCTTTCGCATCGATACCGAGAATATTGTGAACAGTATGAGCATCAGCTAACCCCTCAATTGGATTGGAAAATATAGGTCACTGTAAGGCCTATAGTCGCCTCAAATCATCACACATATCCATATTTGAATGAGTTGGCAGGCATTGTGAATCTTTTCTATTTTCTTATTGAGAAATCCAATCTCAAAACATAGTTTTTAAGTGTGAAATGTAGAAACGAAACCTTCTATGTGCGAGTGTAACTTTCCCAATTTATTTCATTTATTTAAATTATCACTTAAAAACACGTCACTATTGAAATCAAGACAATGTAAACTATGTCCCATAAATTTCAATTTTGAAGCACGTTTCTAACTGAAGCTAACGTTCAGCTTTTAAATCAAACCAAACCTTAACAAGTTACAAACTTTTTGGTAATCTCCTCATCTATATCTTACTCAACCCTTCGATACCATGCACTGCCTTCTCCCGATTCAGGCATCTTCGAGCATCATCTTCCGAAGATCAAACGCAGTCCCATGCCCAGATTAAAACGCCTCCAGGTGATCACTGATGAGAATGAATCTCAAGAGCCCTGCACAGCAGGACACAGTGGAATGTGCATGCGACCGAAATCGATAATGCCACAAAGGCAATGTTCAATCACTCCCAGCGTATATTAGTTTGCAAAGCGGTTTCAA
The DNA here is from genome assembly GCA_944738645.1 of Eristalinus sepulchralis. Lineage (NCBI taxonomy): Eukaryota > Metazoa > Arthropoda > Insecta > Diptera > Syrphidae > Eristalinus > Eristalinus sepulchralis. The sequence continues at coordinate 11,935,884 of OX122886.1, forward strand.
ATTGCGCTCCGCAAAGGATTCCCTTCAAATCGCTCGCCCGAGCAGGCACGTTGCACTGCGGTCAGCTCATAGAATCGTTTTCAAATTAAGCCCTAATTAAGTGCGTCCCGGTCCAATCAGTCTGCAGTCCTAAGTCCTCAGACAACATGCCGCCACTGGGGCCGTCGGGTTGATTTGAAAGGGAAATTAGCCGACACCATTAGGTTGTCGGGAGCAGTAATGGCAGGATTCCGTGCAAAACTGTCCTCAGATGGAAGGTAAATCACCGGCTCCCGGGTGGAGGGTGCTCCTGCAACGGAGCTCTTCGCAAATTAAATGTCTAATTTGTCTTGCTTGTGTCATTTCACATGTCACACAATCGTCGTCTCCGTGTGGGCACGGAAGGGGTGTGCTGCCAGTGGCTGGCGCAAAGGTGAGCGGCGAGGCCAGAGTAAATGGGTTTGAAATTGTTTCTTTGAATTAACACTTTGGGATGTGCTCGTACTTATTTATATTTATCCTACTTCCCGCCAAGCTGGTTGTGGGGGGGGGGGGTCCTGTCAGTCTCCAACAGTGAAATTAATGTCTTGAAGGGATGAAATCTAATTATATGACAGGTAGTAGCTGTCAAGTCAAATAGGAAGGTGCCAACGGCGATTGACTGGCAGCCTGATGTCAGTTGGGTAAATAAATAAATTGCTTGTCGTTGTAGCTTTGGAGCGGTAGGCTGCCACTGGGATTCAAGGTTTAAATGACGATCTGGCTCAGCAAGGTGAACTATTTCTATGAAACATTAATTAAATCCATGAATCCGGAATTGATTGACTTGAAATGGAGTGTTGAAAACGGACAGTTATCAGACAGTGATGATGTTTTATCATATTTATTCGTAGGAAGATTTGATAGCTTTGAAAAGGGGTGGAAATGGTCAAGCGGTTGTGGGGTCTTAATATCTTGGGAGACAATTGTACTTTGTCCAATCTTCCTCCTCTGTGCGTTGTCAGATTTCTGCATAGTTTCTTTCTTTTGATTTGATTAGTGGGGAGCGAAAGTCTATAAACTGTTGTTAGTTTCACACGTTAGTCACAATATGAGCAGCTGTAGGAGATGGGAAGCTCTTTAGGGAGGAATGCGTCAAACATAGCGCATGGTATTTAACTCTACAGAGGACTGCGGAGGACAAAGTCTCAAGTGGGGATGTAAATTAATTCCGCAGGTATAGGCAAAGACATGTTCAAGAATGCCTTTCATCCGAAGAAATTTCTGCTCTGAGAAGTAAGTGCTGGTATTCCGACAATTTTGGTCAAACAATTTTGGTCAAACATTTTATTTTGGCATTATGTACAATAGTAAGAGGAAATTTTCGGGCATACAGTGAATAAAAGTCTATGAATTATTCTTCTTCTTCTCTTTTTCCTTAGCGCTCTGTTCGGGGTAGACCTCTCCAACTAGCACAATCTTTCGCCGGCTTTCTGTGCACTCCAAGTTGGTTAAGGACCTTCTTCATTTATGTGCTGCATCTCAATCTAGGCCGTTTTCTGAGCGTTGTCTCAATGGCTCGGATTCGAAGGTTTTGCGAGCAGAAGCAGTGGTCTTCATGCGATCTAGCCATCTTTGTATCCAAAGATGCTTGACCAGGCACGTGTCACCGTACGTACGTTTCCATATGAAATCTCACAAGAGGCTCATAACTGTACAAGCGCTATTTTGAGTTCTAAGACGTTCACATATTTCTATACTATCGATTAACAGCATTTTTTGGAAAAGACTTATACCACAAACACGTCTGCAAATTGTTCAGCTGCATTAAAATACGCAGTGTCGTGTAAAATATATTTTTCGAGCGACTCGAGGAACTAACAGCGCGCTTAATCGACCTTCTACAACCTCAATTGTCAATGTCATTCGCAAATTTGAGTCAAAGTTCACATTATCGGACCACATCCAGCACGAAGTGGAGAGATTATGGGAGTTGAGCGAACGCGATAATCCTGACGAATATTTTCGTCATCGTTCTCAGCAGCTTGACCAGTTAACCGGACTATATGCTTGCTGAAATTCCAGAACATGATCTCAATTATCTCTCATTTTAAGAATATGGCGCTTCAAGCTATGCAGCGCTGGAAACAATGGTCTTGTTGAACTGTAAGGTCTAGTGACATGTTAAGTCTTGGTCTTTAGTACTAAGCCATCTACGATAGACGCTTTGGAAGCCAGACTTACTCTTTTTATGCTCAAAGAAGTTGCCCAAAAATTAACCTTCCGAATGAACCACCTCAGTCGAAGTCATGGCCAACATTAACGTGACATTCTTCAAAATGCAAATGCCATATATTACTCTCTTACCCAATAAAAACAATTTAAAATTCCCTTCAAAAGTCGCTTTACATTATAAATCAAACCTCTCGATGAATCAGTTTTTACATTGTTTGTTCTAAAGCAGAATACATGGGTAAAGTTAAGAAACCGTCCCTTCTCTCCATGAAACTCTCCTCGTACGAAACACTTATTTGGCTACAGAAATACTGAGAGAACCAGCAGACCATTTCGATGGATAAATCCTAATGGCCTCAAAAGGAACAACTGACTCAGGATTATTAGCCTTTGGTGTTCACTGTCTCCCACCAAAGTGTTCCTCTTGCTCTTCGACACGGCAAACCCATCATCCCTAACCATCACACAATCCGATCTTTGCGTCAGTCTGCTTGATTTTCGGAAAACAAATGCATTAAAGGCGCAACCGAGTCACTAAAAGTTGTTAGTTTGGAAGTCTCAATAATGTTGTAAGGTCTATGCATCATTGTAATGCACGTTCAGTGGAATATATTTCTGCCGTAAGTGCAAGAATAAAGAAGTACATTTCAACACGCACCACTTATTCGTCGTTTCTAAGGCTGCGTATGACATAGAGACGATCTATGCAGTGCGACGTCCTGTTTTGGCATTCCTACCAAACTCAGCAAATTGTGTTGGATGACAATGGAGAACTCTCGCTGCTCCGTCAAGGTCGGTAGCGAACTCACCGAGACCTTTGATGTCAAAAAAGGATTTAGACAAGGCAACGCGCTGGCATGTGATTTCTTTTACATCATCCTTGAGAAGATCGTGCGTAACTCACATGTCAACACCATGGGTATGATCTTCCGAAATTCAGTTCAATTGCTCTCTTACGCCGACGACATTGACGTGATTGGACGAAGACAGCGAGCCGTCAATGAGGCGTTTACTGGCATTGAAACGGAAGCGGTCAAAATGGATCTGGTGGTTAATGAGGAAAAAACCAAGTACATGCTGTCATCGAGGAACACAACATCTACGTTGCGGACAGAGCATCACACTAGGCAGCAGAAACTTTGAGGTAGTTATGAACTTCGTCAACCTCGACTCCGCGGTAAATAGGGACTCCAACATCAGTACAGAAATGAAACGCGGAATGACTCTTGCAATCGCTACTTCTTTGGGCCAAGCTGGCTTTGTATACCAGCTTGATCAGTCCAGTTTACCTTTACGACGCTGAAACTTGGCCGTTACTAAAAGCGGATGAGGAGCCCTCCGTCTTTTCGAAAAAGTTCTGCGTGCGAATTTTAGTCCTATTTACTGTTGATGTCGTCTGGATCAGACTTCTACGGGTTGTACAACGGCATCCGCCCGGTCAAGCGCAGCTCTTACGATTGCTAGGCCATATAGAGCGCCATCAGTGCTTCGGTCCGACATTTTTTCCAATCATAGCCATTGGGACAATGCAACAGGAAACGGCCTAAGTTCAGATGGCGCACACAATTGGCGAAGGTCCTAAACCAACTTGGAGTACGCAACTGGAGGCAGCTTGCCTCGTATGCACAGGCCCATGCCCCCAAATTTAACGAAAACATCACCCATCCGGATATAGCGACATTTGCCCATAAGGAAGAAAACATTGTCTTCCATCAGTGCACGTTATAACCGAATTGTTAACGAGCCACAATTTAATTGCGAATTGCTTATACAATGTGCCAGGAAGAAGATTTCCTATATCGCTCTTGTCTGGCATAGCATTCTAAATATAAGTCAGTCTAAAGTTTGTTCGACAAAGGAAAAAGTTTAATTAAAAAAAATTCCAAAATATACAACAGACACCAGAAATAAATGAGGAAAGTTAAGGGTCTACTGAACTGTGTACTCACTTGCGAATAAAACACGCGTGATAATTTTACAAATCTCTGTGCACCACAACGCTGATTAATTTTCAACTACTGCCGTCAAAATTTTAAATAAACAGAAAAACACACACACAACACAAGGACTACAAGCACACAACACGCCTCATTTGCCTGATCACTGCGGCAGCAGAGTCAAGTGTTTGCACTTGTGTTCCCGGGGAGAATTTCCGATGTGCATGGTTGACACCACCACCACCGTTGCCGAGGGCGCATGTAATAACAATCTGAATTTGAAATCTAATTCAATCCAAAAAATAAATATGTAACTTCAATTAATATGCAAATATTGATTCTGGGGGTCTATCGGCCAATTCAAATACTAAACAGGTGCGACCTCGATATGCAGACGCGTGTCCGTACAACACGGCCACCCGTACGCCATACAAACCAGTATCTCAATTAACCCAAACAAAAGTGTTTACACTGAGCGCAGTGGCAGTGGCAGCGTATCCCCCAGAAACAAGGCCATCAGGGGTGTTGCGTGCAAACAATTTACCCAATTGACCACTGAATCATTGGACAGTTTGATTATTTTTTATTGTTGGGATCCGCTGAATGCGTGGCCTTCTGACGTGTGTGGCTCAACACCAAATATTTGCTTTTTAGCATCAATTAAACTGTTTAATGCCCACACAGCCACCCCGGAGATAATATTGACTTGCGGTAACTCATTTTTATTGAGCCGTAATTTCAAGTTGACCGTAAAGCGTGTACAATATAAAATTACTTACACTTCGGGGTGTATTTATTTAACGGGACATTGTTTCAGAATGTTCGCCAGCCAGAGCCTCGTATTTTGGTCAATACGCGGTGCGGAATCGTTTATCCGTGAGTGGACTGTGTATTTAACCTGTTGAGTGGTTGTAAAAGCGAAATAAATGCGATGGAACTCAAATGGAATGTAATCGCTGTGCGCGGAGTCAATTACTCGAGGACTTTCTAAATACTGTCGACGGCGGCGGCGGCGTAATGACGTTTGAAAAGATGTGGGTTGTAAATATGTTTGAAATGTCAATTGACTTTTAGCACCGTCGGCGTGGGGGCTATTAATTTGAGATGGCATCTTGTTCAAGGGGCCGTAATAGATCCCAATGGAAGAGCTCTTTTGCGGAATATAAGGACGTATGGCGTGTAATGTGCTCATGGAGCATTCCTCGTAAAAGTGTGCACGGGGATGTGTCGACGTTCAACGCTGAGAATAGGTGGCCGCTAGCATTTTTAAGTGGTTCGATGTTCACTTGGGCGTCATCTCACAATTGGAGTGGATTAATGATGCACTTGAAGAGTTCTTCACTTATCTTTTTTGAACTCTTGTGATGATTAATTCGAAAAAGAAACCTTCGGCGTGGGAGTGAAGCCACGATTCCACAACCAAAGAAAGGCGACACAAATTATGAGACCAAAGTGACTGTGACATGTGAGAGTAATCATCTTATAAGTCAATCATCTGATGAGGTAAAGTGAGATTACAGCGGCTGGCTGTTAGTGGGCAACTACCATTGTGACGTATGGGGGAGAATCTTCCCTAATAAAAATTGAGTGGCACTACAGCTCACAAAGGTCTAGGGCCTTGCTTCTATAACAAGTACTAGTGTTGTGCTATTGTTCTCTCACGAGTAAAAGGGTTTTGTTCCGACTCCGAATGATGAGATTTAAGAAGCTTTAAATTAGTGCTCTTTGAGTGTTGCCTCGAAAGAGGTGGTCCCATGCCCCGTCTGGGAATCGAACATAAACCTTCTGCGTGTTGGTCGACGCACTTATCTACTGCGCCACGGTGACCACAGAATTTTCCTTAGTCGTCTTTAACCCAGTGTACACCAGCTAGTTGAGGTGTCCCACACCAATATGGCTGAGTCTACCGAAGTGGCCAAAAAAGTTCTCCCGCAGGTGTTTGTTTTGTTTTTTTGCTTGGCAGTCGCAGAGGAGGTAAGAAATTTAAGTTATTTCTCGTCACTGTAGCTTTGCAAATTCATGGAAAGACTAGTGTAATTTACCCCATTAGCGCAGTTTCTTGTTAAAGCGTCTATTGTGGTCCAACGATGCGATTTGTCTAAGCTCACGAGACAGGCAGGCCGTTTGGAATTCAGCTGTGGCCCAATTTCTTTGGTTATAGGACAAGTTGGGCTCTAAGATGCTCTTTTGCTTTTCCCTCAAAGTGTATGTTTTAAATAGGTTTAATTTTCCTCCTTGTCCGTTTCGAGGGAGATATATTATTTGGTATCGAGTCTGACAGGCTCTTCATCCTCGCAAATCGCCTGGAATTCACTCTGCCTAGACACCCCCAGTAGCCGAATATTGTAGGACTGGGCTATCTCGTTAGGAGGTGAACAACACTTGTGGGTAGTGTTTTGAATGAAAGTTATGGCCTGCAATAGATTTGTTTGCAACTCAGTCTAGGAAAAGATGATAATGTTCCTCTTGGATATAACACTGCCACTCAGTTATGACAGTGTCTTCTTTATAATCGTAATTAGTTCAAACGAAAAGACTTTGCTGTGTTAAACTAGATTGAAGGGGAGGCGAAGGTTAAGGTCTCAGAAGTAGGCGGCAGACTCCACCCCAACGTTCATCTTTGACAAAGCCGTAAAAATACTCGAATGGACCTTTCGGCGAAGTTGCTGTCCGAGCTTTCCTCTTTGCTGGCTAAGAAATATTTTTCAAATTTAAGTTTAGATGGGATAAAATCTGTATTTCATGGAGAAGTTCCATTTCAACACTGTGGGCATTGTGGGTAGGAGAATTCTACCCCACAATTACTGTTATTAACTTTAACTGCTTCGGATTAAAGTCCAATATGTCTGAGCCTTACTGTCGTACGGGCTGCAATTTTCTCTCTTACAAGATCTAGTGAATGGAGGAAGAGATTTATATGTTATATGGTGCGGTGAAGACAGTACTTCTAAGGGCTTAATTCATACATTTATCCACTGTCTGCACTTCGCATTCGACTCAGTATGATGCAAAGTGCTTACAATTGCTTCAAAAAATGATCTGGCGAAGTCTTAACTACGCAAAAAAAAAATCCGTGACACTCGCTGTCTTAAGGTTTGCGATCAGCTACTCTCAAGTTGAGAGTCTAAGCTTTTCTTTGAGGTTTTGTTTCGTACGCACGCTTTATAGTTTCGGTGTGTCGGTCCAACCGTCCGTACGTATGTACGAATCTGAAGGAAAGAATGAAATCGTAGCTTTTGGTATTTCACGGCGATTTTGACTATTAAAAAATGAAATTTCACCATAAAACACCGTACTTTCAATACCGAGTTTTTCAAGAGGCTATTCACTAAAAAACAAGTGGTCGCCGTAGCGCAGTGGGTAAGTGTGTCGGCCCGGACGGGATATCTCGCATTTTTTCACGGCACCATCACTTTCGAGTTGCTGGCAACTCTCAAAGAAGACTAATTGTCTACCAAAACAGGGTAGACAGTAGCACGCATCGCACGAGTAGTTGTTGCAGAAGCTAGACCCTGGCCCCTTGTGGGCTGTAGTGCCGCTCAATTATTATTCACTAAAAAATGTACACAAATTCAAGTCTGGCTTGGCTTAAATTCTTACGGAGGTTAACATTTTGTCAGCTTCTTCGCCGAGATCCTGTGAGAAAAACGACGAATCGATTCATGACAGACTCTTCACTATGTGCTGGATTAGGTCCAACCGGTAGAGTATCAGCCACTTGGCAATAGCGGTTTCAGAAGGTCCATTAGGCACAGGAAGTTCTTCTAATAGGACAAAAATATGAACAAGATAAAGGCACGCGTGACCTTTAAAAAAAAATTATTAAAAATTAACGATGAATCTGCTTTTGTCTTTGACGCGAGTTCTAACTTTTGGAACCTTTCTTTCAAGTCCATGATTTTCTAAAATTTAAACCAAATGTACCCAACGAGAATTCAACAATGGGGGTAGAACTCCCTAATACTCTGAGTGTGGCATGAGACTTGCACGACTTCTAGAAAGCATTTTCACAACTGGTGCTGCGTACAGTAGAACATGAGAGGTTGTGGTGGGTAAGGAAAGTTTTTCTAAAAAAAAAACCATAAAATTCAGAAAAATGCAAGGAATCTTTATTTGAATTGATAGTACGGTCCATATAATTTAATGTTTGAAGACTATTTCATTCACTTGTTGACCATGACTGCGCCTCAAATGGTCCATCCACTGAGTCCAATTTTGGCATACTCTTTCCAACATTTCGGCCGGTCTCGCGAATAAATGCTTAAACGTTGTCTTCAAATGCGCCAATTGAATTGGCTTGTCTGTGTAGACATGACCTTTAACATAGTCCCACAAAAAGTAGTCTAAAGGCGTTAAGTCGCACAATCTGGTCCGAAAGTGAAATAAAATGTTCACCGAACTCGTCTCTCAATAAGTCCATTCTTGCGTGTGATATGTGGCATGTGGCACCGTCTTGTTGAAACCACATGTCATGCAAGTCAAGCTCTTGCAATTGGGGCAACAAAAAGTTGGATATCATCTCAAGCGCTCACCATTCACAGTTACATTACGATTCGCATCATTTTTGAAGAAGTACGGTCCAATGACGTCACCAACCCATAAACCGCACCAAACTGTGACTTTTTTTTGGATTGCATCGGTAGCTCTTGCAATGCTTCTGGCTGATATTCCCATCATAACCGACAAGTCTGCTTATTTACGTACCCATTGAGCCAAAAATGAGCTTCGTCGCTGAACACAATTTTTTAGTAAAAAAGTGGATCTTCGGCCAACTTTCCAAGAGCCCATTCACCAAAAACTTTACGTTGCGGTAGGTCATTCGGCTACAATTCTTACACCAGATGTATTTTGAAAGGCATTAGGTACCTAAATCCTTCCGAAAAATTTTCCAAGTTGTTGAGTAACAGAGGCCCAAATGCGGCGAACGGCGACGAATCGAAATTTTGTGCGAAATTTAGTCACAATAGCCCAAAAAGCCGCTTCAGTGGGTCGATTAAACTGACCATAAAATGGAAGAAGCGCGCGATGAGCTTTCTTGACAGAGCACGAATTTTGATAGTTAAATTCAATAATTTCATGGTTAAATTAAGGACCAAACTGAAGATGTTTGACAATGAAACAAAACATGAAACGTGCGTCAGCTGTTTAACCCAGTGTTGCCAAAAAGATAATACCTAAAAAATAACCCTTTGCTAACGATATTTTCCGACAGCTTTCTGTAAGATCTCGCAGCTTTTTTCATTGAAAAACGTGAAACCTGGATCACTCATTGTCCATATGAAGCGACTACTTTTTTCCATGTTTGGTTATTTTCGAGTACCACTTCTCCCTGACACAAATCCAATCATTGAGTCCATTTTCGAATTCATCAGAACTGATGCCCCTTCTCCTCTCTCCGTCGAAAAAGCCAGAAGTCAGAAGGAAGAAGTCCTAGAGAAAACGGCGGTTGTGGTAATACCTCCCATTTCAGCGTTTTTAGTTTTTGATGTGGGACCGAGCCTTATCGTGTTGCAGAATCACCGTGTCATGCCTTTCAGGTGTTTCTGGACGATCTACAAGTAATAATCTGCTCAGACACATTGTTGATAACATTTTCCTTGCCATGATCTTTGAACAGTGGGGTATTATTTTGGCATCGATGTAGACGACGGTGGAACTTGTTCACCAGGCTCTGTATTCTTGTTTCTTATTGGCGTTATCGTAATATATCCACCTTTCACGATTCGAGTCAGTCACGATCGGAGTCAGTCATGATCCGGTGCACAAGCCCCTTCTCCGACTCGTATTGCACCCAATTTCTTTGATTTTGAACAAATTAAAATTTCTTAACGAAAATTGTTTGCTGTGTCACCCCCAATGATTCTGCGGATTCACTTTGTATTTGGCATGGATCTTGACCAGTAAGGCCTCCTATCTTCATCCTCAAACTTTTTGGACTGACCAAGACGCTCGTTCTCTTCGACGCTAAAATCCAAACACTGGAAGCGCGGAAACAACTCCCTGCATGATTAATCAGTCGGGGAAGATTCAAAATGAACTCCTGCAAACATTCGATGCCCTTCAGCGCCCCTTTTCATCCAAATGAAGAAGAAAATCAAAACTTACCGCAAATGGTCCAGGTGGCACCATCTTTTAAAAGCGGACCGAATTAATCTGGACCCACTTAACTTAAGCGTTTTAAGTAACTTCCGAAGAGGATAACGACGCCCTTTCCAACTCCACCTTGACAGCAACCCCGTAAACTAACGAGTATCTTGTCTGCTAGGAATTGGAGCGCATAATCTTTTCCTTTGCTGCACTCTTGCAACTCAAAAAATGAATTTCTCCATAAATACCGGATTATAAGAATTCTTTTACCAAAGCCTAACTGAGTAAATTAACATCCTGCCAAAGAGCAGAAAGCAATCACCAGTGATGAGATTACGTCCATCACTGCCAAACCGCCAACTAATTACTGCTCCTGAAAAGCATACACTTTGGAATGACGAAGCTTATGCCAGCTCATCCTTTAATTAAGACTTTCTTCTCCTCGTTATCAATTCAATTAGGACGAGGGAAGACCAGCGGCAGACGTCTCACTTGTGAGCCGCTTCAAGTCAAGAAAATGTCTCTCTCGCCAAAGAACTCCCAGCTTATGATGTGTACAATGGTCCTTTAGTCCTTAAAGTCTGCACTTCAAAAGTTTACGGTGCACAGTGCAAACAAAGGGTGGAACTCAAATCTCAACGAGCATTAAACCAACACAAAAGAAGACGAGTCTCGCACACGAACACACGTGCTGCCCCCCCACCGCCCACACAGCCGCCAACTGTGCGCTCAAGGGAGTGTGTATGTCGAATCGAGGGGAAACGAGCGTGTGCTGATGTGAACCTACCCCAACACCACCGAGGGGCTGATGAACGGCAGCAACAGTTGGCTGTCGGTCGGAGCGATAATGGCCCGAAGAACATACTGCTGCGGAGCGTACGTCTCACTTACTCCTGCCCTGCGGAGCCACACCGCCACCGCCGCCACTGCCGACGCCGCCGCCGTCGACATTAAACAAAGCACCATTCAGACAGACAATTTATGAACCGACGACCAGGGAGAAGTGGAAAAGATTAAAAAAGATATAGATACATGTATTCTGTGCACTGAGTGATGCCGCAGACCGAGAACGTCAATTTGTGGCATAAGATCGTCCCCTGAGGACCCATTTAGGCTGGGGGGTGGAGGGGAGGTGGAATAATAAAATTAAACGGACAGTGGGTTGGAGAGGTGTGACTCTGCTGGGGCGTCCACTGAGGAATTGCCGGCAATTATGATGAAGGATGTGTGTGGGTGGTGACGAAACGTTGGCAATTAAGCGGTGTCCTGGCATTGAAATTTTTTAAATCCTTCCGCAGCTTGGATGCTCCTGTTCAAAGGAATGGCTTAGAGGAGATGTGGAGACTAACGGTGAACGGTGTGAGCTGCGGTATTTCATGGGAGGACAGGATGTGGATTATTGCAAGGTTTGTATCGGGGCTAAGCTAGGAGTGAGCAGATGACGTGATGAGCAGTTTTGCGACTGTTGCCTGGGGGAAGTTAATGGGGATTATCGCCCTTTGGGAAGACTGGACTAAGTTCGGGTTAGCCCAGAGCCGAATTAGTGCTTAATTTTGTGTTGTTCAAAGGAGAGACCTTCGCTTGGAGGACCCCCGAAGGCCCTTGTGACAATCTAAGTCATAGCCACGGGAATGTAATTCAATTTACGCTTAATTGACTTTGAGTTCATTTAACAAACCAAACACCATCTATACATACAGGACAAACGATAGTTCGTAGGACTTCAACTTCGAAACGACGAAGAATCACTTCGTCCAACTCCGTTACTGTCCAGTAGTGTTGCGCTATACAGCAGGACTGGGACTATGACATCGTATATAAGGGTGTCCTAGTTCTTGGAGAGAGGGACTTATTCCTCATTTGCCTTTCCGGTCCAAAATACATCGATTGGCAAGTGTGATCCTCTGATATATGACAGCGTTGCTGTCATTGCTTGAGATAACTTCGGTGCCTAGCTAGAAAGTTTTTCACTGCGTTGGAGATATAGCTGCTTATGTTGACGCTTTGTCCAAGATGTTGGCGTTGGGATACTATTCCGAGAGAACATGTACCTTGTCTTACAATTATTGAGCGCAAGAGCCATCATCGACGCTCACAAACGCTTCTTGTAATGATGTCAATGGCGTCGCCCTATATGAGCAGTTGCACAAATTTGTTTAACATCGTGCAACTGATGTAAACGCTTGAGTTCCCCGCGAACTTCGTGAGAATGATGTTAAGAAAAACGCATGACAGTGCCTCCCATGGTTTCGTTTTACGTGATCCCCTGGTTCAATGGCTCATATCAAGAGTCATAGATAGCGAGTGGCTAAACGTTATCCTTAGTTATCCAAGCACCAAGTGAGAACATGCTTAAGGGACAACCACTGCAACGTTGCTTGGAACGAAGCTTTTTTAAGCCCTTGGTCGCTCTCTTGGTTGCAGCATTCGGTTTAGAATGCAGCTCTACACTGAGCGAAGAAAGTCCCTTAACCGCCTGTCCGGAATCAGAAGGGTGAGCAAGCTGATTCAGACCAGTCAGCACTGCTTACGGTGAGTGTACTCTGAGTCAGAAAAATGTTTACAAGTGCTACAAGCTTTTTAAAGAAGGCCGGGAAGAAGTGAATGACGACACTCGCCCTGAACGCCCCAACGCATCAACAAGCGTTGAAAATGTAGAGAAATTGAAGAAAATTGTTTTGGAGAATCTGCGAATAACTATTAGCCGAAATTTTAGCGGCAAAAACCAACACCACCATCATGCCTCAGCCACCGTATTCACCAGATTTAGCCACCTGTGACATTTTTCCTGTTCCCTTGACCGAAGAGACCCATGAATGGCGTTTTGCGACGATTGAGAACATACAAGTCAAGTACAAGTGTAGTACAGTAAAAAGTGCAAGAACTGCTTCGAGGTTTGGAAAAAAACCATCACAAGTGTTTATATCTAAAGGGGGCTACGTTTGCCCTTCTAGACCCATTTTATCCGGTTTCATTTCAATCTCAACAAACGCCTTAGACTTAGCTCTTTGTGTTCGAGAGATGTGTAGGAATTTCAAAACAGAGCATAGCTCATCTCCGTCCTCTCAGATATATGTCTCTGAGTTGACAAATGGATTTTAAAAAACTGTAGATCTAGACATTTTGGGCCTTTTTTCAAAATCGTGCATAAACAAATCGATCTTCTGGGGACTTCCCTGGAGTTCCACAACCCTGATCGAGTTATACGATTGGCAGATTCACACTCTCAAGATGAGGGAATATTAATAGTCGAGTTGTGTTCGTCTGAAAAATTTTGCTAGACAGAGACATTTGTGTCCTCGCCTCCGCTTAGTGGTGTCTAATGAAAGAAGAATTCGTGTGAGGCACATGGAGCTTAAGCGTCAACTCGAAATCATAACCATCTACTCGGAATCTGTACATAGTTGAAATTTCCATTATACGATTTCCACTCGTATAAGTAAACTTCTCAGGGTGAAGTCAAATTTAAAATTTTCGGCAGCTTGGGAAGTTTTGGATTTCTTCTTCTTCTTGTGCCGCTACAGTCCGTGGTGGACCTAGGCCTCGACCAACATGCCTCTCAAGCCAGCACAATCTTTCGCTAGCTGCCGTCAGTTGCCGCCAGTTGCGCACTCCAAGTTGGTTGAGGTCCTAGACTAGGCCGTCCTCTGTTGCGTTGTCCCAATGGCTCAGAGTTGAAGACTATTCGGGCGGAGCAGTGGTGTCCATACGCTCTACATGGCCTAGCCATCTTAAGCCTTATATCCAAAGACGCTTGACTAGGCGCATGTCGCTGTACAGCCCATAGAGCTCGTCGTTAAATCTTCTCCTTCTAATGCCATCATTGCAAACAGGACCAAAAATCGCAAGCGGAAAAGACGATGGTCTCCTCATGCGCTTTTAGTAGCGTCCAATCTTCTGCGCTAATAAGGAGGTCTGGGATGAACAGTTTCATCCTTCAAGCTTGTTACTAAATTGGCTCTTGCGCTCAAGGAAACAGCGATTGGCAAGAGTCATTCTGCGTTTGATTTCGTTCGCTGCAATGTATGCAGTGAACCCCTCAGTCTGATGGTGAAATAATGGGCCTGGGCTACCAGTTTGTAGGTTATGCGTGAGGCTAACTCCCTCACCTCATAAAAGCACCAAGTTCCGAGACAGCAACATGTCTCGGATATGGACGGATCCAAATTGGGACTTAGGAATTCGAAATTTGGTTCCTCTCATGTTGTGGAACTTAGTTCGTAGGTTTCCTAATTTTCTTTTCATACTTTTTCGTACGTTCGCGGTTCACGATTTTGGCCTGTAACATTGCAGACTCTACATTATAAGATCTTGACCACAGATCCTTAGGAATAAGTTAAACATTCTTTTTTGGTGGTACAAAAATGATTCTGAACACAACCTTCCCCGTCCACTTTGGGCAGAGATGATGCAGTGGGACCTCCATTACTGACCTCAACAGAAGTTAAAAGGACGATTTTACCCATTTGAAAGACTCCATAAAACCGACTCAATCTAAGGATGTTTATATTTCATCTCACATATATTTAAACTTAATGTAATCACGCCCTCTGCCTACCAGCTACCTGATGCAGGCGGCAATGGCAAGTGTGAGGGACCCTTGAAGACCATCTTTGGCCGCACGGAGGGTCTTTCATATGTGTTACCGTCACTCTGCACAGTCTGCTGACTGTCGTAGCTGTTGCCAGAAGTAGCAGATGGCACGGGAAGGTAGGGCTGCCCCTTAAATGTGGATTTAGTGACAGCCGGCTTATCGTAGTCAAAGCTTTTCTGCGGACGATCGTAGTGGTATCCTTCATTTTTTTCAGGCATTGTTGGTGTCTGCGAATTTGAGTACGGATACCCGTTTGAATTGGAGGGTTCACTGGGTTGAGGGGCACTACTTAAGTCCTGTTGCGGTTTGTCGTATCGATATCCCTGGGTGGCCGGTTGTACGGCAGAACTGAAGTAATGGGAGATGGCTATCTGCTCCGCGCCTCCATTTTGAACCGGAGCAGGGCTTTGGTAGGAGTACCCTGGGCTATACATTTGGGGAGGAGCAGGTTGCTGCTGATGTCCGTTTGATGACTGCGGCGCTTGATTTGGGCGAAACTGAAAACCTTGGTTCGAAGGCTGGGAGTACTGGTATCCACTTGATGGGTTCTGCTGCGAGCTGGCGTAGTTGTAGGTGGGGTTCTGCCCTTCTGGTGGCACAACAGTTGGCAGAAAGAACGACGGCTTGGATAGGGCTGTTTCGTGAATGTACCTCAAGCTCTGGCCTGGATTCCCGTTCTGCGAAGCGCTTCCACCCGACGTGAATTCCCTTTTAATGGCGTTATAAGATCCTTGCCTGTGCTGTTGTGGACTGTGTTGAATCATTTTTGGAACCTGCGCCTGTGAGACTCCATATCCCTGCGGTCTGATGTTTCCAGTGTCTCCTAGGGACTTGTGAAACACTCGAATATTCTTCATTTCTCTCTGCTGTTGGTACCCATGCATTTGTTGGCCGCCACTGTAGGAGTACCCAGCACCCGCCTGCATTCTGCGTGGCTCCTGCCTCATCACTGTGATGCGATTTCCATCGTTTTCTCCAGAAATACTCCCTGCATGCAGTCCGTGGTCCGTGGACTCGTGCACGAGAATCGCCTTCAGTATCCTATTCAGTCCGGCATTCGATGCGGTTGTCTTGTAGTCATACCCAGGCTTCTGCTGTCCTAGGCTCGACGCTGAAGCAGCCGCCAGACACACCAGCAGACACAGCAAAATCTGCAACAATCCAAATCGAAATCACCATCCGCTACGCACGGGCGCACCCAGTAACTCACCTTGCCGTCTCCAAATCGACCCATTGTTGGCAAACTAATAATTGATTCACAACTGATCGCCTCACCGTCCTAATGGTCGCTTTTATATCTTCAAAGAGATTGGTTACATATTTTGCGAATCGCGAGACAACAGAAAAGTGCCACGAAAGAAAGCGAAACGCGTTACAAAACACACGCCGCGCCATCGAACACACGCCGCAACACGGCTGATTGATGTACAGCGCGCTCTCGAGTGTTCCCATTTGAAGTGCCATTCTGACCCGTTTTTGAAAAGGCTCTTCGACGGAACACATCTCAAGTGCTCGCCATCGAACGGATGAGCTGAGTGATATAAGCGAATCTATTACTAATCTCCAAGATACCAATACACTCCCGTGTTCTCCCGTGTTGGCCGTGGGCTGCTGGAAAAGAAAGTGGAATCTCTGGCGGGCTTCAAGTGGAGTGCTGTGCAGAGAAAAAGGCGGAGAACAACTTCCGTAGGCAACGAGTTGTTAGAAGTGATGTAATTGGGATGCTATTGACATCTGAAGATGATTCGTTCAGATGAGTCATGTGCGTGTAAAGGCTTCTGGGGCGAACTTCTCCACAGAGAAGGGGCATCCATGTGGATAATGATGATTTTTTCTTAAGTTGGTTGACATCATTTAAGTTTTTTTTGTTTTGGAATGTCGTGCGCTGTCACAATTGACCCTTAAGTGGTGTAGTAAGGCTGCAGGTTGAGAAGGGCTTGTGGTGCAACGATCCGATGTGTAAGTGTGGAGCACTTCAACGCGTAAAATTGGAACGAATCGATTAGTTGGCCCGTTTTTTAGACATCTTTGGATTCATTTTCTTATTTTTTTTTTAACTCAGAAGATGTTAGAAGATAGGCGACCTACAGAGGACTTTTAACACCAGAGGACATTCGACTAGGTGTTGGACTTTTGTCAGCTGACGAAAGGAAACTGGAAAAACTGGAAACTTTCAACAAAAAGTGAGACAATCAGGACGGATTGACACGCCGAAAATGTCTAGGTTTCATTTCTTCGAAACGGGTTTGTTTTTTATGGAGGCACATGCTGGGCCAAGGCAGAATTGGTTCGAAGGGTTTTTGTCCCCTTCCTAATTTTGCTGCGGATGCATCTTTGTCTGATAGCCCTTACCTTGGCACGTACCCACGCATTGCTCAGCGTCCTATGACAGCTCCTTATCTTTTTACTCTAGTCTTCTTGTGGTTTTAATTGCTGAAGTTTCGGCTGCCTAGTGGGACTCTGTGTCCGAGACATCGATGTTGTGCGTCCTTCTTTGACGACAGCATGTACTTCGTTTTTCCTACATTAACCACCAGAGCAATGTTAGCCGCTTCTGCTTCAATGCCAGCAAACGCCTCATTGACGGCTCGATGTATTAGTCCAATCACGTCAATGTCGTCGGCGAAGGACCTTAAACCGCGTTATTTGAGCATTGATTTGGGGAAAACAGAAAAACTTGATTTGCATGTTAATAGTGGTAATGGCCATTTCAAGGGATGAGGATGTGCATGGTACTTCGTAGATCCATTTTCGGCTATATTTGTTACGCGTAAAGGCATGTGTTGAGGTTTCTACATTTCTGGCAAGCTGCGACACATTGGCTTTTAATGTTTCTTAAGGCTCCATTCATGCGTGTCCAGTGAGTGTTGATTGCTTTCTTACCAGATTGTCTATTCTGTTGTTTCCTGGCTCACCTCTGTTACTTGATACCTCGATATAACTTAATTTCCGTCGTCGATGAGAGACTTATGACAGAGTCCTATCAAACTTTTTCTCATATATGTTTTATTGACTGCTTGAATGTAGGTTCTCTGGTCTGACATCGGTGTACGGCCAACTTAACATAAAGCAACAAGTCGGCCCGGAATATGGATATTTCTCCTCATACATTTAGGTCCCCCTCATTCTAGAATTGGCAGAGAAGTGTGATGCAGAGACAAGATCTCCTTCCCAGCGCCAGTCTTGTACAACCACACGATTGTAGTTTCCCAAGGAATGGTGGTGTGTACAGTTTAGCGATTACCAGGCATCCCGATTTTTTTCCTTACTTTTCCTCTTCCTTTTCCTCTATTTTCTTCTATTCTCATCGCACGGTCATCATCGAGGAGACAAAAATTTCATGGTCAGCGCCGACCGTATTTTGTGTTAAAAAATATGGAAGAGGAATGCACTTTCAATTGAATGGTCAGGCCCTCGCTTAGGCGCGCAAAGGTAAAAACTGTTATTTTTATATATCTACCACTGTCCTACCAACCATAAACAATTTTGACCTCGTGTAGAAGCACCCTAAAGCACATCTATTGAAGGGCCTTACGAAGACACTTTATTTTCATCTAGAACAGTCTAGAGTGGATTAGGAGCATAAGAGCTAAGTTGGATTGGAGTTCTTACAAGCAAAAATTTGGAGCATTCTTACAAGTAATCTGCTGCCGGTGTAAGACCCGTCTTTTCTGATTGTTCATTTCCCACTGCTCGCTACTCGGTGACCAAGTTCAGTAATGAAGTCAAAGATCAGATTAAGGTAGTCTGAAGATTCCTCTGTAAGTCTGCCCAAATATACAATTACCGGCTTGTGCGCCGCATTCCCAATTGAGAGAGCTTTTTCAGCCGTATTTTAGTTTTAACTACGGATTCCTTGCCTGTGCTGTGCTGCGTATAGTATCCTTTCTAGTATTGCGACTGATGATGTACACTTAACCCCAGAAATTGTTATACAAACTGTCGTTTTGACAAAGTTTATCATTTAATCGCAGCTTTAGGTATCTCCCCATACTACAAAGCCATGCAGAAGTATGGGTCCTTTACCAACATCTAAAGACCTTCTCATTGCAAACGTCATGTGCTATAGTTGCTTTTTAATTCTCTCTACCCCTCTCTCCTCTCCTTAGCAATTCCTTAGATAAGGATTAACTATTTGCTCAATAAACTGCGGCATGGAATAAACAAACATTTTTTAATTGGGACATCAAATAGGAGGAAGACAATCTTAGTGCAAGATCTTGTTTTAGTGCCGTAGTTGCAAGCCATTGTTGAATCTTAAAATTAAGCTGTGTCAAGGTACAGGCAAAATTATTTCGTTGAGATCAGTGAGAAAGAGGCACGTCAGAGCTGGACTTAGACCACACAGGCCAGTACTTTAGCCGGATATTCCAAAAATACGAGTCGTCTTAGCAAAATGATTGATCTCGGCTAAGAGCAGTTTAATTGGACTCAACAATATTGGAAAAATTTTTTTTTTCTAACGACTTGCCCGAAGGAATGACTGAGCTTATGGGGATCCCCCTCAAACCTGAAGTTGAGATGATACGGGGATGTTACTATTGATGCTGATCACTGCATTCGAGAAAGTTTACCTCTGGGCTCTGGAAAATGCATGAGACTCCTCTGCGCTGGAGGTTTTCGTGGCATTTCTAAATTCACATTTCTAAAGGACAAAACTACTTGCCATACAACCGAAATTTCAAAAAGAATGTTGTTGTATTGTTACACAATACAAAGATCATGCTTTATGAATAAAAGTATTGTAGGTACAAAGTGATTCGGGCCATTTTCAAAAGATGGTGCCTGCAAGTTTTGGCCGATCATTGGGTACCAACATCTGTTTTAGACAACAACATTGTTTTTTTGCCTCTTTAAATATGTCAGAATTTGCCTTATGTAAATAGCATTTGCGGGAAGTTTTTATTGAATTGTAAGAAAAGTGCAGCTTAAGTCCACCGAGTACGTGTAGAAGTTAACGAAACACCTGCAACCGAGTGATAAATCAGGCAGAGAATGGTTTCGGTTTTGTGGTGATTTTAGCGTTGAAGACAAAGAGCGCTCTGACTATCCTTACGAGATCTGTACCAAACGCAAAGTGAACTCGAAGAACCCTTGGGCGTCACACAGGAAATAATTTCCATTCAGTTAAATATTGGATTTATTCAAAGTTGGGTGCCCTACAAGCTAAAATCGCTTGCTTCTTTAAAGTCATCAGAGGGAGGGATTTCTGCAACAGATCACGTCTGGAGATGAAATAAACTTGAGAAGCAAAATCTGGTGTACCCATTCCATTATCGTCTACATCGATGCTAAAGAAAAACATCCATGGTTCGAGGGTCATGGTGGAAGGGATTTTGTGTAGTCTGAGCTGCTTAAACCAGACGAAACCATTGAGGGAAAACGTTTTTGACTACAGGTAATGCGTTTATGCGGAGCATCGTGTCAAAAATGGGCAGAAATGATCGAAAGGCATGACAAAGTGACTGCAGTGGTCAAAAACTTGAAACACTGATATGGAAGCCCGTCTTCTCTAGAATTTGTCCGTTATGACTACTAGCTTTTTCAGCGGATCCGAAATAATTTGGGAGGTCACCGGTTCGGATCTTTGAAGAAATTGAGGACTGGTTCAATGATTGAATTGACTCCAGAGATGACTCATTTTTTAGAAGTAATGTTCGAAATTTATCAGAAAAATGGGAAATCGTAGTAGCTTCCGGCAGATAATACTTTGAGTGATGTATTTTTCCGTTTTTTTTTCAAATAAAACACATTTCTGAAGACAAAAGAAGGGCCGAAGTGTACTGTGTGGTACGAAGTGTGTTGCTGACAACACTCAAAGAGCATCAATCATCAAGCTTCTCAAATCTCGCCGTTTGGAGTCGGCAAAAAACTGTAGGTCCTTTCTACTCGTGAGAGAACAGTACCACGCACAACACGAGTAGTTGTTGTAAAATCTAGGCCCTTGTCCTTTTGGGCTGTAGTGCCACTCAATTATTAGTTTTATTAAAAGTAAGATGGAAGATAACAAAAATTTAAGGAAAGTTCAGCGCTACAGTTCAGAGGGAACCAGATCCTATCTTCTTCAGTAAACTTAAGCACCTAACGGTGGTAAACACGAAAACGACTTTACTGGCATACCTTTTATGAAATTGACAGTAAGCATCTAGAGATGTGAAAAACAAATTGGGTGGCGCCACAATTTACAATCTGCTAGGGTCTAACTTCCTCAGCAACTAATCGGGTTGAGCGTGCTATTGTCTCCCAACGATTAGAGGTGACCTTGTGCTTACAGAGCTTCTTAAGTGGCATCAGACATTGAAAATGCAAGATGAACAAAAATTCAATATCCAGGAGGCGAACTAAGACCTCCAGCGTAGAGACTTAACCCTCTCTGTCAACGCCATAGCGCCCACTCTACTTAAGAATAAATATTCATTTGAGTCCGAAAAAAGTAAGAGTCGATAAAAACATCAAACCACTCCTGTCTTAAATCACTTTAAACAACACAAATGCGAAAACTGCTCACGTCTCATTTTGTGTGCACTTTCGTACTTCCATTCGCATTGTACGCCCTAAGCACACAAAGCTGAAGGATAAATCAATGCACACACGTCCCAGGGACAAGTTCATATTCCCTTGGCCTTCACACTTGCTCTTGCTCCAGAGCTGTATGCTCTGGCACTGATAAACAAATATTATGTCAGCCGTCGTCTCCTCATGAATAATACAACTGTCGTCGTGCATCAATTATAATTCCATTTGGCTTCAAAGAAATCATTTGCCCTGACGTGCAGTCCTCCTGGCAGCATCTCCAGAGGACTCTGCAGGCAACTGCAGTCTCTAAGTCCCCAAATTTAATCGACTCAAGAATTGCATCCGAACTCCGCTCCGTCGCAATGCCCAATCCAATCAGTATCTCGCAACACACACAGTACACTCCCCATGATGTTGCCTTGGTCAGTGCTAACAAGCAGTCATTCCAAGTCCCCTCCCCAAACGTAATTTTTAGGTCAACACTCAACAATGCCCACCCAGGCCCAAGCGCACAGCAACATCGGCCGAGTAACGTGTAGTTGCTTACGCAACTCTTTTGTTGGAGCAATAATTAAGCTGTTAAAAGATTCATTGTCCGGCGATCTGATTTGAGAGCACAGACATGCCCCTGGGCTGTGTAGGCCTCCGACACGACGGCAAGTGCCCACTCCAGTGCTGCGCCGCCACCGCAGCCACAGTCATCAGTTCAAATCAATTACGGATGTCTCCGGTGCGGTGTTTAGTGTCAAGATGCAGTGTAATATTGAGATAAATAGAAAAGCTTTAATTGAAAACCGTCGGTTGGCTTCATGGGCCCACTCCTTGGGCGCACAGTCCAGTCATCCATGGAGGTGCTGTTCGTTCTTGGGGTGTGCGTGCGTGTGTAGATCTTATCGCTCGATTATCATGCACAGCACTTGAGGACATTCAATCGTTTGGGCCGGGCGCCTTGTGGGCCGGCACGGCTCGCTTGCTGCTGCCTGCCAGGGCCGCTTTGATAATTTAATCAAAGAGAGACGAGCGTTATCCCAACGAAGCAGTTTTCATCTCATTGTTCAAAGAGGCAACAATTAATGTCAATTCAAGGCGGCAGCCCTCCGTCTGGAAGGAGACCTGATAATTGTATACAATGGCCGGTCGTTTGGATAAATCACCGGGGCGGCGGCCGGGGGCCAGGGTACGTGCTGCTGCCCTTTCAGCAGGCACTTAGGGTGTGAATGGCTGGGGATTAAATGACCATTATGGAGTGCGATATTAGGTTGTGCAAGTGTGCAGATAAGGCACAGGCACAACAAGTCTGCTGTGTGAATGCAGAGAGTTTTCAGGTAAATGAGGCCATTTAACCAATTTCCTGTGAGGCATCTGTGTTTCAAGAAATGATTTTCATTTTTTTCTGTTTTTTGTTCTCTGTATATCTGATTGAGGGGTGGGGGGGGGGCATGCGGGGGAGGGATTTCAAAACTTTCAACAGAAGACTGAATGTCATTCATCATTGTGATGGGAGTGGACTGTGGGCTGGGGTGGAGCCTGTCTCAGAATCTTGTTTGGAAGATGAATGAGAAGGTGGGGGGTTTTCGTAGATTATCAAAATTTGTTTGAATTTCTGAGAGTGGCACTTTCATTCGATGCTGCCGGAGGTCATTTTGTTGGGACACAAAATAGACTACAGATGCAATTCCCAGAGACCCATGATTGCAAAGTTCACGCTAAATTTCCTGGCAATGTGTAAGGCTTAAGCGCAAAACCTTATGCCTCGTCTTCATTTATAATCGCATTCCAGCTGTCAGCTCTTTAGACAAAGCAATTCTGCTTGTCGCACTATTTGCAGCCAGCTCAACGCTACCAGTTTCTGCTCTGTCTCCGCCTGTACTTGAGAGCGTGAATTTCTCTAAGGGACAAATCCGTTTTCGCACTCGTACAGTTGCAAGAGCACTCAATGATCTGAATGATCCCCCGTTCTTCTACGTTGGCAAAACCACTGCGTAAGCTTTTCAATCTGTCTGACAATTTAGGGCTCTTCCCGAGTAAGTGGAAAAAAGCGTTTGTCCAGCCCGTCCCTAAGAAGGCGAATCTTCGTCACCTACTTCCTACTGGATCATTGCACAAACGCCCCTTCTTTTCTTTCTAAGGTCATGAAAACGCTGATAAATCGCCAGCATATGGAATATCTTGAAACCCGGAATCTTCTTAATGCCTGGCAATACGGCTTTAGCAGTAACTGGTGATTTGATGGTCTATCACAGAAAAGTGGAACCAATCTTTGTGCAATGTAAAAAAAGATTGTTGCTCTTGATCTTTGAAAGGCATTTGCCAAAGTCTGGCATCAGGCTTTCTTGTCAAAAATACGTGCTTTTGGTGTCGATGAACTTCCTCTTCAATGGATTACAAATTACGTTCCCTTCAAAACAAGTAGTATTGGATGGGTTCAAGTCTGATGTTCATCATATTAATGACGTTGATCCCCAGGACTCCGTTTTGTCTTCGACACTCTTCCTCACTTTTAGAAATGATCTCCTGTCTGTCACTTCAATTCAATTCACTGCTTCTGATGAAAGTACCCTCAGCTTTTCATATTCATTCCTTGACTCTCGACCGTCTTCTTCGAAAATAGACTTGGAACGGCAACTCACGTTAAGCTCATTAAATTACGATCTTGACAGCGATGTTGATTGAGACAAAAAGTAAAGAGTTGGCTAGACCATGTAGACCACTGCTCTGGCCCGAAAAGTCTCAAAATCTGAGAAATTGAGACAACGCATTAGATGACGGCCAAGTCCAAGGTGTTTGGCACACACAAGTTTAGAAGGACCTCATTACAAGGAGTGTGCAACTTGAGGCAGCTGGTTGGCTGAGGCCCAGGTCCACACCGGACTGTTGTGCCAGTAAAAGAAGAAGAAAAGTATTCATCGGCTGCAGCCTCTAGAAGATCATACATGCGCCTACACCAACTCCGATTTCTTTGAGTCGACGGGACTGGTGCCATTTACTTGGAACTCCGCAGCCACAAGTGGGAATGGATTAGCCATACACTGCATAATTTATATAACGCCATCACATGAGGAAGTCTGAAAAGTCTTTGAAGACAGGGCAACAGGGGACGACCAAGACTGAGATAACGTATATAAGTGTTGAAGGACCTCGACCAACTTGAGTTGAGAGGTGAGAGATTTTGCCAACTGAAGAGCCTTGTTGGTTGAGGCTCAAGGCTACCCCAGACTGTAGCGCCAGTAAAAGAGACTAAAACTTAAGTTTTGCACGCGATTTGTTTTGCATCTTATGTTGTACACCGGTAGAACGATATTCGCTAATAATATCTCGTGAACTCTGAATGTCATACAGTAAATTCCAAATTGTGAAAGAGTATTCTTGATAAGGAAGCAAGATAAGATGTACGCAATTTATAAAAGAAATAAATAATAAGTGGCCTAAACTGCTTACAGCATACTCGACTTTTCCATAGTTTTATGAGATGCAGAGCATCCGATCTTTACCAATTACTTTCTCCTTGTTAGCAACAGCCACTAATAGTTTAACATTGTTCGTTGGAATCTCATCGACTTGAGTATGTTTAAAAGCAAAGCAAGAAACAACTAAATAGTGGGTTGGTTTACCATAATATGTAGCATGTTCATTGCCGTTGGCCTATGGACTGAAGACAACAACGATTGTCAACGTTAGAACCTCCCACTCAAACTGTTTCCCACTAAGTGCCAATGTTGCAAACGATCCCTTTTCTTATAAGCCCGTCATTCATATCTGGAAGATACCATCTCCGCCTACAGGGGATCTGATGTGGTCGTATCCTGCGACGCTGCTTTTGGGCATTTAATTTTTTTTTAAGGATTGGCATGTAGTCGCTATTTTCGTCCTTTTGTAGCTGATTTTTGTAACTAAAATGTGTCTGTATAACATTGTCACCATAAAAAGTGTCCAAGTTACTTCATCTGATGCTAACAAACAGAACGAGATAGCTTTTAAAATGATTTCTTCCTCTTTTAGACCTCTCTCAATCAGTTTCGTGACAACATTTAATATTTCTATCTCATTTATAAATGCCCCGGATTATCCAATTGGAATATCAATCATTCAAGCGATCCCAAAATAACCAGCCATTACCCGCGATTGGGTCTTGCGCTGTTGAAACAGAACGATTTTCACTCCTCGGTTCGTGTATCAACTCAACACTTATTTGAAACGATAACATATATTCGAGAACGCCAGAAATGCAGCGAAATGCCTTGGTTTCCTAAATTTTTTCCTATTTCACCATTTTTAATTTGGCGTATAGCGTCGGCGTACATTTGCTCAAAACTTGAGTACCACCTCCAATCTGTTATATAGCTCATAAGACCCCGCTTCCCCTACTAGAAAGAATTCAGCGGAAAACGGTTAAACTTATTGGTAAGAATCTTGCTGCGAAGACAATCGACGAAATGTTGTCAGTTGCATTCTACCCCTTCAAGAATTTACCCGCAATACTTGGCTCGCTAGGAATGCCCACCTGTTCACCCTTAAGTCCACCTTCGGGCGCATAATTAAACTTAGAGACCTGTTTTTCAGCCGAACCTAGCCCAACTTGTCCCCTTCATTACCATCAACTGGCATTTGAAGCCAATTTGCATCGGCACCTCCTCTCTCCCTCTTCCTATATACCTTCGGCCAATGCTGTGATTTTATGCCGGTGACTTAAGGGCCCAAACAATCCCCTTAGCACGAACCAATTATAAAAAAAACGCCACAAACAGAGATATCAAGTGCATTTACTACGATTTGTGGTTCCATGAGCGGGATCTTTTTCGAAAATCCGACAGACTGGCTGGATAACAATTACGACGCGTTTCAAAAAGTCAAAAGGCGGGTGCATGCGAAGTGGGCTTCTTCCTTCCTTAGCTAACGAGACAGTCCCTGGTGGTTCTGGGTCTAAGCCAGTCTCCATCTAGCATGTTTTTGTACCAGATACATTCAACTGCGCACGTTCAACAGATTCAGGTGCTTTTTCAGTTGCGTAAGCCATCGATGTGAAAAAGGGATTTAGACATGGCGACACGCTGTCATGCGACTTCTTTAACATCATTCTTGAGGAGATCGTGCGTAACTCACACGTCAACATCACAGGCACGATCTTCCAAGTCCGTTCAACTGCTAACTTATGCGGATGACATTGACGTGATCGGCAGAACTCGGCGAGCCGTCAATAAGGCGTTTGCTGACATTGAGGCGAAAGCGGCCAAAATAGGTCTGGTGATGTCTCGGACAGAGTGTCACACTAGGCAGCCAAAACTTCAAGGCAGTCAAGGACTTCGTCTACCGCGGCTCCGTAGTAAATAGGGACAACAGCGCCGGTACCGAAATCAAACGCAGGATCACTCTTGTCAATCGCTGCCACTTTGGGCTCAAAAGTCCTACTCTATGGCTGAAGTAG
>OX122886.1:11962832-11977869 GCA_944738645.1 Eristalinus sepulchralis
CAGTGATGTGAGGCTGTGGGGCTTAAATATGCAGCAGGAAACATTATTCGCCGGAAAATCCAGTCGACATTGTGTAAATCAAAGTCAAGCATCGGGGGTCTGGATCACAGTCAAACTTCTAAGGGCCAACTGCAGACGGTCGGGCTTCAAATCCAATTGACGTGCACAGCCGCAAAGTCCCGCAGGGATTAATATTCCCTCCCGGCGGGATATTTTTCCTATTACGGCAAGCATTTATCATAATTTCCACAAGACAGTTTCGTTTTTGGGCTTTTCCAATAAAAGAACACACGCAGAGTTCAAAGAGAAATTAAAAATTCAATTGAAGGCAGTTCTCCCTCTGCCTCAAAGGATTCGGAAGCGTCGCAGTCGACGTTTGAATTTAAAGGATTGTTTATTGTTTTGTTTTATGTGAAGTGTTCGTTTTTGGTTTAAATTGTTTTTAGGATTGGCATGAACTCCGACTGTGAATGGGATTGGGACGAGTTGAGTTGAGTTCAGGTTTTGGGGGGAAAATATTGAAAGTCGCAGCTGATTCACAGTCATGCTTTGGGTTGTAAAAGTTAGTTTAAGAGAAGTGACTGTCGATGAACGTGATGTACACTCAGACCAACATTTTCATATGTAGTGACTGAAGCGACAAAGGTTTGTATGTACTATGTGAATGGAGGAATTAATTCCAAAAGTTTTAAAAAAAGGTGAAAGAGCAATCTGGTGGGTATGCTGCACAGACAGAAGCCTGCCAGAACCCAAATGGACAATTGGTAAAAGAGTTGCAATCGATGCTGATAATCTGAAAAAGATCATTGCTGCAGATTCTTAAACGGCGATGACGGCCCATATACCGCTGTTAGGCAAAATATTCAGTTTGAACGATGGTGGACAATGATTCAATCCCCCCGACCTAAACGAGGTCAAAACAGCAATATCGAGGCCGCAGTCGAACAAAGCTGCTAAAGCGGACAGATTGTCCGCAGAACTCTTTGAATCAGCTAGAGATAACCTGGTTAGGAGCTTGCACCCGCTCATTTGTAAGATATGGTGGGAGGAAAGAATGTCAGATGAATGGAGCGTCGTCTGTCCGGTCCGCAACAAAAGAGACCCCTTTGACTGTGCTAACTATCGAGGGACCAGTCTCCTTAACATCGCGTACATGATCCTCTCTGCCGTATTGTGCGAACACCTGAAATCGTTCATCAACAACTTGATAGGTGCGATTTCAGACCAGGGAAGGCCACTATCTTCACACTAAGGCAGATCCTGCAATAGACCTAATATGTGCAAATCGCCACTCACCAGTTATTCGTCGATTTATATATTAAGACGATGGATAACTCTCGCTCACCAAGACCTTCAATGTCAAAAAGACAAGGCGACGCACTGTCATGTGACTTCCTCAACATCGTTCTTGAGATCAGAAGACGATTTTCCAAAAGTCCGTCTTGCGGAAACGGTTAAAATGGGTTTAGCGATAAATGGGGGCTCTCATCGTGGGAATGATTGTTTCCTTTAGACAGTCTTATAATTCATAGTACAGATTGAGGGATTCAATCCCACTAAACACAGAGCACATCCTTTCTAGCCGTCCCGTTTGCGGGAGCTGATTGGCATTCACTCATGATAGTCCATTTTTTTTATCAACGTTTGTTACCCGCAAGATACCGAAATGTTCAAAATCATACACGTCCAAAGCAAAGAAATGTTAAAAATACCAAAATGATGCATTACATTCGATAGGCCCACAGTCTCGAAAGGCATAAGACCACAAGATTCTCAAGATGCCACAAAATTCATAACATTCTGATATGTACAAAATACCCCAAAATGACCACAAGTACAAAAGCGCCCACAATCTTAATATGAATACAATGCACATACAATAATCCAGCTCCCAAGTGGCAAAAATCACAAAAGGCTTTAGGTCCCGAAATGGCCAAAATTCTAAACGGCATTAAATTCCGAAGTGCCAAGAGGTTCGAGTTACCTAAAATCTTGAAATACCCAAAATTTCTAAAATGCCAAAAGTACCGAACTGTCCAAAGTTACGAAATGCCTATAATCTTGAAATGACCAAGATCACAAAATGTCCAAAATACCGTATTGTCCGAAGTAGAGAATAGCACAAAATCCCGGATTTCTAAAAATGTCTGAGAATCACAAAATACCTTGGGTACTAGTCCTCAAATTACCAAAATATTGGATTATACAATATCCAGAAGTGACTAAATTCTCAAAGTGCTCAAAAAGACTGAAAACAAAGTTCTGAAGTGCCCAAAATTTAAAAAATGCCAATGATCAAAAAAGGGCAAAAATACCAAATTCACACTTTCCTGGAACAGGTTTTTTGAGATTTCGTTTTGAACATTTTATTATTTGAGATTTGGGGATTATTGCATTTGAAGTTTTGTCTAAAAAACGACATGGGGTTTGATTACTTTGAGAATCTCTTTTCCCGCCAATTTTTAAATTTCTCCTAAGACCTGTATGGCATGAAATCGATTGCAGCGACTGGCCTACCAGTCTGTACGTTGTGCCTGTGGCTAACTCCCTCACCACACAAAAATAACCCAGTTCAGAAACGGGAACATGCCTCGGATATGGACGGATCCAACGTTGACGACCCCGGAAAACGAACAAAGGACAACTATTTTCGGTTCTGCACGTGGAATGTGAAGTCCCTTAACAGACCACGTGCAGCCGAACAACTTGCGGAGGCCCTTGACTGCTACAAAGCAGATATCACCGCCATCCAGGAAGTGCGGTGGGATGGGCTGGGCAGAAAGAAGGTTAAGAGCTGCGATATCTACTACAGCGACTGTTACAGGGAGAGAAGGCAGCGCCTATTCGGATGCGGATTTGTTGTTAGAGGCAGACTTAGGCAAAAAATCTTAAGCTACGGTCCGGTAAGCGAACGGCTTATGACAATCCGCATTAAGGCTAAATTCGGGAACAGAGGAAAAGGATGACAACAGCAAGGATGAGTTCTACGATCGATGTCCCAGCTATAAAACAAGATCGTTCTAGGAGATTTCAATGCTCATCTGGGGAAAGAGGACATCTTTGCTGGCGTCATTGGGAAACACAGCCTGCACGACACCACCTCCGAAAACGGACTCAGGCTGCTGGACTTCGCCGCGGGGCGGAACCTCTCTGTGAGCAGTACCCGGTTCCCACATCTCAACAACCATAAAGGAACCTGGCGATCCCCTGATCAATCAACCGTCAACCAGATTGATCACGTTGCGATCGAAGTCAGACACTCCTCCAACATTCTCGATGTCCGAACATTCCGAGGCGCTAACATCGACTCGGATCATCACCTTGTTGTAGCCAAGGTAAGAACCCGGATATCGAGAGAACAACGGAGTCGAGATAAAGCTTGTTATTATAGGACAAAATTTCAATCCTCTGAAAAGCTAAACAAATCCAATGGCATTCCGGAAACTCATATTTGATCGAGAGAAGAACTGTCAACGAATAAGAAAGTAGAATGTTTATCTATCTCACTATGCATTCCACATATGGACTACATTTGACATTTCACTTGTTCTCATGCAAGCTTGTGAGTTTCTCAGGAATGAATAGAAACGTTCAGACATAATAGTAACATATGTTGCTCCCCCTAATTATCAGCAAATCACTGAGGGATAGCAATCGGAAAAGCATTTCATATCCGAAAGGTTTAAAGTCTGGAACAGAATTTACGTCCGAATGACTTAATATTCAGTTTTCAATTGGGAAAAGTCAAGAGTTCTCCTTCTTTCTGCTCCCACTGCCACTGTTCTTCCCTGTGCATAGTTCAAACGACAGAATTCAGTTTGAGTCCACCATCACCTTCTATCGAGTTTGTCTACTTAAAGTTAGAATTCCATTTCGAACTTTGTCGCACGCCATAAACTACATACGAGCACCACAGAGCAGAAAACGCCACAAGATACCGATTGGACTTATTGCCATAGAAAACGAAATTTATTTTTATAATGTCGAGTTGAACAGAAGGCGACAGAGAGACTGAGAGAGAGAGAGGGGGGGGGGGGCACAGGACCAAACTAACCTCGTTTCACTTATGAATATACGAACATCCGCATTCAACATCCAATCCTCCCCTCCCCCCACCAAAGCTGTGCCCATATTCATAGTTTTGAGAAAATATGCAAATATGCAAGCACTTCAATAAAATTCAGAAAAAGCACGTATGTATGTGTATTGTAGTGTTTTGCGATTTGTCTGGAGAGACCAATGGGGAAAGTTTTTTCCTTCCCCCCTGTGTTATCCTTTTTTCTCGCTCTCCGTGCACATACTCGTATGTATGCGGAAACGATTGTTTCCTAGTCACGGGGGAGTGTGTGCATGAATCTCGAGTTGTGTGGAGCAAACACCGAGGGACAAGAAATGTCAAATAAAGTTTTCGATAAAATTTGTGTAGCATCAATTCTGTGTGTCCAATGAATCCTTGAGTTGAGCACCGGCGCCACACCACCCACGAGACGAGGAGACTTTTCCGTCTTTTTCGCAAAAGTCCACTCTGAAGAGAGATGTGCCTCAGTTCCACACAGTTCCACTCTAATTACAATGATTGTGTAAATCGTCCTTAGGACATCCTTAAAAGCCCCATTCACAGACAACACCATCACGCCGCATCAAATTATCACACAAATTTCCATTCCGAAGCTCTGTAATTACACATATAATCCGGCCATCATCTGCCGCCGTAAAAATATCCTGTCGCACGCTCGTCCTGCAACAAGCTAAGAAATCCACTCAAACGTTGGCGACCACAAGGCACACACAGGACACAGAGGAAGGATAAGCGCAATTCTGTGCTATAAACAAGAGATGTTAATATTAGCAATAATATTTCCGTTGTCCTTAATATCAGCTCTTCGGAGGGGATAGAGCGCCAGCCAGCAACACACACACACGCGCTAAGTTCCGTGATTCTCTAATATCCTTAATAAATTCAAATAAACTTAGCAAATAATGGAGAATAACCGTTCATTTCACGCCTCATTATTACATTTTCCGATTGTTGATTTTACTTATCATGAGACCCAAGGGGGACGGTCGAGGGCGAGCGAGCGCACCTAGCCCCTCGTTCGCCCACATGAACCTCACCACCGCCACCATGGCACGGTGTTTTGGCTTGGAGAAGGACGACGAAGGATGATTCGTCGGTTCAACCAACCAGTATCTATCCTCCCTTCAGTCGTTTCACAACACTGAATACACCCCTCGCAACAGAATGTTTGTTAGGTGATGAAGTGGGTGGTAATGGGACCTTGCCCGCACATCGGTGGCGTTGAGGCGGGGGGGGAAGTGAATGAAAAGTTAAACGATAAAGAAGGCCGCAGAATTATGATAATTGTGAAAGTTTTTGTGGAATTCTCCGCCACCACGACTGGGAGGACGACGAAGTGTAATGCGATGTCGTCGTTGTGTTGTGTGACGACAGAGTTTACCCATTGGCGTGGGTAATTCCCTCAGAGGAGAGGGTGGGTGGTGTGTCTTTTGGCGAGAGGCCTATATCGCTTCCACATGTTGATTGTGTATGGTTGTGGATGCGGAGATGCTGGACCTGTGGCTCAGCAAGCCTGTGAACCGCCCAAAAGGGTGCCATTACAACTTTATCAATCTGGTTGGTTAAATAGACTCTTATTCAATCTAAGCCCATAGTTGGATTAGACTAATTATGTCGTGAAAGTGACGGAAGTGAGTGCTGATTAGAGTGTTATCGGATCGAGGGCGTTTATTGTCTGTCCGGGGGAGACATATCCGTGGGCGGCCTCAGCTTCTTCTTTCGCGATGCGGATGTGGGCTTATAAATTGACTTATTAAAGGACTGACCTTGGGACCGTTACTGTACAGTGGTTGGATACCTATGAGCCTACACCAACGAAGGGATTGATTTGTTCACTGTAGACAAACAACAATATTAAAGGAAAACAAGACATATTCAAATTTTCACCTTTCTCATCAGACGTGCAAAAATAATGACTGATACGAACTCCAAATTTCAAAAATGCTATTGTTTCTTCATTCTCTGATAAATTTTGTTTGCGTCAAGGCAGAAAATATTGGAAAATACATCAAATTTCAAACTGTGTCATTAGTTTTCAATATGTTCACCTTGGACGCGAAAAATTACCTTGAGACGTCTGAAGAAGGTGGTATCATAGCCCATTCCCAGCGAAGTGCTTGTTTGAGGTGACTCAAACTTTAGCATTTTTACTGCCAACTTTCAGACCCCACATAGATTTATTAAACGGATTTGACGGAGAATTAAGAATCAAAGAAATGAAGTGTAAAAATTGTTTATGAAACAACCTTGGTTGGCGTGTGCTTTGTGAGACGGTGCCGAGCCTTGTTGAAATGTTCACGGGCTCCGTCCGAAATGCTTGTTTGCTCAATCCATACTGCCTCTGCAACAGTTTCACGACATGAAGTCGTATTCATTTTCATGCAACGGTCCAAAAATACGAGCGGAGAACGACCGTTTGTGTTTATAGCGACCCAAACTGTCAACATCCATGGTACCTGATGTCTGGTGCCCGTCTGAAGCTTTAAATTTGCGAATGACATCATTGGAAAGTAGAACCGGTCATATTGTTTGTTGACATATTGCTCAATACCAAATGGCAACTTATCGGAAAAAAACAAATTTGGCAACTCACAAGCGTAGCTACTTCTTGCTCTTTCAACTCTAATTTTTTTCTGTTGCGGCGGAAGATCGTTTGCCTGTTGGGAATTCAATGGCTTGAGGCCGACCTTGTTTTTTAGTATGTGTTGCATCCATTCCAATGAGATGTTAAGGTCACAAACAACCTTTTCAAATTGACTTGCAATCTACATACTTCATTCAAAAGATAAACTTCTTACATTATACTTTAAGTATGGCTTCTGGCATATGACCACCATGAATGGCTCGGATGTGGTCTCATTTGGCGGTCCAATTTTCGATATATATCGGCAATGACGCCGCTAATGTTGGCCTCTAAGTCATCAGTCGTTACAAGCTTATCGGCGTTGGCTACCGACTGCACATATTTTCACAGAAAATACCCAAGCGGCGTTATATGGCACGATCTTGGAGATCAATTCACAAGTTCGAAACGTGAAACTATTGGATTACCTAACCAAAATCCATTGCGGCACGAGCTGTGTGACATGTTGCACCGTCTTGTTAAAACAGCAGCTTCTGTACATCATGGTTGTTCGATTGATGAGCGGAAAAACTTTGGTAATCATGGCTGTATGCAGACTTTAACGTTGTGGCCAGCAAAGTTTATAAAGAAGTACGGACCAATTTTTCCACCAACCCATAAGACGTCTGAACGAACTTAAAATTTGAAGTGTGCCTGGTAAACAAACTTCAGTTTATCTTGAAACATCAAGCATTGGTAAGAAGGAAACTGAACAAAGCCTGATCTTCTAATTGCAACCATTTTTGAAACGCCAAATGATTTCGTCACACTTATTCCACATGCAATTATATACAGATGTCACACAGCCATAGAAGGAACTGACATATGAAACTGAAAAAGAACTATTTTTATAGTGGTAATTAATCCTGACAAACATTTTCTCATTATCACTATAGGAAGCAAATCACTTTAAGTGAGAGGCAGTCTCAAATCCGAAATTTGGCATTCGCCTTTTTGTCTTTTGAATATTTCCGGCTATGTACAAAGTGCTACAGAGCTCTTATCTGGCAATATTATACATCATTTGAAAGGGCTTGACATAACCTACGATGCTATGCATGAAAAGTTTTGATATTGCGTTCAACAGTTATAGACGTGTACACATAGAGTTCACTAACGCCGAAATTCATTATATTAAGGATTTCCTTCGTTAAAAGCAAATCCGCTAGAGGAACTTTCCGTGAGATTAATGGTGTTTTTGGGGATGGTACTCTATCACTTCGAACCGCGGAGAAATGGTTTCGATGATTCAGAGCTGGTGAAAACGACACCATGGATAAGCCAGCCGGCGGATGACCTGTGACGACGAATACCGATCGAATCATTGAAATCACCGAGTTAGACCGGCATGCGGCATCTCGCGATATCGCTCAGGAGAAGGGAGTTAGTCACCAAACCATTTTAAACCATCTGTAGAAAACTGGAAACAAACGAAAGCTCGATGTTTGGGTGCTGCATTATTTGGCGCAAAAAAAACCTTCTAGACCGAATCAACGCCTGCGATATGCCCGAACGTACTCGACCCATTTTTGAAGCGGATTGTGACTGGCGACGAAAAATGGATCACATACGATAATATCAAGTGAAAACGGTTGTGGTTGAAGGCCGGTGAATCGTTCAAAACGGTGGCCAAGTCGGGATTGACGGCCAGGAAGGTTTTGCTGTGTGTTTGGTAGGATTGGAAGGGAATCATCCACTATGAGCTGCTTCCATATGGCCAGGCGCTTAATTCTACCATCCACTGCGAACAACTAAACCGCTTGAAGCAGGCGATCGACCAAAAACGTTAAGAATTGACCAACGGGAAGGGTGTAGTATTCCACCAGGAAAACGCCAGACCACACACTTCGTTGATGACTCGTCATAAGATACGGGAGCTCGGATGGGAGGTTTTATCGCATCCACCATATAGCCCGGACATAGCGCCAAGTGATTACCAAGTGTTCCTGTCCATGGCGAACGCCCTTGGTGGGGTGAAGTTAAACTCAAAAGAGGCTTGTGGAGAGTGGCTGTCCGAGCTCTTCACAAAAAAGGACGGGGGCTTCTACGAGGGAGTATTATTAAGTTGCCGTCTAGATGGAAACAGATTAGCGAACAAAACGGCTTGATCCAATCACTGTAACACTTTTTATGAAGCATTGAATGAAGAGCAAAAAGGCGGAGGGGAGATAGATAGATAGATAGATAGATAGTTTTATTTCGCTCAAAAGTAATATATTACAATATAGTATCACGCATTTTACAGAGATTTGATATATTATATCTTTCTTCTGAAACATTATTTAGATTGTTGATAAGATGTATGATGAAAATAGACATATATTTAGAAGGAAAATACGAAAAACAAAAAACTTCTATAAAAAAAAAAAAATAAATGAATAAATAAATAAATAAATAATAATAATAAAGAAAAAATTATAAATGATAAATAATCAATAACAAATAATAAATAATAAATAATAAATAATAAATAATAAATAATAAATAATAAATAATAAATAATAAATAATAAATAATAAATAATAAATAATAAATAATAAATAATAAATAATAAATAATAAATAATAAATAATAAATAATAAATAATAAATAATAAATAATAAATAATAAATAATAAATAATAAATAATAAATAATAAATAATAAATAATAAATAATAAATAATAAATAATAAATAATAAATAATAAATAATAATTAATAATTAATAAATAATAAATAATAAATAATAAATAATAAATAATAAAAAAAAAAAACAACAGAAATCAAAAGGTATTAATAAATAGGTAACTATGTAGCAGAACGACTAATGATTAGAATCATTCGCCTTGTACTAAGCTCGAATTTAAATTGTTGACTGGGGGATTTTGAGCAAGATCACAGTTTTTTAGAAAGCGTAGTGTAATTTTCTGTTTTCTTTCAGAGATCAATTCAACATTCGCTCTTTTATGAACATCTAATGTCGAGTGGTGCCATGGTAAATTATACATCATTTTTAAAAGTTTGTTTTGTGCTATTTGTAATTTTTTAACATGGCAATTTGCACAACTTCCCCATACTTGACCGGAAGGGAGATATTTGGCAACCTTATATATACAAACCAACCATGCCTGCATATCAAAAGTAGACGATATTTGTTTGAAATCGGCTCATCTTGCTGAAACTGCAGATTTTCAAGTTCAGAACGGATGGCCAAATTTCAATGAAATTTATTAGAAAGTCATGCAAGGTTATTTACAGTATAAAGGCGTAAAGGGCCACAGTTTTTTGGGACTCAAAGAGATCAACGCCAACGCATAATTTGCGGGAGGAAATTAAGAGGAAAAGACGGAGTAAACTCGCAGCGGGTGTTTTTCTTCTTCATGACAACGCTCCTGTTCACACGGCACGAGTTTCCAAGGCTGCTGCGCGAGATTGTAGTTTCGAAGAAAATCCAACACCCACCCTATAGCCCAGAAAAGAGAAAATTTATTTTTTGAGGGCTTAAAAAAGCTTATCTCAAGATGTAACAAATGTATTGATGTTAGGGGAGATTATATTCATAAATAAAAACAATTTAAATTGAATTCGCATTTTCCTTCATATCGATACCGAGAATTTATTGAACATCCCTCGTATCATCAAGCATGCTGTATGTAGTATGTACCTAAGCACGCCCAACTATTTATATTTTAATCCACCCACTAAAGGCATATCCGCACCAAACCGTTCAAACAAAATCGTACCCATCAAACATGATCCAAAAGCACATTCATCTCATAACTTCGAATTAACATGCAATTTGCAAACAAACGAGGCAACCTCGCAGACAAAGTATCGAACAACACATGTTGTATGTCGACTGGCTATTTCTCTTTTACATTTGTGGGCAGGTTTTTTCAAAACGTGAACCAGTATTTTGTTCAGGGTGCTACATCTGTGTAATAATTGTCTGTGCATTCTATGTTCCATCGAAATTTTCAAAAAATTGCAGATTTATTTCTTACTCTCCCTTTTGGCGGGAACACAGCACAGAGTAATCTCTTTCGTTTCATTTTTCCATTTGGTATTGTGCGATGAAGAATCCGACTACTTTCAGACCACCAGACGACCGATTATTGTTAACAGGCGCTAAAACGTGGTTCGACCGCCCTTCAAGGCTCAAAATTCCTTGTTTTTGAATCTATCCCAATAGCTTAAATCTTTCTCCCAATCCTGGACAAAGCATTTCATCAAGAAAAACTAGCCAATTAAAAATACATACATAGGAATTGAGCCTTCCTTCACATTAATGATCACTAACATCGATGACGCCGCCTTTAAATTTACGCACCCCTTCTCTCCCCTAACACCACTCCCTCACAAGCAATTGTAAGAATTGGAGAACGCCAAAACCCCCCAACCCAACCCACCTAACATACAACAATTCTTCCCATCCCCCCAACTCCCCAAGTGGATGGACATATCGTGTAGAACATAAAGCCATCATCCACAAATCCAACCGCACAGACATTTTGTTAACCTGCCAAGTCCGGCGCTTTGCTCCGTCCACATTCAATCATCTAGATTGGTTTAGATTTTTATAACTTCTTTAGCATTGTTCCCTACTTAATAAAACTAATTGATTAAACATACCGCTTGCGCGGGTGGGGGGTGGGACGGGGCTAGAGCCGTCTCCACTGCCATAAAGCAAATTATTATTACACCAAATAAATTATCCACAACAAAGGATACATTAGCTTTGCATGTTTTTAATGCTGAGCAACACACGTACGGGGGGAATTTGAAAATGGAAGCGCTTGTCGAGTCTCGGTGCTGGTGGGAGGACGGAGGCCGGTGGTAGTTGCGTGTTTCTGTAGCAGATACCCCCGAACGGAAGGAGGAGCACTCACGATAAATCTCCTGCCACTGATACAAACGTTATATCAAGGGACACATTTCTCTCCGTTTCGGCTTGATATGCGTGTTTTAGTTGCTCGCTTGATAAATTGTTATTACTTTATTAAAATAAACATTTTGCTGTTTTGTTTAATTCCGAGTAGGTAAAAATACCAGGAATACCTTGAGATATTTAGGGACTAAATTGAGAAGAAATTGTAGGTGGGTGGCGGCTGAATTACCTCCGCCAGTGTTGAGAGGGATTAGTGAAATTTGTTCGTTGCGATAACAAACATCTTCGAACAAGGATCCGATTAAAATTGAAGTGACTGTGAGGTGCATTACGGAAGGGAGTTCATTTCTGAAGGAAGGATCTTCAC
This sequence comes from Eristalinus sepulchralis, assembly GCA_944738645.1. NCBI lineage: Eukaryota > Metazoa > Arthropoda > Insecta > Diptera > Syrphidae > Eristalinus > Eristalinus sepulchralis. The sequence continues at coordinate 11,974,768 of OX122886.1, forward strand.
TGTAAGAGTCGTTATTTAAAAACATTTTAGGTTCTTGGAAGTGGATGAGGCTTGTAGCTTCAGTAGAAATTTTAGAAGGGAGGAAATGTTTGTTTGCAGACACATTTATAGATTTATAGGCAAAAGTAAAAGAGAAGATAATACAATTCAAAATAAAATTTTAAAGCACCCTATTCAAAAGTAGTTTTAAAGAAGGGAAAAAGCTTTCGACTATTCAGTAGGGATAATATAATCTTCGAACCATCTGACCATCTGATCAGGTTATGGATCCGAATCTCACTATGCTATAAATACAAGCAGAATGAGTTTTATGGTTCTTATCTGCCCTTCATTGCGAAATAAAGATAACACCGGCTGTCAATCAAGTATTTCCTTTTTTACGCCCACCTTCAACCGCTCTCCTACTCATTGAATGAAAAAACGGAAAAAAATCCCGAAAGACAGACTTCCATAAATTCACAAAAACTAAAAATCCTCAAATCCTAAATGAAAGGAAATTTAAATTAAAATAAGCCATTACAGTCCACAAGGAACCAGGACCGAGATTCCTCAGCATTCTTCACATATTGCCTTTGCTACATATTATTGTCTTATTAGTGGAGGGGATCTGCAATTCATTACCGATTGCAAAAGACGAGATTCGAGGAACACGGAGAAGTACTACCTGCATGGAAACATTGTTTTTAGAAGCAGACATCGTATTCTGGGAGCAACAAGCTTCTCTGTATTAGAAACTTGTACTCGGAATATATTTTGAGATTTTGGAAATTTCGGGACATATGCACCTCAACATAGCCCCGCATCGCCTTTCGGAGTACTCATGTTTACAACGAGCCTTTTCATTATTCTTTTGTGTAAGAAGCGACAGATTAATTTTATTATCCGACAATATGAGGAATTCGCCACGGGCTTTCATGTAGAGGACAAAGTTGGCGGTTGCGCGATCCCTCCAAGTGAGCAATAACTTAGCTTCGGACATGTACGACAGGTTGCACGTAGAATAGGATTTCGTTGTAAAAAAAATGGTTCAGGTCGATGGTTTTAGTTTTCAAGACGATGAGTGTCCAAGGAGAGTTCTATAACATCAGACTTTCTTGCCCTCACGACCCTGAGGGTATTACTCAAGGCTCTATCTCAAACGATGTTTATGGAAACCCAGTGCTTGCGGAATCAGTCTAGTATATGAAGCAAGAGTCGTATTCGAAAATTTCAGTTCGAAAGTTGAAAAGGAATCTAAAGCGAACGGATCATAAGACACTGCTCGCATAACGCCTTCCGACACTGCCACAGCACGTTATACGGTAATCCACAAAAAAAGATATTTACACTGCAATTTGGCGGCTTTCAGATGAAAGAACCGCCAATCAAATGGACCACTCGGTCATTGTCGTACGTCATGCTTCAATATTCTAGATGTTACAAGAAGAAAGCTGCAAACTCTCTGTGAAAGCACCATCGGGAAATGTCAGCACAATGCCACAGTCGCGAAAAGCTGAAGAGATGCCAAGTTTTTGAGTAGTACGTTGCTTCTATTAGGATAATGTTGCGGAAGGATAATTTGCGCACAGCTCAGGGAGATCACTGTTGTATCTTTTCCTCGATAAACCATTCTAGTCAAATGACGCAAGACATTATCTCCAAAGGTTATACGAGTAAACATTTAAAAATTCTTTCTGCAGTTTCTCTCTCTCTCTTCACGCTTTGGCTCCGTATAGTATAGGATAAGTTATAACATAAAGGGTGATTCATAGTGAGGTTTGATTTAAAACTCAAAAAAAATAAGTATGAAAGTGAACTTAAAGTTATTATAAGCGGTTAAGAGAGAAATTCAAAAAGTAAATGCTTTTTAAAAATAATATCATGTAAATGTTGACCACGTGTTGCTGGTGCTCCATTCGGAAGCACCTATTTTGGGCAACTTGTTGGAGCATAGCGGTCGATGTCTCGCGGATAACCCGAATAAAGTTGGCTTTCACGCCGTCAATCGTAGCTTGTTTATTCTCTAAAGACCTGAATTACACATTCCAAGAAGAATAAATCTAGAGGTGTGTAATCACACGATCTAAGTGGCCAATAATTTACTGTAGCAAAACGTGAAATTAAGTGCTCATGGAAACAGCAAGTCCATCACGCGCTGTATGGCTCGTAGTGCCAAAGCGTTGAAGCCAGAGCTTAACAAGAATATTTGCTTGAATTTTAGGGAGCACACAGTTCTCTTAAATGGCTAAGTTACTGAAAGCGACGAAGGATATATTGTTTACGGCCTTCGCGTACACTCTCACCTACAGTTGGTATAGTCTCTTCACTAATTGGTGGATGTGGTCTAGCTGGTCAGAAGTCATCCACTAATGTAAACTTGGACTAAAATTTGGCAAATGTATTGTCGAGAGTGGTTTCAGTAGGTCGATTATGCGTACCATAACACAGAGCACTGATTTTCTTTATAAACATGAATAATTTGAAGATGCTGATGAATCTTTCCATGGCGACACGCTGAACGATACTGAACGGAAATGGCAGAGCACTTTGATTGGAGTCAGCCGAGACCTGTCAAAAAAAGTCTATTGAAAATCTAACCACATGATGAGTCACCCTTTGAAATTGTGGTCTCAAGGGGCTTCACACCTACTTTGTGAGCAATTTCGTAATTGAATAAATGCTGACCTGTTAAGGGTCTTCATGGTATATTCAAATGTAATGTATGTGTATTGTTTTTTCGAACTCCTCGCATTATCAAAGGTCGAAAAAAATCTGGCGGGTGACTATAATAGCCAAACCACACTGTAAGTTCAAAGGGATAAAAGCATTAAAGCCAAATCTGTTCCTTAGGATTATAACTCTCCAAACAACCGGTACGTTTTGAGTATCCAAAACAACTCATTTTTATTTAAAACAACGTAAAAGTTGGATCATTCAGATGGACAAAGAGTTGTCCGTCAGAAGCGAATATTTTTCCCCATCTCTCTGGTAATTTTCGAATATCATCTCTAAGAAATGTGTCTTCTCTGTCATCGCTCCAATCATTGAGCCAGTCTTCGATTTCTTCGAAAGGCACGAAGTGGCGACACCGCAAGACCTTTTGCATCCGTCGAAATAGTTCGT
>OX122886.1:11978069-12002499 GCA_944738645.1 Eristalinus sepulchralis
GATGGTATCTTTAGGTATGGAAAAACGAGCTCATAAGAAAACGAATAGGTTACAACATTAGCTCTTAGCAGGGAACCGAATTGGAGGTTCAACCTTGACAGTCGTCGTTGTTTCCAATCCATAGGCCATGTGGCAGTCGTGGAGTAGGAGATAAGTACGTTGAGGTTCCAGGTTCGATTCCCAGACTGATTTTTTTTTTGTGGCACAACCTATTTCGAGTTGTTGACAACACTCAAAGACATTTCAACTGTCTATGAAACAGCTTCGGAAATCTCGCCGTTCGGAGTCGGCAGAAAAACTGTAGGTCCCCTTTGATCGTGAGAGAACAATAGCAACCACAACCCAAGTAAAGGGTGATTTTTTTTCAAAGCTATAGGAAAGTTTTCCAAAAGAAAACAAAAACACATACAATTCAGAAAAATGCATGAAATCTTTATTTGCGTCGATAGTACGGTCCCATATAATTTGATTTTTTGAAGATTATTGCATGCAAATGTTGACCCTTGACTGCGCCTCAAATGGTCCATCCGCTAAGTTCAATTTTGGCAAACTCTTTCCAACATTTCGGCCGCTTAGACATGAGCTTTAACATAGCCCCACAAAAAAATAGTCTAAAGGCGTTAAATCGCACGATCTAGGCGGCCAATTGACCGGTCCCGAACGTGAATATGGTGAATAAAATGTTCACCAAACTCGTCCATTGTTGCACCGTGCTGTGTGGCATGTGGCACCGTCTTGTTGAAACCACATGTCAAGCAAGTCAAGCTTTTTGCATTTTGGGCAAAAAAAAGTTGGATATCATCTCACGGTAGCACTCACCATTCACAGTTTCGTTACGATTCGCATCATCTTTGAAGGAGTACGGTCTTATGATGCCACTAGCCCACAAACCACACCAAAACTGTGACTTTTTTCTGGATGCATTTTTAGCTCTTGCAATTCTTCTGGCTAATATTCACTCCAAAATCGACAATCCTGCTTATTTACGTACCCACTGAGCCAAAAATGAACTTCGTCGCTGAACACAATTTTTTTCGGTAAAAAAGTGGATCATCGTCCAACTTTCCAAGAGCCCATTCAGCAAAAACGTTACGTTTGCGGTAGGTCGTTCGGCTTCAATTCTTGCACCAGCTGTATTTTGAAAGGCATCACACAAAAATCCTTCCGCAAAATATTCCAAGTTGTAGAGTAACAGAGGCCTAATTGCTGCGAACGGCGACGAACCGATAATTTGATGGTCATCATTAACACTGGTCAATACAGCTGCGATATTTTCTTCAGTTCGCAAGTAAGCGTGTTGGTGGTTCTCTGTTCACTGTTCTCTAAAGAGTAGAGGGAACCTACAATTTTTTGCCGACTCCAAAGGGGTGGAGATTTGAGAAGTTTTTCTATTGACAAATAGTACTCTTGAAGTGCTGTTAGCAACTCGACAAAGGTGGTGCCCTGAAAAAATACCAGGTGACCTGACCGCCATGTTTTTTCCTGAAACCTAAGGGAAACCGTCCATGATGAACTTTATCGAGCCGTGTTAACAGACTATGTGCTTCTGAAAATTCAAACACATGGTCACGGTGAGATGTGGTTTTCAACAAAGCAGCATTTCCAGCTAAACCACGCTTGAAACAATTGACTTGTTGGGAACTCCTTTTACTGAACACTTTTATTCATGTAAATTACCCCGTATCACATTTTTTTAAACTATTAGTGGCTTTTACTAACAGGGAGAAAGCAATTGGTAAAGATCGGATGCTCTGCGTCTTATTTATGTTGATATTGGAGGAGAAGATTTAACGACGGACTCTATGGGTTGTACAGCGACATGCGCCTAGTCAAGTGTCTTTGGATACATCGCTTAAGATGGTTAGGCCATGTAGAGCGTATAGACACCACTGCTCCGGCCCGAAAAGTCAGAGCCATTGCGACAACGTATCAGAGAATGGCCTAGGCTAAGGTCGCGCACACAAGTAGGGAAGGACAACCAACTGGGAGTGCACAACTGGGGCGGCTAGCAAAAGATTGTGCTAGCTGGAATCCCAGGTCCACCATGAACTGTAGCGCCACAAGAAGGAGACGATGTGAAGAAGAAACAAATTCTCTTTCACCAAGGGCGTACCACAAGTCATTGGCTAACATAGTCAAATTTTACAAATTGGGCTTTGAATTGTTTCCACACCCATAATTTTCTCCAGATCTGGCCCTCAGCTACTTCTACTTCTTTTTAACCTCAAAAAGTTGCTCGTCGGAAAAAATATAGCTGGACTAAGGAGGTGATCACCGAAACTGAAGCTCTTGTTCACCAACATAGTTTCAAGGTCGAATTTTGTCTAGAAAATGGGTTTTATTGGTTAGTCCCGGGACCTCCTAAGTGATGTGTTACACTTAAGGATTATCTTCACTCCGAATACGGAAATTTGACTTAGCCATTCAACCAAAAGTGAGCTCCATCGCTAAACAAAATTCGCTTGCAAAAATGGGAATCAACGGCAATCTTGTTTTGTGCCAAATTTCCAAACTTATGAAGTTTTGTTTAGGCGTCAGTCTATTCATGTTGAAATGCCAAGCCAAGCTTAAAGTAAATCTCTTAGCATCTGACAAAAAGGCTGCCTGTTTAGATAGTGCTGGCAAACTGACGTTTTACACCAACATGCCCTTTGCACCTTACAGACTAGCACCTTAACAACCATTAATTGAACTTTGGGAACTTATTAAAACAAGGCAGTGTTTCGAGCCATACGACGGTTAGAACTTCAATTCACGTAAATTGGCGGATATCACACTTTTGCTTTAGGGATATGTAAGATCTTTGGAAGGCAACATTATTAGCCCAAAATTGGACCCTTCGAATGGACCTCCTCAGACGTAGTTGTGGCGTACATCTTACCGAGATTCCAAGTTTCGGAAATTTTAATTTTAAGAAACTCACATGTTGGACGAATTAACATTGTTGGTGCTTCACATAATCGAAAAATTTAGGCCACAAAAAACCCTTTTCCCCGCTTTAACGGGACATGTCTCATATCTACCCTTGGGACTCTGTTTGAGTTTCCAAAATTGATTTAGTCCCACGAATGATGTCATTACGCGTCGTTCCATTTGCGGTTTCGTTTCCGTTGCGGCCAACTCGACAAAACAATCCTAAGTGAAGCAAAAAGTTACACAGCCTATTGTAAATCATTCTAGGCCAAAAAAAAGTGAGAAAGAAACCAAAGTCAGCCACCGAGATCCCACTCGCGCTGTAAACTTTCAATCCCCAGTATCGAGACTCTGATGGATTGACCAAGTTCCGGGTGAATAAAGTGTAAGTTCATCTCTGGTGGACCTTTTTTTCCCCTTATGCATTTATTTATTTATTATATTTGTGTATAGATTTATACCGTTTACACCTTTTTTGTTATGCGCGCAAAGGAAACATGGAAATGCCCTAAAGGAACACTTTGCGAACTTTCGCAGCCCATAAACTTTTGTTTTAGTTCACTTTTTCTCTGAATTTTTATGAGCAGTGAAGGGTTGTTGCGTTGGTGCTCCCCACGCAGCGCACCCATTAGCCTTTCATGGTGGTGATGGTGACGGCAGAGATGGTATTTTTTTCCCAGCTTTTCCTTCCTTACATTTTTGCGTGTTTTTTTATTTTCATTTTCTCTTTAAGTACTTTTACTTTTTGACCCTAGTTTATCGGATTTGTGCAGAGTTAATAAAGTTAGTGTGAGGAGTTGAGAGACTTGAAGAGGAAATACTGTGCACATGTGAAGTGGTTCCCAAGGATTGCGACAGTTTGCGAAAAACAAAATTCGACATGAGGGTTTCTCGAGTTGGTGGGGAGCTGCGTTAAGCGCAGTGACCGAAAAAATACAGAGATTCGCGAGTTTAATTTGAATGAAGAAGGTCATCAAATATATGATGCATAAAACCGTAGTCAAGGACTTCTGCTTTTCAAAGGGTACCAGATGCAGATAAATGAGGGCATTTAACATGCGTTTGGGGTTGGAGAAGAGGTGTATGAGAAAGCGAAGCACTATCACTGTCTGTTCAAGCAAGCAAAAATAGTATGTTTTGAAGGTGGAGTCCTGACCTTTCAGTCAGAACTGTTTTTTTATCAAATTTGTGGCATGAGCAAGATATTCTGAGATGTCTGTGATGTACCTAATATACCCTTCAGCTTGGCGCCCAATGGACGATTGAATTCTCGGGCAACGTGGAATTCTTTTTTCGAATGTTTTTGCTTCCATGAAGCAGAACTGATAAAATTAATACTTTTTTTAGCATTAATTTGTTCCTTCGAGTCATGAGGTTTTAGCTCAGCTCTTTTGACAAACCGAATTAGTAGCATCGGCTTTCTAAGTTGGATCTCCATTCGTAAAGTTCAAATTTTTCCTGAAGTAGACAAATTCTTATAATGCATCAAAACTGTAGCTGAACCGATTCTGCTTGACAGTCTCTCTCCGTCATTAACCCTAACAAGAGCTCGTTTTACCTGTTCTCCAACCTCCGTGAAAAATTCCACAAAGGCACGTAGGGAACGTGCAATCTCATCGGTGTCATTTGTGTATCCCAATAATTGGACTAAATTGTAGAGGAAAGTGCTTTCCATTTATACAGCATCAAACCACAATAATTTCACCAGTAACATAATGAAGAAATCACATTACAGCGCTTCTCCTTGCCAAAATCCGATGCAAGTTTCAATTAACAAGGAAGCTCTTGAGCCGACCTTTTGTTTAAATATCTCAACACGATTAATGATAGAAAGTTAGTATTTTGTATTTAAAACTTGCTGGTCTAATTCAGGATTTGCCTTCGTGTTGAAATTGTTTCTGTACTCGGTTTGAGAGGCCAGTATGTGCCGACAAGATATAGACGTTCATACAGTATGCTGGACAAGATCTTGTAGGCGACGTTGCATAGGGATATACCTTTACAGTTGTTGTAAGACATTGCCTTTTTTGTGTGGATAGTCAAATGGAGCTGATATTCCAGTCATTGGGCAGGGTTTTGTTTTCTTAAAATTACAGATGAACTGGTGTAAGCTCCCACCGGCTTTCAAGGGCTCTGTGGAATTCGTTGTTCTATAGCCTTTAGTGGCAGTGCCAACATTTTCAAAAAAAAAAAACGCAGGACAACTTCATCGACTGGAGTTGGAATTTCTTGATCCCCTATCATCTAATAGCCTTTCTCGCCGCTGTTGAAAATGTTACCCAAACACATCCTCTGCTTCCCGCATGTCAGTAACAAAGAATGACAGAGGCAGGGTTCCTCTCCTAAAAGTAACGGCAACTTTTACATAATGCTTTTAGCATTACCCTAATTTTATGCCTAAACCCAAGCCTTTGATTTTTGTTGTTCACCATCCAACCACGATTAGTCCTACACATCCCTTGGTATCCACTGCCCCACACATCCCCTGGTAAATGGGCATCCTTTCGCATTTTGGGTTGAGCCAATCCGATTATGGTAAAAAAAAAATGCTTTCTGCGGAATGAATCCACTTCAGTGCACGTGGAACAGTACGTCACAAATATAATTCCTTCTTCTAAAAAAAGTGTGCAACCTGCCTTCGAATTAGCTGAATGAAGTTATGCACCCAATTCATTCTGAATTTGTTCAACAAAACCTCGTTCTGTATTCTAAGATTCAGAGTATGTATTTTTGGGTCTGTATTTTTTGAAACAAGACCCTCTCAACAAGATGATGGCTTACCATGATCTCTGTCTGAAGGACACTACAGTGCGAAGGTAGATCGATTACCAGACGAATATTTAGGCCCCCATCACACTCCTTATACGTTGCCCACCACTGGATGTACAGAGTGGGTCTTAAAGAGACGTGATACCGACCTTTGCCGGCTAAGAATTCTTCTTTCAAGCTGGGTTGCCCATGGGCATCTTAGAGAGGGAGAAGGTTAAATTGTCTTATGGCCGAAACTTAGTTCGGCCCAATAGACTTGAGTCTGGCTGCCGTACGGTTTGCGAATTTCTTTTTTACAAGGTCTAGTAAAAGAACGAAGAGGAGTATGTCTAGTATATTGCCTGTCGAAAAGACCTTTCTCCCTTCCATCTTGCAAGGACTTACGTTGAACCCAACTGAATAGCCATACATCATGACTTTCAGGAATGGAGACGTGTAGCAGATCATCTTTACTTTGGAATCAGGTTGGATGTTGTACAACAACTTTCTTTCCATGGAGCGTTCTTTCTTTGCTTTTATAAGGGCTGTACAAGAATAAGTGTTATCATGTAGAAACTGATCCGTCAAGATATCTGCATTCTTAACAGATCATAAACGCCCCAGTGTGCTAAACATTCCGAATTTATGTCTTTTTCTTTTACGTAGCCTTAGAGGTCTTGCATACCGTATTTTTAACACCGCTGGATCATATCAAAGTTGCATTGCAGGATAATCTTAATGACTTAAACTTTTCTGTAAGCAACCAAGTCGTCGGTCGAAGAGATTAGATTCGGTCTGGAAACAACCAGTACGCTGGTAAAAAAAATTGAAAGAGTTGGTCAATTTACTGCACCCCTCTAGAGCTCAGTTTCTGTTTTGAAAGATCGTGTAAAGTAGCGCCTTGATGACCCATCTTCGTCATCCAAGGGAACAGACCTTTTAAACAAATGCATTTGGAAGTCAAAAAGTAGGTCCCTGTGAACTGAATTTTAGACTTGTTCGACTGAGTCTTGCTTTGGCACGACATATACAGTGTTATGTCCTGCTTAAAATTGGTTGTTCGGTATTCTTTTCCTGTCCGTAGTCCATTTGCTCGCGACTCTGTTGAAAATCTTCGAAAACCTTGCGGAGAAGAAGATTTGCAAGAGAGTTCTTGAGGAGAATTGGAAACTGAAGGTTTTTCGAAAGAAGGTCATTGTTCTGGATTGGTTGCTCTACAGCCGTCTTCCAATGTTCTCGGCAATGGGACTGTACAATACAAATAAAAACGCCTCACCGGGGAAATGGTATTCTATCCCTGTTGACTTTTTTGTTCTTCAGACTCTTGAAGATGCCTTTAAGAACCTACTTGGGAATGAGTATAACATTGGGGTCTTCTTTGAATCTTACACTCCGATTATTGTCTTGATTACGACTCGATCTCAATCAACATTTTAAGATTTATCAACGGCAACTTGAGCAACCGGCTCCTGTGTCTCTCTGTTCGAGGAGCGACTGTAGAGTGTCTTAAATCGCTACAGCAATCGCATCCATGGATGCATTGCATTGTTTGTATCGCTCCGATAGATGTCACTTTGAAAAGCGTTGTGTACATTGTACGTGTTGACTGCTTGTGTGGATTACCAGTCAACATCTTTTTTCATCAAGTTTTTTGTTTGCACATGACGCCATGCCACTTGAATATGGTCTCCTGTACGGAGAAGATCGGCAATGAACCTTAAGACTTAGATTGTGACAGTACATTTCTACGAGTTTCCCCAGCGGACGTAGTCTCGGTAATATTAACCTGCATTCAAGAAGAAAGAGAAGTGATTTATACTCTTCGACTCTCTGCGCTGTTCACCGTTCCCCTTTAACTAGATCAGCGCCCACTTCGATCTCGCAGCAAGGTGGCTTTGAAGGGGTTTTATGAACAATCACGAATGGATTTGTCAAGTTTCCGATGTTGATTTAAAATGTAGCTTATTTGTCTGTGCATTCAGACGGCAGACTGACAAAGTTTGCAGACGATAGCCGCATAGAGAGTGGCAACTTGTTAATTGCAGTTAAGACACTAGGAAAGGATACTAGATACTAGTCCTTGAATTCTGTAAGCCTAGCATTAACTCCTTCTAAAAAGGGCCGCTATGCCACTTCCTAAATTCCCACTCTCAACCCAATCTAAAACCGTCCAAATCAATCATTTAGGTCCCTAACATCCTTTATTCACATTTAATCCTATTCCGACAAGAAATAATTCATTATTCAAATCCCCGTTGAGAAGGCTTCTTTATTAAATCTTTGAAGTTAAACAGTGGTTCATTGTCGAGATTTTCATAAGAGATTACCGCACGCGCCCTCATGGGGTTCAGTGGGACACCCCTATTTGCACACGTAACACCGTGGGTTGTGCAGCCACCAGAGCAGATCATAAATCACATGTGTTGTTTAGCAAGTTCTCGGGGACTTCTTAGAGCACTGCCAGGAAGGGCATATGTCTAGGTACGACTTGGTGTAATTTATCATATCACCAGTGTGTGGTCGTTGCTTTGAATTTTTCCACAGAATCGTGTACGTGTGCGGTTCTTCATTTTCAAATCATATGTTTTTTTGTTTTTTTTAAGGAAACAAATTAAATGAGCTTAAGGAAGGTTTGAGTTATTTTAAAGTTTGTATAGAGGTTAAAAATGGTTGCTTTTGAGACAAGGACATATGAAAGGAGTTGACATGCGACTCACGGTGAGATTGACGCCGTGACATTGGCTCCTTATCTAGCATCATTGTGGCTCAGGAGCCAATATCTCGCGATCCTAAGCTAAGATCTTGCGCTGGGAAACTTGCCAAGGACTGCGAACAGATAAAAGGAAAGATAAAGTCTGTACTGGAGCTTAACTTGCTACAGCGTGGCGTCGATTGTACTGTAAATAGATCGGTAGGAGTCTAGTAATTGAGAACAACCTTGGCAATGCTTTTTCGAGATCTGATCGAACTTAGCTCCATGAGCAGGTCAGACCGACAGGATAAAATCGAGGTTATAGAAAAGAGATATTAGCAGATGTAATAGTGGCAGGGCTCACAGACGGCACTGGAGGAACATAGAGTCTCATGCTGGAGTTTAATAAATGGGCTTGGCTTTCCAGTGTCTGTTGTGAGCGTGGTAGCATTTTTTTGGACAATCCAATAGCTTCTGATGCTTCTGATGTAGACAAAACCCACTAAGCAGACAAAAGTATATAAGAATAAAGTTTCCAAGGACAAAGATAATATTGAGGACCTTAGAGATATGAGATGGTTTGGTTCACATGTCATGAAGCAGTAACTCGTCGACTGGCCCACTTTGCGACAAGACTTGTTCGTGAGAAGATTGTGCATTACTCACAAGTCAATATCAGACAGACTGGACCTTGCAAAAGTCTGCGCAACTGCTAGCTAACGCCGACGAAATTGACGTGATTGGAAGACCAAAGCGAGTCGTTGATGAGGCGACTGCTTTCAGGTTGATAAATAGATAGAGGCTGATGTCTTTTGAGTGACCCACCCGCACAATTTATATTAAGTCCATCCGTGAGACGTGGCTTTGATCTTTCCGGCATGCAGGTTGAGAATTATTTCTTAAAGTTGTGTTGGGGAATGGCGAAAACTAGTCCAACTCATCTTAGAGCTAAAGCGGCTAAAATGGGTTTGACTATAAACGAGGGCAAGACGAAGTGTAAGCTGTCATCATGGAAGCGCACGCAGCACCAACGTCTCGGACAGAGCGTACCACTAGGTTACAGAAACTTCGAGGTAGTCAAAAAATGTGTTTACGGCTCCTTGATAAGTAGGGACGACAGCATCAGTACCGAAATCAAACGCCGAATTACTCTTGAAAATCGCTGCTTCTTAGGGCTCAAGAGGCAAAGACTTAGCTTCCTCTACGGCGCGAAAGCTTGGGCGTTACTAAAAGCGGGTCCCTTAGTATTTTCGAGTGTAAAGTTGTGCGTGCGATTTTTGGTCCTGTTTGCGTTGATGGTGTCTGATGGACGAAGAAAATTCAATGACAGTCCTTATAGGCTATACAACGGCATGCGCCTGATCAAACGTCTTCCTATACAACGCTTATGATGGCTAAGTTATACAGAGCGTGTGTACAGCACCGCTTCCACCAAAAAAGTCTTTGAATGCGAGCCATTGGGACTACACAACAGACCACAGTCTAGGCTAAGGTGGTCTAGGCTAAGGACGTCTAACCCGGACTGTTGCTTCATTGAAAAAAAATAGAAGAAGACGAAGACTAGTCCACTTGAAAAAAGGCCTAATACCACACTCATACTGCCAAAGACATCTTAAACGAAGCCGATGTTAGTAGTTAAGAGTCACATCCGGTTCATATTATTGTTCGGTACACAATAGATGGATGACGATTTGAGACCTTGTCTCCCATTCTGAATCAAGCCTTTTTTCTTCAAAAAGGTGTAGAAAGGTGCTGCGTTATGGCTTTGTTTAGACCGATCTTAGGCAAAACTCAAAAAGCCGATTTCCGGCATAGTTAAAGTATTCTTTCATTATTTTAATTATATCTGAAATCGGTAATCCGTACCTCATTGGGGTGATCGCCGTGCCGTAGTTACCCACTAATAAGTGCATCGACCCACACGCAGAAGGTCTAGATTCGATTCCCGGTCGGGACATCTCGCATTTTTTCACGGCACCACTTCTTTCGAGTTGCTGACAACACTCAAAGAGGCAGAATTGTCTATGAAAAGCTTCTCAAATCTTGCTGTTCTAAGTCGGCAAAAAACTGTATGTCCCGTCTCCTCGTCAGAGACCAGTCTATGCACGACAGGAGTAGTTATTGCAGAAGCTAGGCCCTGGTCCTAGGGCCACTCAATTATTGGTTAACTTTGACTTTACTCACTTCTTTTCTTTACCCACTCCTAGGCATAGGGCGTCAACCACGCTTGTGCCACATTTCTTGCCTGCAACGTTTTTGAGCTCCCTTCAACTAATTTCTTAAGAAATTTCTAAAGAAACGCTTCTGCCCTTTCTCTGCCTAGTTATGAGGATTTCAAAACATGGAGTACTTTACAATAGAGTTGCCTTCGCGTTGGAGGGTGTGTCAAGTCCTCGGAAACTTTCTCCTTCTTGGCCAGTTCTTAGGTACAATTGCTCGTTGGAGCTAATATTCATCCAAAAACCCAAGGGTGTTTCTTGACATCTAATTACGAATGATTTGATCTGTCATGTCCGCTTTAAGGTGCTTTATCTACTAAACAGCACCGCCACCATGTTGGAGGGGGGAACAGTTGTAGCCCCGTCTATGACATTACATTTCCGGACCGTGAATTTGGAGCATTTTGAGCTCAACTTTAGCCCAATCGTTTCTGCTGCACACATCCCGTTCGGTTACACCTTGTTTAGCCGAGACCACACTTTCTGAGTAGAGGAAGCGGTCAACTTTCTCGACTCCCTCTTCGGTAATTTTCAGAAATGACAAGGGCTTTAGTTTTGCTGCATTTGTCGTAAGTTTTACTTGCCTCAGCCTAGACTAGGCCTTCTAGACTGTGGGCCATCAAGTGAAGGGTCATTATCCAATTGACAGTTTCGTCAACCTCTAACAGGTAAGCAGTTGTAGTCTATCGAATGACATAGTTTACATCCATCAATGCTGGACGGAGTGCTATGGTGGTAATCAGCAAAAACAGATGTGGTGACAGTGTGCACGGTTTACCGGCTCCGAATCAAACTCATCTGACAACCCTCTGTAAGACGCGGTACTCATTACTATCAGCCTTTAATTTCTCTGGAATGCCCCTCCTGCGGCCAACTAAACTGCAATCTCGATTCAAGCTATGAAAAAATTTCTTGAAGTCGCTGAACAGTAGATGCATTCTTCGATGAAGATTCGTACGGTATTCGTGTGGCCGACGTGGGAAAATCCAGCGATAAACCCGCCTGTTCGGTGTCGGTGATGAGTTGAATTCGGTTGAAGGCGAGCTGGGTAAGTGTTCAATATATCCAGAGGCGGTCTAAAAAACATTGGCTCACAAACATCCTTTCGGAAGGAGACAACTTGAAATACCCTGTATAACCAAACACCTGGATTGGTCCGACGATGACCCTCAGTATGTTCTCAGGATGCTTGCGGTTACACTCGTCATTGCAATCACTGCTTTGCACAAATCATGCCTTCCGTGCTTCACAAAAAGTAATTCAACTCCAATCCAAATGCCCCTACAACTGGAAAATTGCTTCCTGTACTTGAAGAACTGCAATTATACTTCCGGCCCTCTTAAAGCGAAGTCATTCATTGCGAGCAAGTGAGTGTAGGTATCACGGCAGTAAATCCGAAACCTCAATCGTGTTAAGGTGGTCCTGTAGGCAGGGGCGAGGAGCCACTTGCATACGGTATCTTACGCCATGAATTACGGAAGCTCTATCCGCCTCACTGCAGTGATACTACGGTAATACGACCGCGGAACGGAAGGCACGTTATGTTGTAATTCAATTTGGGGCGCATGGGCGTGATTAGCGCCAAGGATTGATAGCAACTCATACTCGAGGAATTGAGTGGAATTGTTCGCAATGCGGTAGTCGTTGTGTCGATGGATTTGTTTGACTGAAAATCAGCTCAGGAATGTCTGCGTTCCGCATGCCTCGATCTTGGCTTCAGATTTGCATAGCAAGGGCCTGGGGGTCTCTTGCAAATTCCTTTGGTTTCTGGTGACAATCGAAGCTGATGAGGAAATTTCAATCAGGTTCCTGAAGGGATTAGAAAGCAATCGGAGGAGGTGTCATGTCAGTCATGAAATTCAATCTAATTAATGCATGAGAATGAGTTTAATGTCTGGGCCGACACAGCTCAGCTCTGTGGCGCTGCTAAAGTTCTGTTCTTCCACAAGAACTGGTGGTGGCAATCAGTCAAGCACATTTCAAGGAGCTCGCCTGCAAAACTTTGAAAAACAAGCTTATCACCCAGAAGGTCCTTAAAAGAAACACAACAGCACCAGAAACTCGAACTCCATCCTCCTCTCAACCAACACACAGCAGAACAGCAACAAAAGTAGAAAAGGCGATGTGGACATAAGGAAAATCGCGTGCAGCAAAGTTTTTCAATGATTGTCAGCATCAAGACGCACATCTGAGAGACAAAGAGTGAAAGGAGCCCGTTTGTTACCAGGAAATGGTATCCCAACAACCCAGGCAAAACTTTTGCGCCAGCACACTCCTGCATCGTAAAAGTGATGAGAGGCTATTTGAATACATAATCTTGGCAGGCGGCAGGATGTTGGGAAACTTTTCTCAGCTGCAGGATGGCTGTGCTGTTACATTATCTCGATATACGAGTTTTCGACTGCACACTGGAGTGCAGGCAAGTTTGGCCAATCACCTGAACAGTTTTGGGGGATGGGCGGTGGGTGGGGAGTGGGGTAGCGGTGCCACTGCTGATGCGAACTTCGATGCAAAGTGGGACTAAATCTTGTGGGATGCTCTTGTGGTATTGTTGTGGAGATTTTTTGAAGGATTTACTTAAGAAATGGATTTTGGGTCTAGTTGAGATTGATGTGGTGCAGGAGTCTGGTGACCGAAGAATACTTTGAACATTTGGAGGCACTGGAGTCCGTAGGACATACAGACAGACAGAAATTTTTTGTTGCTTCAAATCAATGACGCGCCTATTTTCTATCTGAATAGACGAAGAGGCAATCAATCCCGTATGGCAGGAAGAAGTTCCTTACATCGAACATCGAGAAGGGTGGAAATAAAATCGACCATAAGTGTCCCTCTGAACTTTAGGGTGTCTTAAGCTCATTGAGGAAGAAGAGGACGAACTCGTCGACGGTGGGAACCGATGGGACAACGTCCGATACCATCCCTGCTCTGATGCGATGGAAATCCCTGCGTATTGTCCTTTACCCAGCTCATTGAAAAACAACTGTGTCACGATTGATCCAACAAGACAAAGATACCTCCATCCATGCAAATCTCTACTCGATAAGTCTTGTTACGTGCTGAAGCAAAGTCCTCAAGAAAGTAGTCACTATTGCTCTGGAACACGCATGATACTATACATGCCGCGTCCCAATTGCTCTCCGACATCCAAGGGTACGAGAACGAATAGCGCACAAGTGTCTGCCTAATAGACAACTTTCGACACTGTTTGGTTAGAAGGAGTCTTTCTTAAATTGGTCAGGGTTGGCATCAGTAACCCATTACTGTATATGGTCCGTGACATGGTCACAAGCAGGAAATTCATAGTGGAGAACGGCAGCGTAACTTCTACCACAGGCTGCGACATTGGTTAGTTGGTTTTAAAACTGTATTCCCTATTTTCACCAGGGATCTTATAAGTGCCATGTCGCACATAATTCCGGACGGCGATGGTCGTCCGAAGGTGGAAGTCATAAATTAATTATTGCAACCTGACTTCCTTTATTGATTTTAAGACGACTGGAAATTAAAGATCAACTACCGGGAAGTCGAAACTATCCTTATCAGAACACACTTCTCAACTGGCGTAATTTATATAGCTGATCCACTGGGACACCTGTTAGCCGTGGAATACTTCTTCTTCTTTTTGTGGCTCTAGGCCTCAACCAACAAGCCCCTCCAGCTAGCGCAATCTTTCGCTAGCTGCTTCCAGCTGCGCACTCTAAGTTTGTTGAGGTCCTTCTCAACTTGTGTTCGCCACCTTAGCTTAGGTCGTCCTCTGCTGCATTGTCCCAATATCTGACGGGTGGTTGGTGGGGAACATGCAGCTAGAGCTCTGACCGAGGCTAAGAAAGTCTTCTCTGTGGCAAGTTATCTGTTTTACAGCAGCCAACTTGGTACTAGGGTGAAGGTAATCTGATATATGTCCACCTATCATGGTGTATAGTTGTCCGGTGTGATTCAACATAAGTCCTTCCCAGATCGGAAAGATGAGTGTGCTCAAGTGGCACCCGAAACTGTTTCCTAACCAGGTCCTGTACAACTAGACTAACCGCACAGAGGTAGATAATTCTATTATTAAGTTGATTCGAGTTCAAATTGCATGAGCTATGACTGACTGACAACCACCAAACTGATCTTTGGGGCTTACTATCAGAAGACTATGTAACATGAGAAGATACGCATTAACGATTTTTCCTAACCCGAAGCATTCTTTTATTTAGATATGATAGGTTGAGCCCAGTATGAGGAAAGATGTCCTATCGAGCATCGGACAGATGACTTCAATATGAGTTGTAGCCACGAGGACTTTATTCGGTTTAGTAGGGCAATCTCTGCAGAGGCTGTGGTAGAAACCTGGTTACACCAAAACCAGCCTGGGCTAGCGCTCAAATTTCAAAATAACTAAACCCCTTAGGTTGACCCTAAAATAGTTTTCTTTTTGTTTAAGGAAGCTGTGGCTGTAGTTAGCTTAAAAAAAAGACAATAAGGAAGGGCGTATGCCAGGTATACGCCTAACTTCTACGTCCTGTTGCACGCGTCCTTATAGTCTAGTCGAATGGACACAGGTTTTTCTTAAGGCAGTAATTGTTATGTTTAGGTTAATTTTAGTTAAGCTTAAATAAGGTTATGAAACAAAAGAAGTAATGCACGTAGCAATCCTAGGGGAATGTGTCAGGCGCCACAAGGTTTATGGAGGAGATGCTGTCAGTAAAAAGATCGACTGCAACACACGGGGATAGTCAATCATTCAACGAAAAGCAGACAAGTGAATCAACATGGCCATTGGGCTTCGTCGAGCGTGCGTCTTGTCACCTCTCCTTTTTATGATACATATGGTTTGGATGTCGCAGCACAGCTGAGGCGAAAAATGTTTCATATTGGGATAGTTTAGGGTAAGTCATCTTTTTTTTCGCAGATGGCTTAGTTGCCTTCATATTATGCCAGACGAAACTTCAGCGCGCGCTCGATGTATTTGTGGCCGTATGTACTGATGCTAGAGTGAAGGTGGACAAGTGGGCAAGTCCGAAGTAATGGTAATTTCTAAAACGCCTGTCCAATGAACTCTACATTTTACAGGAGTCTTATCGAAACAGGTGAAGAAGTTTAAGTACCTCGGGCCCTTTTTGATGAGTGATGAAAGAAGCAACACTGAGTTTTCTTGTAGGATACGCCAAGCTGGATCAAACTTGAATCAGCTTGGTAGTAGTAATATGGAAAGCCGAGCTCGGCTTTGACAAGTCATCAGTTAAAAGCCCTGCATTTGTTTCAACCCTCACCAATAGTCATGAAATTTCTTCGTTTTTTTTGCCGGAATTACTGCGAAGGGAACTCAATGTTGAACAGCTACTTCTTCGGAAGGAAATGGTTATGTTTCGCTCGTTTCGCGACGTGATACGGAAGTCCTATTTATCACAAAGCAGGTAAGCGACCACTCGGCAGACCAAGGACGAGGTGGTAGGATCAAATCTATAAACTCGCCTGGATGCGCTTGGGAATAGTTCCTGATGATTCATAGTCAATGAAGGAGGATCGAGCGGCCTGGATATAATTCATGCGTGTATTGCCCCCGCGTCCCCTTAAGTGGAAAAAAAAGAAGAAAATGATGATGATGATGAACCTTAGACAGGCTATTTTCGGCCTATTTGGGTACCGCATGTCTTATAAGATCAAATATATCGCTTCCGCTATTTTGCTCTTCATTTATTGCTTCATAAAAAGTGTTACAGTGAACGAATTTAGTTCAAATATGCGCAGTTTTGTTCGATAATATGTTTCCATCTAGACGGCAACTTCATAATGGTAGAAGCCCCCCTCCTTATTTGCGAAAAACTCGGACAGCCACTTTCACAACTTCACACCACCAACGGCATTTGCCATGGACAGGAACACTTGGTAATTACTTGGCGCTATGTCCGGGATATATGGTGGATACGGAGATCCCGTAGCTTTTGGCGAGTCATCAACGAAGTGTGTGGTCTGGCGGTGTCCTAGTGGAACACTACACCCTCCCTGTTGGCCTGGAAGCTTCAGTTGTTCGCAGTAGATGGTAGAATTTAGCGTCTGGCCATATGGGAGCTGCTCAAAGTGGATGATTCCCTTCCAATCCCACTAAACACACAGCAAAACCTTCCTGGCCATCAATCCCGCCGTGGCCACCGTTTGGGACAAATCACCGTCAAATCATGCGGCACCAAAACTTTAAGTTTTTTTTTGGATCCAGCCTTCTTCAGATGGTTAAAATGGTTAAATGACTAACCTTGCTCTCCTGGGCGATGTCACGAGATGCCACATGCAGGTCTAACTCGAAGATTTCCATGATTTGATCGGTATTCGTCGTCACAGGTCTTCCCCCGGCTGGCTTACCCATGGTGCCGTTTTCACCGGCTCTGATTTGTCGAAACCATTCCTTCGCGGGTACGAAGTGATGTAGTACCATCCCCCAAAACACCGTTAATCTCACGAAAACGATTCTCTAGAGGATTTGCCTTTAACTAGGGAATCTTTCAAATGTTGTATTTGTATTGCCAGATACAAGCTCTGTAGCGCTTTGTACATAGTAGGAAAATTCAAAGGACAAAAAGGCGGAAGAGGAAGTATTTGACAACAACCCACCTTTTAACTTTAATGTTTCGGTTCTCTGCCTGTTCTCTTACTGGTATCCTGCTCTAGTCCTCTTGGTGTCCCACTCTTAATTTAGCTTTCGCACATAAGAAGAGACTCAATTTTGTTGGTATTGTATTGGTATTACTGATGGTTCATTCAACAACGATTAACAGCATTGAGATTGATCCCTATAACTCCCTTTTCAGTAAATGAAGACGCGAGGTAACATAGAGTTCCACTTGTACAGCATTTTGTTTTGATTTGCTAGCCTCATACTCAAACTCATTGTCCTCGTCAGTTTCAATCTCTTTGAAGATTGTCAAGAAAATCCAATCAGATGCACATACACACTCAGTGCAATATCATCTCTGCCTACCACCCGATAGCCAAGTGAACCAATCTACCGGATATATTTATGAAGTATCATCCAGTAAATCACCACAAACTGCCTTAGAGTTCGTGACTCGTATCACTTCCTTCACCACCCATCACCACCGATATCGCTCGAAAATTACACCTACTTACGCCCATCGCCATTTGGTTTTTATCCGCTTCCGGTTGATTGATGCTATCAATACAGCACCATTGGTAGCACAAATATCTTGCGAGAAATTATTGCCTGCGTACAGGCCCTGCGTACTTTCCCCTGCAAGCCAACTCGCAACTCCTCGAAGACACGTTAATTTATGAAAGGAACGCGCCCTCTGGGAATTTTTCGGCAGCCTGAAGAAATGTGCAAAATCGAGGAAAAAACCGGAAAGGATTTTGCTCCGCGGCTGAGAGAGCAGCACGGCCCATAGAAAACCGAATTGGTACTCAAAATCGCAATTAATTGCGTTTAAAACGATTATTCAATCGACCGAATACAACGGGGCGGTCTCGGAGGAGGCGGATGCCGTGGCACTTTTCCGTCTCTGCCGTCCCCCATTTATGAAGCACCAGGGAGAACTAACAAAATAAATTATATCCTTATCCGCTGGCATAATTCAGTCGTCTTCCCTGCCTCCGGTCTCCGTGCCTCTGCCTCTGCCTCTGCCCCGGCGACCGCCTTGTATCATTGAAGACGGCAAAAAATAACAAACGACCACGTATACCTTGTGGTGATGGTGACCTAGTTTTCGCCTTACGGGTCACAGCGGGCACGTGGTGATAAGACGGGTAAGCGCGAGGGTGACGACGAACAAAAAATATCGCCTGTGTGTGAATACAGCAAATTGCAGTGCTATAAAGCCTTTGAGTTAGGGCCTGGTGCGGGGGCGTTGCCGGATTTATGCCTGATTTGGGGCTATTCCGCCGTCGATAGCGCATATCCCCGTCATTAGTTTTTATCGAATTCAAGGAATATGCATCGCCATTCACTTCTCTCGAGCTGTCCTTTCACTCGGTCCACAGACACATCCGTCGACTGCAGGGGATGCACGGAGCAGCATGGTGCAGCAAGGAGGCGAGGGCGCCACTGGCAAGCGAAAAGCTATTGACTATTTGAAACCTCGTTTGGTATGCATAACATACCAGAAACCAAAAAAGCATTTCGTTACAATTTAACGAGCAATTTAGGAGAAATTTTAATACATCGGGGCAAGGATGCAATCGGGGCGGGAATCGAAGCTAAACAAAACGGTGCACCCGTGTCCGCATATGGGCCCCAAGCAGATGAATATGTCGGATGCGGCGGGGGCAGAGGGGGGGAAGCTTAGAATTATTCATGTAACTCCGCTGGTAGCAAAACGAATAGAGGGAACGCTGGGTGTTTTCTATTCAGTGACGAGTAGTAAACCTGCGATAATCCCCTGCACATCAACGGGCGCTGCTGAATTTGGTCGTTAATAAAGGCGAGCGCCATGTGAGGTTGGCGGTAGAAAAGACCAGATTTTGGAGTCAACCAAACCAAATTGATTGGCTCTTGTTAAATGAAATGATCAATAGATTCTCTCCTCGTTTGATCGTTGCGCCAAATTTCAGAGACGCCCCTCGACGCCGGTGCCTGCACCAATTGAATGCCACACATGGGGTGAGTGCGGGTATTAATTCCGGCAACGAAGTTGAATGTGCCATGCACCGGTTAATGGTGTGGTTTGCGGATGGGGTTGCTCTTTGACTAAGTGCCCGCATCTGCCGCGATTTGACAAATTGACAGTACAGACGCGGTTTTCAATTATTACCAAAAAATGTGCCATTTTCAATGGTTTGCTTACATTGATTAATGGGGAAATGTTGCGAGTTTGTGGTGACTGTGGCGAGTGAAAATTTGTGCTGTTCGGGAGCTCACAATGCAGCCTTTAAATCGGGCATCGATGTTTTAAGTTTTTTCATGACATCACATTCTCATGTTTGCATTCACTTAAAAAAACTCACACAAAAAAAAAAATGTTGTCCAATCTTTCTTTGACCATGACCCCCTCATCCGTCCATCACACAAATCCTTCCAGAATTTCGAATCAAACGACTTCCTCAAGTGGTGCCCCGCCATGGACTTCCTTCTGGTATGAGTGCCGGGACGTAGTCAAATCCACCGGGAGTGTAAAGTCGATGACCTTCTCTCTCTAAGATGACATACCTTGACAAAATAAAAGATTGTATGGAAATTTGTAAGCAGCTAGTCAACATGAGTGCTTCAAGGTAGAGAGGTAGGTAAGGATATGTCGTGACAACACCTCTCGAAATTAAATCCATACGCAATACGGAAGTTGCCTAATGCTGTTCGAAGAAGTATACGAATACAAACAGGGTCTCTTCTGTCCCTAGAGAGGGCTTCGTATGAGCATGACAACGTGGAAGATTTGTCTTTTCTTTCTTAATCCTACTCAGCCACTGCTGCAACTAGATAAGAGTCAATATGGAACAGTTTTGAAAAATTCCCTTTGCGCCCACGATGTTAATTGAGTGGAACTATAGCCCACAGCGGACCAAGGCATAGCTTCTACAACAACTACTCGTGTTTTACGTGCTACTGTTCTCTAATGGAGTAGAAGGGGACCTACAGTTTTTTTGCCGACTCCGAAACGGCCAGATTTGAGAAGCTTTTGGTAGACAATTGATACTCTTTGAGTGTTGTCCAGCAACTCGAAAGAGTTGGTGCCGTGAAAAATGAGAGGTGTTCCGGGCGGGAACCGAACCCAGACTTTCTGCGCGGCGGCCGACGCACTTACCACTACGCCACGGTGACCACACGAAGTTGTTTGGTAATAAACAACAATATTGAAAACACTCACACTCCGCCTTCTAACACTCCCCCTTCTTAACAACTTAATAAATAGAAATCGAGGCTATTATGAAGCTTCTCGCTTGATAGCTGATTTGACGTGCTATACATCGACAGCCATAAAGGCTATGAAAGCTGCCCTGACATCTTAGATGGCTAAACTTTGCCGTCTATCTCTTAAGACGACAGTGGTTAGCTGCAATCTCACTTTATGTTGAGTTTCTGCTCATGCAGGTGTTTTAGGTAATGAAAGCGATGATGACCTACCAAGAAAGTTGCCGAGCTTGCAGCTGACAGCTAATCAGAAGGCACACTTCCCTTCCTATCAAGTAGTAAAAGAAAAATTATTTAAAGAAGTCGCCGAAGAAACCTACAGAAGGAATGAACTAAATACGTACAGTACGTGAAGGCAAGTTTGTTCAAAAATCCTGTCATTCGTGGACAAGGAACCTTATCAATTTATATAGGCGAAACTTATGTCTGATTAAATGTGTACTTACTATGCACTGTCTGGTGGAGAACCATGCGAAAGGGTTAGACGTTCGATACAATACCCTCTGTCTAGAGAACAATGAGAAGGAAACCTAGAAGCGTACCCATTTCTTGCAACAATGTCTACTACCGGAAACAACTTTGGAATACAACATCCAAGACGAACTATCTGATTTCAGCTTAAATAAAGTCAAGAAATTCCTTTTCTTATGAAATCCCCAAAAAAAATGTGACTTAGCCAGTAGAAAAGTGAAGCTTACGTCTTTGAACACAGGCACCAACAGGATGAGGATACATGTAATCCTTTAGTCATGTGGCATCACAGTTACCGCACCCGTGACCTAAGTGGGCTTCCGCAACCTTATTTAATCTTACTCAACCTATGACCAAATTTGGACGAACGAATTCCAACACTTCATAGGTGCAAGCTCAAAGTCAGAGGGACCGCAAACGAAGCTCTGATCTGATAGACATGACCCTCATTTACAGATGACCTCTTACGCACTTCCTTTGGGATAGAAGACTTTACTCAAGCACTAAAAAAAGTGGTCGCCGTGGTGTAGTGGGTAAGTGCGTCGACTGCCATGCAGAAAGTCATGGTTCGATTCCCGGACGGGACGCCTAGCATTTTTTCATGGCACCACTTCTTTCGAGTTGCTGACAACACTCAAAGAGTATCAATTGTCTATGAAAAGCTCCTCAAATCTTTGGAGTCGGCAAGAGACTGTAGGTCCCTTCGAGTAGTTTTTGTAGAAGCTAGGCCCTGATCCCTTGTGGGTTGAAGTGCCACTCAATTATAATTATGATGTATGGAAAAACGTCACAAGAAGCTACATCTGCTTGCTTACAGTTGAATTGAACTGGGTCACGCGAGATTACATCACCAAGACTTGGAACATTAGTTATGATCTGAGAGAGCTCTGCTATAAGGCCACCTTTTTCCGGCACTGCATGATTTTCTAGGAAGAAGTGGAACTATAAATACCATTGGTCTTCCCTGTAAACTTATTATTTGCATGTGTGGAAAAGGAAATCATAAATTACAATTTCTTCTCAAATCAAATCAAGAATGTCGCGCACCAAACCATCCGACCACGGATCCCTTTATCTGTCAAGAGCCCAACATGCCTACTGTGATAACAGGCCGGTGGGAACAGTCCTACACACTCTCTCGACAGTTTCCTTAAATTTGAATGAATTTATCCTCGCATCATGTCTAGATTTTGCAAGAAAAAAATTAAAAATGTTGAATCAGAAGCGATTGCAAAAGAAATTGGTACACTCGGAATTAAGGGGTGACTAGAAAACTTAATTCCTTAACTCCTAATGACCTGAAATATATGCTCGGTGTTAGGAGAATGCGCAAACACTACTCTGAGGGACATCCCACAGGATGGTGTTGTCTTCCCTCTCATCTGAATATAAATAAAATAATAAGTACTGCTAATCAAGAAAGCTTCGGATTGCAGAGTCATGGCACACACAGATGATGCATCCAACGCCGCATTCGAAATAACTGCCTCCACTCTTGAGGACTTCATCCAGGTGACAATTAGTGACCTTATTAGTCAGACCAAGACCTGAGGAGTGGGAGTACATCTGCAGAAGACGAAATGTATACTCTTCACCAGAAAATACAAAATTTTGTTTTCTAACCCACCAGCGTAGTATGGCACTATCCTGGAAACTTTCATGCAAGTTATACATATATCCCGGACCTGTTATAGATAGCAGATTATGCTGAAAGCCGTACACACATATAGAAATCTTCAAAAGCTTTGTTTTTATAAAAGCAAGCAGCCAATGTATAATGCAGTAACTACAGCCCAGCATGATACGTTGGTTTTGCTGCCCTAATTAAAAGTGCTTTCTGCAAGATCAATCAGTCAAGTGTTAAGCGTAATCAGCGTATACATATGTGAAGCCCCGAGAAGTACTTCAACTCCTGCCCTAAATATACTCGGAATAAATGTACTCAGACCACACGTCAATCAGGCTCAGATCTGTTGAGTCCGAACTAAGATGCTCCCATTGCAGCCTCCAGAGAGACTCCAGCGAAATACACGATATGCGATGAGCCCCGCCCCTCGAAAGACATCCTTCTGAAGAAAGAAAGGTTGGACCCTCTATACTTACGGGTGGGGTCAATGAATGAGGATGTGCCGACTGGGGTCTACTCCAAAGACCTTAGTCTACGTCCCTATTTCAATCAAACTTCATACTGTAGCATATTTCTTGATAAAATGGCTATTAAGGAGGCACTGTCGTGGATGTGAGGAACATGACTGTATCCAAAAGGAACATTATGATCTGTTCCGATGGCCGAAAAATCCTTCCACAATTCCCAATCAAACGACTTCCTCAAGTGCTGCCCTTTTTGAATGAGATGTCCAAGAACTTCCATCTGGTATGAGTGCCATAACGTAGTCAAATCCAACGGAAGTGTAAAGGTGATCAGCTTCTCGCTTTAAGGTGACATACCTTGACCAAACAAAAGATTGTCTGAAAGCCCCACGTGTCTTATAAACAAAGCAATTTGGCCGCGGCCCTACTTCAAACACTTTCTCTACCTTGTCAGCTTGGACAAAGCGCGTCTACGAACCTTGGGTGTTACAAGAGTCCACTGTGCTATGGGATCCATACCTACAGGCCATTCATCCCTCGCAATGCCTCCTGCCTGAGATGAAGTGATAAGAAAAAAGTTTTTCAACCTCCTCTACGATTGCCAAGCCCTTACAAAAATAGAAGGACACACTTGGGGAAGTTCTTCTTTCGTGAACTCAACGGCGTTAGTGTGGAACACCTCAATAGCTACAAAGCTAGATCGCACTGGTTCTTAGGACTCTTACAGAGACTAATTACGCGACATCACAGTAGGCCTTAGGGCAGCCTGGTTGCCCTTAAAAGACGCTCTAACTTAACCTGTGGAAGGAGAGGAAGATTGAATCTCTAGTTTACAGAAGGAGTGCTTGACAGATTGGTTTTGGCAACTAGAATAGGAATAAAAGCAAGAGATGAACCTTAGCGATAGTGCGTCACATTGGTGGTAATGATTACAAGCAACGCGTAACACGACCAATTTTAAAAGCAGACTATGACGCAGGGAATTGGCTTGATAATACTTCACAAGAATGATAATCTTAGGATACGACGTCACGCCAATGTATAGTCACCCTGTACAATGTAAGAAATTCATTGTCCATGGATCCTTAAACCTGTTCCATATCTATTCGCCGGGTAATTTCAGGTTTTTGAAAATATGTGACACCTTCCATTAAAAACAACTGGAAATGTCGCCAAAATCTCAACACTATCGAGCAACAACATATAACCGAGAGCGACAGGGAGGATGTCCAAAAACAAAAAATGATACCATCCCTCTAGGCATAATGGAAGAAGTTTCAATGAAACCAAATTCCCCTCCGCCCAAACTTCCCAACCCATGTCCTCGTAAATAATACACACATGAGTGAGCAATTCCCAAAATAGTGCCGCTTTAGCGGTTTTCACTTTAAATAAAATACATTTACGGACAATCAATTATTTTTTGTGCAATCATCCCCTCTGCCGTCGCCGCAG
>OX122886.1:12002699-12033057 GCA_944738645.1 Eristalinus sepulchralis
GCGTCCCTATCTGGGTCTTGTCAAGTTTAACTCCTGAAACCGAAATATGAACAACTCCGTACAATCTCAACAAAGACTTCTCCAATCATTTGTCAAACACAAATGCAAAGGGCTAGTTCTCAGGACCAGAGTGAAGAAAGCACAATTCGTTCATTGCCTTTCGATTGCACTCATGACTATGGGTTGCCATGATTATGGCAAGCTAGATTGCACGTATTTGTTGTTATTGGGAGTAGTCCAAGTTAAAACGAAAACTCTTTTGAAAAATTAACTTTGATAAGCTTCTTCTCGGACGATGGTAGGCAAGAAATCCGCCCTCCGACTTAGACTAGGTCAAGAAAACAATATCGATACTGAAGTCGAATAAAGCTACTAGAGCGGATGGACTGTCCGCAGAACTTTTTAAAACAGCTGGTGATGACCTGGTTAGGTACATGCACCATCTCATCCGTAAGATGTGGTCGGAGGAAAGCATGCCCGATAAGTGGAATCTCAGCGTCGTATGTCCGGTCCACTAATAAGGAGACCCCTTCGACTGTGCCAACTATCGAGGGATGAGTCTCCTTAATATCGCGTACAAGATCCTATCTGCCGTATTGTGTGAACGCCTGAAACCGTTTGTGAACAACCTGATTGGTCCTTATTAGTGTGGTTTCAGGCCTAGGAAGTCCATCGACCAAATCTTCACACTACGGCAGATCCTGGAAAAGACCCAAGAAATGCAAATCGACACTCACCACCTATTCGTCGATTTCAAGGCCGCATATGACAGTGTGTACAGGGACGAGCTATACAGTGCCATGTCTAGTTTGGCATTCCTACCAAACTCGTCAGATTGTGTAGGATGACTTTCGCTGCTCCTTCAAGGTCGGCAACGAACTCACCGAGACCTTCAATGTCAAAAAGGGTTTTTGACAAGGCAAGGGTTTTGACGTGCTGTCATGTTACTTCCTTAACATCATCCTTGAGAAGAGCGTGCGTAACTCACAAGTCAACACCAGAGGCACGATCTTCCAATTGCTAGCTTACGTCGATTACATTGACGTGATTGGACGAACACAGCGAGCCGTCAATGAGGCGTTTGCTGGAATTGAAGCGGAAGCGGCTAAAATGGGTCTGGTGGTAAACGAGGGCAAAACTAAGTATATGCTGTCATCGAAGAAGGACGCAGAACATCGACGTCTCGGACAGAGCATCACGCTGACAGCAGAAACTTTGAGGTAATCAAGGACTTCGTCTACCTCGGCCCCGCGGTAAATAGGGACAACAACATCAGCACCGAAATCAAACGCAGAATCCCTTTTGCGAATCGCTGCTTATTTGAGCTCAAGAGGTAACTGAGTAATAAAGCCCTCTCTCGAAGGACTAAGCTTGCTTTATATTATAGCTTGAGCATTCCAGTCCTACTTTATGGCGCAAAAACCTGGACGTTACTAAAAGCGGATAAGGAAGCCTGGAAGGCACACTTGTTTCAAGCTCTTTAGCGTCCGCAATCGCTTGGTTTCTATACCGAGGTTCGACCTTTCTCTCCTTCTCGAACCCAGTGGCTGGTATTCGAAGACCTTCTTAGCTGGAGCGTTGATGTCCATTCGCTCAATGTGGTCGAGCCAGAGCCAGTGAAGTCACATCTAGGTACAGCACATAGAGTTCCCGGTTGGGTCTTCTTATCCATTCGCCTTCCTCGCAAACGTGACTATATTTTCGTCGCAGAATTTTTCATTCAAATATTTCTTTAAAATAAATAAAATAAAGGGTGCTTATCGTTCAGCACTCGACTCTATTTAAGAGTGCAGGTAGGACTAGCGTCTTGTAGAGCATTATCTTAGTCCTTCGAGTCAGGAGTTTCCACGCAAGCTGTTTTGGTAAATCGAAATAACACCGGTTGGCAAGGGTGATTCTGCGCCGAATCTCCACTAAGGGGCCGTTTATGGGGTTCACTTTTGCGCCGAGGTAGACTTAACTACCTCAAACTTGTAGCTGTCAATTGTCACATCTCGACCGAGTTGTTGTTTGACTCGGTCCTTTGTCCTTTGTCCACATCATGTATTTCGTTTTATCCTCGTTCACTCTAAGGCCATCTCGCTTGGCTTGCTGGGAACCGAAGATAATATCGATGTCATCAACATATCCCTGCAATTGTACTGATTTATAGAAGATAGTGCCTTCGGTGATTACATTTGCCATCAGCACTATCCTCTCCAGCACAGTATTGAAGAAGACACACGACAGTGCATCCCCGTGTCGAAACGCTATGCAAGTTTGGAATGGTTCAGAGGTTCTCGAACCAAACTGCACGGTGGATCGCGTTTGTGTTAGCGTAGTGTGACGCAACTGGATCAGTTTTCCCGGGATCTCGAATTCGGCCATTGCGTCGAAGAGTTCTTTGTGATGAATGGTGACGTAAGGGGCATTAAAATTAATCAAAAGTTGGTGTGTATTGACTTGAAACTCTCTGGTTTTTTCCAGGATTAGCCTTACCGTACACATTACATGCTGGATGGGAACTTGCATGCGACATTCAAAGGAGAGATGCCTCGATAGTTCTTTCATGAGTTAGGATCGCTTTTTTGTGGATGGGACATATGGAGCTAGTATTGCAATCGTCCGACACACTTTCATCCTCCCAAATTCTACAGCTGATCCGGTGCATACTCCCAATCAGAACACTGCCGCCAGCCTTGAAGAGCAAAACCTGCGGCTTTGTGGTTCCTCAGCTTTTGAATGGCTGAGCCGACTTCTTTAAGACTGGGAGGCAGAGCTACAGCATCGATTCGAGTTTGGGTTTCCTCGTCCCCTACTACTCTCTCCTAGTCATGCCCGCTAAGCCACTGTTGGAAATGCTGCTTACACACATCCACAATTCCCTGTGGGTCATAAACTAGGTTACCCAAACAATTTCGAAGAGTCAGAGAGCCTTTCTGGAAGCCTGCTGCTAGGTTCTCGACTTTTTTATAAAAGACTCGTATTTTGTGCTTATCCCTGGATTGTTCAATGCCCTTGAGCTGAGAGGCCCCGAGACACCGAGGCGTTTTTTCTGTTTCTTTCTTCTAGCCCTATATGACTCCTACGCTGCCCTAGTTTTCCGGTGCAGCGCTTGTCTGTATGCTTCGTCCGTTGCCTTTCCGTTGGCTTGCTTTTTCTGCTCACACTCACTATCTGACATGAAGGTCAGTCAAAACTGACACGTAGACCAGAAGTTTCTACATTTCTTCAATCTACATACAACTTGATGCCCATCCCATCATAATTTGCTTCTTGTGACATTCAAAAATTCAAACCACATACGGCCTCAAATTTGCTTACCATCTTTAATCAACGGCCTATGCTTTCAAAGAGACTGAAGAACCGATTAAAATACACCCCAACTGTCTCCAATAATGGGAACTGTCACACCTTCGAAAAGAAGGTCAGGAATTCCACCTCCACCGCCGTCCGTGTGTTATAGTTTTGCAACAAAACGAATATCCCTCCCCGATGGCTGAGTTCCGACAGGGAAATTTCAACTTTCATGTCACACTGTCATGGTGTCACCTGCCTTAAGAGTCTTCCAGTTTCGCCGGAAGCACCTGTCAGCTATTAACTACACTTTGCTTCTTCCTCGTCGTCACTCCCTCCCACCGCCAGCCGTTACGAAATTTTCATTCGGCCGCCGCGTATTCTTTTCGCCGATAGCAGACCGTGAAACGCTTTCCGCGTGAAATTCCCAAATCGCGTGTCGCAGACCACATTCCAATTAGTCAAGTATTTGAGGTTGTTTTTAGGTGTTGCCCGATGGTGGTGCGTTGGTATTTTTGAAGAATGTCCACCCCGGCCGCCGCTCCCCTACTCATCCATGGCGTCCGTGGAGCGAAGCAAAAACTCGTTACGTGTCGATGATTTGGCGAAACATCGTGAAACGCCCAGGACACCCCGCACACAGCTCAGCCCATTCGGTCAAGTCATCTGCGGGAAATACCTTTTAAGCACGCGTTCCACTGCACTGAATGCTCCCCGAAAATTTTGCAGGTGATTAATCACGCTTCGGTCATTTGAGGATACACGTAAGTTCACCATTTCGACTTCGGTGCTCGGCAGTGGCGCTTGTGCGGTGACACAATGAACATGCAATTGCGTGTCCTTCACCAGAAAGACTTAATCACATTGTCATGACTGACATCTAAATGTAAGTCGCATTCAAAGGGCAAAGGTTTGTTCTTTTTCCGTTTCTCTTCGCATTTTGTATTCCTTTTCTCCTTTGACTGTGTGAGGCGCGTGTGCCTGCCTGCCTGTGTGTTTTGTTCATTTCCAGAGGGTGCCGCAGATGAAAGGCTGGAGGCTTACCCCATTCAGTGTGTTTACTGAGCCTTCAGTAATTTTAATTTATCCACCCCGCTCGGGCTGTTCAGACTGCGCCGACGACTGTTTGCGGAAAGCAATTATGATTGCAAATGATTCCCTGTTATGCTGGTTTGAATTGAATCTGCAATTAGCTTCCGCCACTTGACTCAATTTGCTTTGAGGATGCATGCTCAAGGATCGCATATCGCGATACCGTGCACATGTCTACGGTGTGTATAATCGAGGAGGCACTGCTGGGCGACCTTTACGAGCTGAAGAGATTTGAACAATTTCTGTTGATGTTGGATGTGGGAAGAGGTTTCGTTGCCG
Organism: Eristalinus sepulchralis; assembly: GCA_944738645.1. Classification (NCBI taxonomy): domain Eukaryota; kingdom Metazoa; phylum Arthropoda; class Insecta; order Diptera; family Syrphidae; genus Eristalinus; species Eristalinus sepulchralis. Next base: position 12,007,347 of record OX122886.1, read on the forward strand.
AGGAATGGTGAGGAGAAAGTTCAATTACTTACAATTAAAAGTTCAAAACAGGCCTTTAAGCTTTGAAATGACAGAAAACGGTCTTCAAATGATAACAAGTGCCTTTTGTTTGTCAGATGTAGTAAGCAGGAACTGGAAATTTAACATCGTACCCCTCTTGGATAAAGGATCTGTTGCTACGAGAGGCGTTTAATGTATTCTCGGTATTGATATGAAGGAAACTGTGAACTCAATCAAAATTACAGGATCCCCAAAAAATAAGTTTCCACTTTCTCTCCAAAATTGCTTCCTCCGTGGATTTTTTTTTTTTCAAATCAGGAAACAAGAAACAGTTACAATAGGCAAGTTCGGTGCTCTAGAGTGGGGTTTGGACTAGTGTCATAGGTGATGTGGTGAGCGAGCTCCAGTGCGATTTGAACCAAAGACCTTGATTGTACATCCCATAATGTGGATAACAAGGGGAGGGCGATTCAGCAATGCATCAAGGGCAGGACCAAGCGTGCTAGGGAAAGCCCATGTGTAGCCTTGCGGGAGAGCCTATTCCACCAAACGACTGGTTCATAGGGGTGATGAGGTCTTAGCATTGTCGATTAGACCCTATCGGAACTTCTTGATGATAGGCTGCATTCAGCTTCATCGGATAATATTTATAATGGGGACACCTTTTAATACAAGCTTAGTCAGACCAGTCAGATTTCCCTTTCTCATGTGGAGAACAACCTCTATTTTTAGAGGGTTGGCTGAAAGCTCACTCCTGGAACACTTACCATCCATCCCGACTAGAGCCGCCTGCCCACTTGAGCACACTGCCACTAGACATGATACAGACGAGTTTAAGATGGGTGATCGGGTGAGATTCGGTCTTTATTCAACAGACTTAAATCTTTGTCTCATCGTCTTGGTTGCCGTAGGTGTTGACCTTTCAAACAAAGGCTTCCGCAAGGGTGTAGGAAAAAGGAAGTAATTAATTTCTTTGGTATCTGGCAAGCACTTGCAGAAGTCAGAAAGAAGCTACGAGGCAAGTACAAGTTTGAAAACGTAGACATTCCAATGCAGGACAACTCAACTATCACACATAATCGGTCTAGGATATGCGTTAATGGTTCTGCTTCAATACACTATAAACCATAAGTCGCCCTGCATGGCCACAATGCGATCATACATTGGGAACAGTGACATCCTAGGTGTGTTGCCTGCTCACCAATTTGGTTTACCATGGGAAATTGAAATTTAGGGTGTTGGGACAAGATCCCCTACACTCAAAATATGAATATGCAGAGAGAACATCTCAGAAGACTATATGCGTGGCTTATGCAATCCTCCTAGAAGGGTATTTTTTAGGATTTTAAGAAGCCGTGAAAGTTCCAAAATAAAAATACCCAAGCGCGGGATCCCCTTACGTTGCCTCTTCGTAGCATAAGAAGTTCGTCAACACCCCTGCTTTGCCACAGGTAGGATTGGGAGTGAATGCAAGGTTGAGTGCATTGAATACTTCTCATCAAGGTTTCGATTCAGAACTTTTGGGATTTTCTTGCAAAATTTATTTGTCTGCAACATTGTTTTCGTGAGCAAACTACACACCACTGCATTCATCGTTTGCGGATATGTACAATTTTACAACTGGCTTCTAATGCTTACACGAAGGTCTAAGCGAGATTAGGCAACCCTAGTATTGCAATCTGGCAACTGCCAGCTCTATCGTAAAGTTTGACATTTTTGAGATTATGCGTACTTAGGAAGTTTTGACATACGAGCGCTATTTGTGTTGCGCTCGTTTGTTAAAAGATTCATCTCGCCCAAAAAATGGAATAAAATTGTGAAAATTTTCGTGCGATTATTTTTTACAATTTTTGACGTGGATTAACTCAGCAACAGTGCATCGATGAACTTAATTAAATTTTTGGCGATGAAGCTCCATCAAGGGCCAGTGTTTATTGATGGTATGACGAATTTCGTGAAAGTCGTCCAAAATCAGTTGTTGTTCCGGAAACCATTGATGCTGTGCGCTAACTGATATTGCAAGATCGTCATGTGGCCTATCCTAAAATTGAGACAACCTAAGGCATTAGTGGGACCAGCATACATTCAATACTGCATGAACATTTGACCGTCAAACAACTTTGTTCGCGTTGGATCCCACACAATTTGTCAAACGCCCAAAACACGGCTCGTGTCGATTGGTCAAAAGAAATGACATCGTGACAGGTGATGAATTGTGGATTTACGCGTATGAGCCCGAAAGTAAACAGCAGTCGACTGTATGGGGTTTCAAAATGAGTCAAATGCAACAAAAGTTGCTCGCGCACGAAGCACTTCCAGGCAAATGGTCGCCTGTTTTTTCGGAAAAGCTGGAAAAACTGGACATGTCGCAACCGTACCACTAGAACAACGCAGAACAGTCAATTCTGAGTGGTAGACAACCATTTGTTTGCCAGTTGTCTTCTAAGAAATCAACAAAACCAACCGCCGAAGAAGGATCACTCGTCACCAAAACAATGCGAGCTCTCACACATCGGCGCAAACAACTGTATTTTTGAACACTCAAAAGATCGATTTGATGAGTCATCCGCCGTATAGTCCTGACTTGGCACCCAATGACTTCTTTTTATTCCCGTACGTAAAATATAAAATTAGAGGTCAACGTTTTTCGATACCTGAAGGAGCGGCTAATGCGTTCAGAATGCATGTTTTGGAGACACCTCAATCAGAGTGGCAAAAGTGCTTCGACAATTGGTTCAAACGCATTCAAAAGTGTATAGATCTTAATGGGGACCAGGCCTTCAAAGCTGAGCGTTTATACTTCGTCGAACCTCTGTGCGCCCTGATAACTGCAGTCAATCTTCTAGGAATCGAGGTTACAAGATTTGTTATTAATTCAGGATATGTCTGTCCATTCTTCAGTTCAAGAAGTCCCAAAGCCATGTTTAGATGTTATGGCCCGTATCCTGAAATCTTTGTCAACCACTTCCCACAAATGTTTAATGAGATAAGGATGAAACCATTTGAGGACAAGGTACATTGAAACCATTCCTTATCTTACTGCAATGTGAGACCCAATTGTTGCACTCAAGGGCGTATTTTGTCGTTTAATATGTCAGGACGTCCTTGCTGTTCATTATGGATTTAATGAAGACAAGGTTTCGTGATCCCGCTGTCGACATGCAACCCAAAACCCCTTACTTAACATCCATCAAGCTTTACTTTCGAAGTGAGGTTTTGGGGTAGAATCTCGCTATTTGATGTCCTATAGACCCTAGCTCTCCGTTTTGAATCCAATATTTCAAACATTTGTTTTTGTTGGAGTTTGGAAAACGCTGCACGGTGATTCGAAAATTGGTCTATTGTACTATCAGGCTGTAATAATAATAATTGAGTTCGACTACAGCCCCCAAGGGATCAGGGCTTATCTTCTACAACATCTACTGGAGTTGTGCTTGCGAGTGTTCTTTCCCGAACGGACCTACAGTTTTTTGCCGACATCGAACGGCTAGATTTGAGAAGCTTTCCATAGACAATTGATATTATTTGAGTGTTGTCAGCAACTCAAAAGAGGTGCTGCCATTAATAAAATGATAGGTCCAACGTCTTCGAATCTGAGCCATTGGGACAACGCAACAGAGGACGGCCCAGGATAAGGTGGCGCACACAAGTGGAGAAGGACCTCAACCAACTTGGAGTGCGCAACTGGTTCGTCTTCTCGACAGGCATGGCAGAGTGTTTTATCACTAACCCCAAAAACACTTATGTGCTAAGCAAAGATGAAGGTGTCCCTTTGGTACCCCAACAAGTTGTCTGCAGTCTTTCTTATCGAGAGTTAACAGAGAAGCCTTAAGCACATATTGGCTGTCGCTACAGACGCAGATACTTCACTCCTTCCACCAATTGTTCACAATGGAGTTCTTGGCAATAAGGATAGCAAAAGCCTATGCCTGGAGGACCGCAGCGATGTTATAATTTTCCACGAGAGCCTCAGCTGCAGATTTATCCATCGTCTTAGAGCCGTCCATGGAAATTGGAGTACATGCCCTTCCTGACTCGGTTTTTGGCTAGATCCAGTCCTGGACACAGGGAAGGCGACTTTGTATGAACAACGAAAATGAATTGTTGGGGTCCCCAACTCGGGCGGCATGTCCTTGAGATTAGTGTTATAGAAGATGGGGTGGGCAAGGTTATCAAAGCTAGAGTGCGAGTTGAACTAAAAAAAAACTTTGCTCTTATTCGGGAGCCGGTCTTAAATGGATATCAAGGGGTGGAAGGGGATTTTGTAGTGCGTCAGGCGTGAGTGGGTAAAAGAAGGCCTTGAGGAGGTACGCTGCTGTATTTCGGCCCGGTCCCGGCGAAGTTCTAGCTTAAGGTGGTTCAAACTTTGGTAACTTCGCCGTCAGAATACCCTATACAATTGAATCATAGCATTAGCATCCGAATACCTTGCAATCTATATATATTGTGTCAAAAAAGTGAACTGTAGAAAATTGTGAGACGCTCTTCAACAGAAATATTTGTTTGCCCAAGCCGTCATACCGCTTCTAAGTCAGTTTTGCATTAATTTTTCCGCCAAAAATACGAGCGGAGGTCCACCGTCGGTGGTTATAGCGGCCGAAGTTATCACCAGCTGTGCTGACTACTTTCTGGGGGGCCTTACGAAGGTGTCAATTTTTCGAGGGATCTAGTGACAAAATTGTAGCTCACCCTCATAAGCGGTTTTGAAATTAAAATAGTCTGAAATTTGTAGCATTTTGAGTAGGTCAGGGTGAAGTTTTGCGTTGGAATCGCGCTCACTTTGGCACGGTATTGTTTCTTTTTCTTCGAGTGGCATTTCAGTCTGGGGTGGCTGTGAGTCTTCATCAATATGCTTCTTTAGCTAACACAGTCAGCAATTTGCCTTCTCATGGGAGGAACCTCGAAAAGATGTTTTTTGTTTAAATAACCTCCTGCTTGGTGACGGAATTATTCATGACTACCTCTCCTTATAAATTTGTGCAAGCAGTTAGATTAGTGACATATCCTCCTAAAGCTCCAATGCTCACAGGACCGAAATCATATCTAATATTGCTCACATGTGATGTACTTGAAACGCAACTACATATTTTCTCTACTCGCAGCACAACAACCAAAAAAGAAATCCGCCTAAACACACACCCTGTGCAACAACATGATGTCCAACAGGATGTCAGGATGGTAAACAGCAAAATAATTAAGAAAAAATCCGTGTGACCGACAGATTCAAATCAAAATCCTTATTTGCATAATAATATCAAAAACCAATAGGTACACGACTGCAGGGTACATCAAGCAGAGCAAATATCAATATGATTTAGAAATTAAAATAATAAATTACGCGCATATCAATGACTGCATCCATTAACTCGTCCATTTGTTCTGCAAATATTGGTGGGACTAAAGCCGAAATTTGAATCAAATCAAGCCGACCACGCGTATATATGGGACATTGGACATAAAACCATTTGCGAGGAACGTTTCCGTCATACATGCCACATTCTCTATATCTTCTTATGCAATGCAGCGATTTTTAAGAATCTTTTGACATACTATGGATGCACTTGATCTAGCAATCGTTGTGTTCATGTATATATGTATATGCAAATTGAATTTAAGACCATACTTGAGGGTGGCTCCCGTGTACGTAGAGGTGGGCCGAAAGATCTTCAGCCATGAACTTGAACTTCGGTTATGTGGTAGTATATTACAGAGCGGAGAAGCGTCAAACTCGACGAAATGTCTGATTTGAACCTTTTCTAGTTTTTGTACTGTTCAAAAAATAAGATAAGTTTGAATTTCTCTCAAGAAATTATTATTTTATTTATCAATTTCAATTTTGTCCTCCTCAAAGTAGTCTCCTTCAGATAAAATACGATTTTGCTAGCCTTTTTTTTAATCCTCGAAGCAATTCTGATGTGCACTGTTTGGTATGCCCTTGAGCTGTCACAGCAATTCGGTGCGTATCTTCTTAATTGCAGCAAAACGCCGTCCTTTCATGGGTGTCTTCATTCTTGGGAACGGGAAATAGCGGCGATATGCCAACGTCTTCAGCTACTTCTCTAATAGTGATTCCACGATTCTTCAAAATAAGTTTCTTCACTTTCTTTGTTGGTTGTATTGGGACGGTTGGTGATGTACAGGGGCGTCCAGGGCGGGCGTCATCATTCACATCTTCTTGACCCTCTTTGAAAAGCTTGTACCACTTGTAAACATTTTGTTGATTCACCCTATGCCACCTTCAAGATCGTATTTAGTGGAAACGTTTGACGTAAATATTTTCGGACATTCTCTGGCTTATACAGTTTAGTGGACATTGGCCAAAACATCACAAAACATGAACGATGACGAATTTTGAAGCTCTGCAACAAAACTTTTTAAAAGACTTATGCCAAAATTCATATATATAAACTATTGATATGTGCATTCATTGAAAAAATTAGAGCCAACGTAGATAAAAATTATTTGATATGTTTTTCCAGTAGGCAGATGAATTAATTAAATGAAGAGTGAACCTGCTTTTTACAGAGAATGGTGCGTACTTTACAAAAGTCTGCGTACAGTGATCGAATTTCGGTTGAAAATGCTGTTATTTCCAAACAAAAATTTAAAATTTGCTAGTTTTCAATTTCCAAGAACTTTGTTGAAAATATACTTTTCTACAAAAAAAAAAAAAAAACAAAAACAAACCAGTTTTTTAATTCCATCCACAAAAGTTTGCCTACAGTTGATAGCATTCTTTCATTAAACACTGTTTGAGTATCGTCAATAAATCTCTCAAGCGTGGAAACATTGTGTATTGACGTGTAAGGAAGTTGTTGATATTTTTTTTTAGAAGAAACATGTCAAAAACGAATCGAGTTCAAGCGAAAGGCACCAAACTATAAATTTATTTGTCGAATGAAACCTATTATATGGTCAAAATGAGTAGCAGGCATCAGAAAGCCCTTCAATCAAAAAGCGAATTATAGACCTCTTCAGGTATGACGGAAACATTGAATCAAAGGTAAGACCTGGCCCACAATTGGGACTCTCCCAGAGAGATAAACGAGCAATTAATCGAATAATAAACCAGGAATCTATAGTTGCAGTCGGCTTAAACCGACTGCTGAAATAGGTGTTAGATCCCGTATGTAATCTAATACTAAAACTATGGCACATACAGCCCCCAAGGGTCCAGGGCCTAGCTTCTACAGCAACTACTCGTGTTGTACATGCTTCTGTTCTCTCACGAGTAAAACGGACCTACACTTTTTTGCCGACTCCGAATGGCGAAATTTGAGAAGCTTTTCATTGACATTTGATACTCTTTGAGTGTTGTCAGCAGCTGGAAAGAGGTGGTGCCGTGAAAAAAATGCGAAGTGTCCGGGAATCGAACCTAGGCCTTCTGTGGGACGACATAATAATATTACACCTTTCGACTATTTTCTGTAGGGCTATGTAATGTCTCAGGTCTTCAAGAAGAAGCCAACTACGATTGACGCGTTGAAAGCCCATACTACTCGTGAAATCCACGATATACCACGGACGTCACGATTATAGGCTATAGTCGAAAAAGTCACCCAAAATTAAGCCTACCGAATGGACCACCTCAGGCTTAATCGTGGTCAACATTTACATAATATCATTTTTGAAATGCAAATGCCCTAAGTTATTTTTTTCATCCCTAAAACAAATTTGAAGTTCACTTTCAAATTTATGTGTTTTATTTTACAGTATATATCAAACCTCCCTATGAATCACCCTTTTGTTGCAGATAACCTTAAATCTGTATTTCCGAGAACATTTCAATGTTTAGAATAAGCCCACTTCGCAATGATGAATAAATTCGTCAGGGTCATTTTAGGGGACACAGAAGGCCTTTCTACAAAAACGACCATGGCAATAGACTATCGTAAATGGCAAACATTCAGCTGCTCGTAATATTGTGGCACTTCAAATTACAGCAATGCTGGGCAGGTGTCAAATCAACGGAACCAACTTGAAACTACAAAATGATTGACTCTGTATTTGAAGCACTCTGTATAATTTGTTTCAGTTCCACCACTGATCAATTTCTTTCGCGTTGATTTAGCTTAAAAATGAAATATCGTGTCAGTTTTAATTAGACTCCAAGGCTGAGTTATTAGTTTTGACAAAACATCCGCCTGTCAAAGCAAAAGCTATCCTTATAAAAGTCAAAAATTATTTTAATTTGATAAGTTGGCTATTAAACCAAACCAGTCTCAGTTTGAATATCATTCAAAGTGGACGAACGGGATGCGAGAGTAAGCTTTAAGTGTTCGGTGAGGGTTTTACTAAAGTTATGTCAGTGTATTGGCCTGGTCAACCTCTCTTATAATCGATTTAAACAGCGGTTTGAACTGTCGACATAAAATCTGTATCCTTGGATTTGTCCTCTGCGGCTGTGCGTCCCTTAGTCTTGTCGACATCTTTTCTGTAATTGTAATATTGGGGATAGCAGAGGCTGATCAACGATGGAAGTTTCTACAGTCCGAGAAGCTTTTAGAAGTTCATAAAGTTTCAACAGATGCTTTTCCTCGCTAACTGCCTTCAGAGTAGCTGCAAGACATCAACCATGAAAGGGATTATTTTCTGCCTTTGGTTCAGGAAGAATTTTGCATTAAAGAAGCTGATCTTTTGGACACATTTGTACGGAAATCTACCAACGTTGTGCTTCTATCATAAAATAAACAGGCTCCTGAATAACTTGAGGGCAATGCTAAACAATCGAGAGAGCAAACGTCGTTTACGTAACGACGATACTTAACGAAATTTCGATATCTCACGAAATTCACCGGATAAAGCAGAAGTTCAACAGATAATTCACCGTAACTTATTGCCTTGGGTTGTTAGACCGATATTGGTTCGCTTTGAATAATGGTCATATTGAATAAAATGTGTATGGTCGTCTTGGCGTAGTGAGCAAGTGCGTTGACCCACATGCCGAAGGTCTAGGTTCTATTCTCTGACGGAACACCTTGCATTTTTTCACGGCATCACCTCTTTCGAGTTGCTGACAACACTCGAAGAGTACTAATTATCTACGAAGAGCTTCTCAAGTCTCGCCGTTTTTTGTACTCTTTAGAGAACAGTAGCACGCACAACACTAATAGTTGCTCCAGATACTAGGCCCTGGTCCCTTGTGGGCTGTAGTGCATCTTAATTAGTAAACAGTCCCATGACGGAAAATATTTCAGGTTTTACTCGAGCTCCAAGTTCACTCCTTAAAGTACAAGAACTCCAGAAATTAACACAAATAACTTCAATACCCTGTTCCGCTACCTCTTTTTAAATGTCTTGCAAGTTTTTCCTTCAGAAATCTCCTTAAACTCCTTGAGTGACATCCTTTGTAATTCCTAAGCTTACCAACGGACAGAAGATCAATATTCATTCACAACTCGATTTATTGTAATTTCCCACAGTTCACTTTATGAGATTTTTAGCAGATGCAGTAGTTAGCCATTCGCTCCGTTCGAGACTGCTTTGTGCTTCAATCAGAAGGCAGAGACAATAAATCTCCAAGACATGACATGCAGTGAACATTGAAAAATTACCAAGAACCACTGGCTGCGATATTTGTGTAGTTTTGCATGACCCCTCCCGCCGCCGCAGCGGAGGGCGTGCAACCGAACAAAGATCCGTGCACGTCAGACTACCAGCCAGCAAAGCTTTTCTTTCTGTTGTGAAAGCGATTTGATGATAAATACGATTTTCTTCCATCTAACCGTGGCTCCTAATTACTTTAACCGAACACCGATTGCATGTGATTTGGTGCTTAATCAAAAAAAGTCTTCTCTATCTGTTCACGGCGACCAGTGGGGGAGTGGAGGCCCCGAGCAAGATAGTGAAGCCGAGCGTGGCGAGCGCCACTGTATCCGGACAAATGAACCTTAAATGGTTGAATTGAAACGCCTACAAAAGAATCCTTCCTTCCCCACATGCCGTACATCGGCACACACAAGCACATGTGCGGCTAGGCACTAGATGGCCTGGCATACTCCTGATAAAATACTACTCACATTAACTTAATTTACCATAGCCCTGCACATTAGAGCTGTGCCGGGGCTACTGCTTCTCCTGGTTGGGTGAATATGCTGAGATAGAAATTCGTTATTTGTAATATTTTATGAGCCGGAGTGGGTGCCAAGGTGTCTTGTTTATTGGGTAACAGTGCATGCTTCTGGTGCTCGCCAGCAACACATTGGCAATATATTTGCGTTTAGCTCATTAAACAGAGTCAGACGATCCGGACGATGATAGGTACGAGTGTGTATGGAACCGGGCGAGGTAACAGTGAGGCAATTAGATACGTTGGCAAATTTAAGATTAAGCAGATATTCAGGTACTTGAATAGGAGATGGGCGGGGTTGGGGGGGGATCTGCGGTCTTCATTAAAGAAAGAGAAAACTTTCTACATCCGGATTGGGGGTTTGCCGAAATTGGGGAATACACTTGCATAGCGTTGTGAAAAAAACAGAATTTAGAATATAGATGGCGCATGCATTCATTTAAGTTTCCAGGAACACAATCGATGCTTTTGCCGTGAAAGGACATTATGGGAAAAGTAACAAAAAGGCTACATTCTTGGGTGTGTGGATCAACTTAAAGATGCCATTGTCTGATAGTCCTTCAAATAGTCAAACTTCTAGACATTTATAGGTAGCCCAAGGTGTAGTCCCAGGAATTTCCAGTTTCCCTGAATTTCCTGCTTACAGTTCCAACCACTGGGCACCTCATATGGGGTGAAGAGTAATTTTATTGTATCCGCAGTTATGACGGCAGAAAGATAGTTGAAAGTGCTTCAAATTTTGATGCCTCATATTCTATGCGGCTATTTCAGGTCCACTGCTGCTAGTGGGACTAAAGCCAAATTTGAATCAAATCAAGCCGACCAGGCGTACATCAAACATGAAACCAGTTGCAAGGAACGTTTCTGTCATGTATGTCACATCGTCTGTATATTTTTATGCAACGAAGGGGCTTTAAAGAAATTTTAGACATAGGCGCGCTTGATCTAACGATCATTGTGTATATCCACATTAAAGGTGGCTGCCGTCTACGTGAAGGTGGGTTGTAAGACAGGCAGATCTTCAGCCATGAACTTGGAATTCAGTACGGTGGTAGTACGTTACAGAGTAGGAGGCTAAGACATATCTGCTTCCGACCTCTTTCTAAACATTGCTGCGATCCAATGACTCTATTTCAAAAGACTTCGAGAAAAGACCTTGCTTCTCGTAGGCTCAACAAGATCAACGTTGAATCGGAAGCCTTCTGAATAGCAGCAGAATTTCGTACAGCTTGATGGACCTTCTCTTTCAGACGCTATCAATGTTAAGAAGACCAAAACTTGAAAAATAAGAGCTTTCTCATCGAAAAGTGTCAGTGCATCATGGAGGAGGATTGAAGTGAAGTCAACTTGATCTAGGAGGTCTATCGTTCAATTGCCGCTTGGGCCAACGAAATAGCAATTCAGGGAAGGGAAGTGTTTTTTGAGATGAGTTTGTTAAGCTCTATTTGAAGTGCTTCTTCATTTCCTGGTCTTACGTTGCAAGGGCTGGTATTTGACACCTGACAACTTTAGCTATAATTTGCAGTTTCACAATATTAGGTCAATGTTTTCCAAATAAGACGAGAGATAATCCCTTTGACTAAAACAACAGCCGAAGGATCAGCGTATACCAGATACTCTCTTATGTTTTGCGTGAACGCCTGAAAACATTCCTCAGCAACCTGATAGTTCCTTATCAATGCGATTTCAGGCCAGGGAAATCCACCATCGACCAAGTCTTCACACTACTGCAGATCCTGGAAAAGACACCAGAAGTGCAAGTCGACACTCACCACCTATTCGTCGATTGTAAGGCCGCATATGTCACTGTGCATAGGGACGAGCTATACATTGCCATGTCTAGTTTGAGCATTACTACCAAACTCGTCAGATTGTGTAGGTTGACGATGGAGAACTCTTGCTGCTCCGTCAAGGTCGGGAACGATTTCACCGAGACCTTCAATGTCAAAAAAGGTTTTAGACAAGGCGACGCACTGTCATGTGACTTCTTTAACATCATCCCTCAGAAGATCGTGCGTAACTCACAGATCAACACCAGGGGCACGATCTTCCAAAAGTCAGTTCAATTCCTAGCTTATGCCGACGACATTGACATGATTGGATAAACATAGACAGCCGTCAATGTGGCGTTTGCTGGCATGCAAGCAGAAGCGGCCAAAATGGGTCTGGTGGTGATTTAGGGCAAAACGAAGTTCCTGCTGTCATTAAGGAAGGACGCAGAACGTCGAAGTCTCCCACAGAACGTAGTAATGCGCTGCAAAAACTTTGACGTAGTCAAGGATTTCGTCTACGACGGTCTAGAGTCAACAAGGACAAAAACACCAGTACCGGGATCAAGCACAGAATTACTCTTGTTAATCCCTGTTTCTTTGGGGTCAAGAGGCAATTGAGTGCTAGAGCCGACTTTGTGTAACAGCTTCACATCCCAGTCCGCCTTTGCGACGAAACTTAGACGTTACTAAATACGGATGAGGAAGGAATGATCTTTCGGAGAGAAAAGTTCTGCGTGCGTTGATGGCATCCTTAGGAAAAGATTCAACGACAGACCTTATTGGCCGTAAGGTGGCATGGGCCAACGTTTTCGAATTCAAAGTCTAAGATGGCTAGGCCTTGTAGAGCATAAGGGCATCAATGTACCGTCCCGAAAACTCAGAGACATAAGCTCTACTGAAAGTTGATGAAGGCGGTCTTGGTCGTTTTAAAAGTTCTGTTTGCTATCTTTTCTGTCCTGTTTGCCTTGATGGCGTCAAAATTAATGCCAGTGTATACCACATTAAAGGAGACCACTTCGACTGCGCCAACTACCGAGGGATCAGTCTCCTTAACATCGCATATAAGATTTTCTCTGCCGTATTATGTGAGCGCTTGCAACCGTTCGTCAACAACCTGATAGGTCCTTATGAGTGTGGTTTCAGGCCAGGGAAGTCCACAATCGACCAGATCTTTACACTGCGGCAAATCCTGGAGAAGTCCCAAGAAGAACAAATCGACACCCACCATCTATTCGTCGATTTCAAGGCCGCGTATGACAGCGTGCATAGAGACGAGCTATACAGTGCCATGTCTAGTTTTGGCATCCCTACCAAACTCGTCAGATTGTGTAGGACGATGACGGAGGACCCTCGCTGCTCCATCTAGGTCGGTAGCGAACGCATAGAGATCCTCAATGTCAAAAATGGAATTTTACAAGTCGACGCGCTGTCATGCGACTTCTTAAACATCATTCTTGAGGAGATCGTGCGTAACTCACACCTCAACATCAGAGGCACGATCTTCCACAAGTCTGTTCAACTGCTAACTTATGCGGATGACATTGGCGTGATCGACAGAACTCAGCGAGCCGTCAGCTGAAGCAGCTGGCAAAAGATCGTGCTAGCAGAGAGGCATGTTGGTTGAGGCCCAGTTCCACCCCGGACTGTAGCGCCATCCGAAGAATAAGAAGGAGTATACCGTGAAACTGTCTAAGAGACATTAAGGAAGATTGGAGCAATCAAACATTTTGCTAGAAGGCCGTAGATATTTCCACAAGACTCGGAACTGTCATACAGAGCGCGCGTCAACTGAGATTGCTCAGAAAACCATCTTCTACACTTCATTTCATAGACACAGTGGATTGGAATTTCTTCAGCAAAATCCTCTGAACATCTCTGTCTGGGGTATTCTAGAAAAGGTCAAAGCTTGGACCACCTCAAACAAGGCAAGAAAGAGCCAAAATACAGCAGAACCTTTTGCCGGCTCTTCGAGATTATCCTGAAAACTAAAAATTTTCAATTTCGGAAAGAAGTGCCTGGATGTGTTCTACGGCACCTGTGGACATGTGAAACAACCACTGTATTTAGAGGCCTAGAACGGGCTCAGTGGCTGTCCAAAGGTGCCAGTCTGGTGCTTCACAACTCGCCCCGATGCCGGCCCTTCGAGATTGACCTGAAAAGATCCTTTTTTCGGCCGTGTGAAGGTCATTATTCACCCCAAAAGTGGACTTTTAGAGAACTTCTGATGGTTTACAAAATGGTCGTATTTTCCAAAATGTTTACTTTCGCACAGTAAAATTAAAAAAATTCTAGCATTTTCAAAAGTTTGCTTTCGAGTCAGTCAACCGGTACTCTCTGCTGTCGACATGGTCAAGTGGGTGTCCGCTTCAGCCCGACAGAAAGGGGGTTTCGTCTATCATTTACGGTTATCCTTACAGGATTGAGATTAATCCATTTTCGATCTCTAATTGAATCGAGTCCTGTACGCCGCTCAAGGTAGTCCATTAAATTCAACTCCAGTCGCAGTGAACTTTGTTGTGCCACACTGGCGCTCATTCTCATTATATTGTCTCAGACACAAGCACACGGAATGCAAACGATGAACTTTGAGAGTCTTCCACTTCGCCATCGCCGACTCTGACGACCTGCACCACTCGCTGGCACCCTACTTAGTGTTGGGAATTTAAAATTCCTTTCTTCTCTTAAAGAGTGCCTGCGAAGCTCGTTTGAAAAGTGAAAAGTTTGCCTGCTTTTTTGTCCCCCCCTCGGATCGTTTTCCTTAGCATAAGCACATTTACCATCTTTCCCTCTTGGGTGTCCTACGGTGGTGGTGGTGGTGGTGGAAAGTTTTTCTGCTTTCCGTTTCTTACTTCTCCGAAGGCGGATCGAGTTGATGTGCAGCGTTTTTATCTCACACCTCTTTTGACTATCCCGGCCGTTGGCTGATGGTGGTCGTTGTGGTGGAGGTGGTCTTAGTGTTTGGCGGTTTGAAAAATCGTCAACTGTCTCGTGGAAGGCAGCATGCTACAGACAGTGCAAGAGGAAACGATAGTTTTCGGGGTATTCCAACTGATGATTATAACGCAACGCGAGAATGACAGGATCCACAGGGCATAGGAGTTGCAGGCGAGGCGATGGAGAAAAATTGTGTATCGCAGCAGGAAGTGATGAAAGCGTGGAAGAAAAAAACTTTAAAACCCATTTTACAATGACACCCTTATCTGTTCTCATTTAATGACCTTTCTAATCGGTTTCGGAGGGCGATTGTTCTGTATGTTCGCGTTGGGGTGGGAGCAAATGGGATGAAGGACACGACAAAGTAGAGGGTTAGCTGACAAGTTTAACTATTTTTTGTTGTCACGTAGGTTTATTGTATCTGCACTGGGAATTGGATTTGCGTAAAAGTTTTCCTTTGAAAGAGAGCTCTTGTGAAACTTAAGGACGACGATGTCTAGGAGAGTCATAGGAGGCAGCTGGTGTTAGGGGTGGGTTCACTTGATGGGTCTCTTCCTGAAAAATAATTGATTATGTCTTTTCTGTTACTGGGAATGCGCTAGTGTCCTTAATCCTGGACTGGATTACTTAGCTGTAGGCTTGACATTTGTTGTTCGATTTTGCCCATTTGACCAGTGAAACAATTGAGAGAAGTGTCAAGCCATGAATATAGTTGATGCCAGGGTATGTTGTAAGGCAAGCCAAGGGCGTAAAGCAAGATTCTGCCTTCTGTTATTTTGCAAGCTTGGGAGCTCCTCTCATACACCAGTCTTGACAAACTTGTACTGAGAAGTCTGACTGTAGTATTCTCTATAAGACTGTTTCTTTCAAGATACCACGAGTGCGGGATGATTTCAGCAACTTCTCTAAATATCTACGTCTACGTCAGTCCAAGTTCTGAGATTTCAGTCAATTCTGGGTCTATGAATTTCCTCATCTGCTTACCCTAGCTTCCTAAGGTGTTCTCCCTCTTGCAATGCTCTGCTACAATGCGCGTTAGTACACGAAGGTTCTTTTAATCTTTACCCAGGCTTAATACATTTAGGTTATTGCACCGCACTCTTCTTCTTTTTCGGTCGATGCTACTGAAGACGCTGGATCTGGCGCTCAACCAACATGCCTATCCAGCTGAGAGCTTCTCTTGTCCGCTGCCTCCTGTTTGGCACCCCAAGTTGCTGACTTCCTTCTCCACTCCACATCTCCCATAAAATTTTCCTTCGTTGCCTTGCTCCTATAGGTCGGAATAAAGGACTTTTCTGGACCCAGCAGTATTCTTTATTTGGTTTACATGTCTTAGCCATCTAAAGTGTTATATCCGTTGACGACAGACTAGGCGCATGCCGCCGTACCGCCTACAAATTACATCTTAGACTTGGTTTTCCGTCGTAGATGGATTTTTCCTCCAGAAAGAAAGACAGACATTATCAATCTGTAAGATAAAGTGATACTGCATGTGCCTGACTGCACTCGGCGTCAAACCATCGGTTCCTTTTGGGTGGTGGCGTGAAACCGAGCACATCAGCGGCAGCTTCTTTGAAGGCTTCTTGACAACCTTTCCATTCTTCTTCTATTGTTAGTGCAGGCCGCGTCGAACTTTGGAGAGTTTTAGGGAGACTCGGTCGATCCTTTATGGATGCTAAGAGGTGAGCACCGCGTACTACTCACAGAATAGGTTCTGCCCCGCGGCGAATTCCATCAGCCTGAGTCCGTTTCGGGATAGTTGTTGTCCTTTATTCGTTTGCTGGGGTCGCCAACATTAGATCTGTCCATACGCGAGGCATGTTGCTGACTCTGAACTCGCTTTCTTCTTTATGTGGTGAGAGAGTTAGCTTCACGCACAGCCTACAGACTGGTAGGTCAGGCTCATTATTTAACCCTCGGGCAGAGGGGTTCACTGCATACATCGGTTCACCACACAACGGATGTTGTGATGGCTACCCAGGGGGCGCCACAAGGAGGCTGTATGTCAACTTGATCTGTGCAGGGACGAGAATAGTGTTGGCAGCTCGCCATGTTAAGTGCGTTTAATGAGAACCGGCTTCTCAGAAGGAAAAAGGGAGAGCATGAGAAGCGCGCGGTCGAAGACATGGAGAGTTGTTATGGCAGGAATAAAGTTCCTGTGAAGTTATCCGGTGGATATAGGTTTCCGATCTAAGACTGCCTGGAACAAAACGGAGACCTAGTAATAGAGTCGTAAGCGATGCTGAAAATCAGGAAAGATCTGCGGACACTTAAACGGCGATGACGACCCAAATCCCACTGTTAGGCAGAATGTTCCTCTAAATTTTAACGATGATAGGTAAGAATTTCCGTCCCCCTGACTTAGACGAGGTCAATATAGTACCCAAAGTAGACGAAATCGTTTTATACCTTATTGTTACTCATTGTGGCACTCTGTTCGAGAAGTCGTTCTTCTTTGATGACAGTACAGTATACGAGTATTCTTACCTTAGCCCTCTTTAAGCGCCGGACTGAATTAATCCGTTTCCGTTTTGATTTTAGTCTCATTGACGGCTTGCTTTGTTCTCTAAGCAAGTCAATGTCATCCCCGAAAGTCAGAAGCTAATCGGTATATTGGATGATCGTTTTGTAGGTAGTACTGCTGATATTGAATTGTAAGAGCGTAGCCATGTCGGAATCCTTTTTTGGCATTAAATGAGCTTGTCAGATTAGCGAGAGTACTCCATCGTCATCTTGCAAACCCTTACGAGTTTGGTAGAAATGCCAAAACAATGACAGGGCTCTGTATAGCTCGTCCCTATGCACGCTTCCAGGATCTGCTCTCGTGCGAAAATCTGGTCTATAGTGGATTTCTCTGGCCACAGACCACACACCGATAAGGATATATGAGATTTTTCTCGTATGGGTGCAGGCGATAGCACAAGGTGGCAGAGAGGATCTCGTACTCAATGTTGAAGAGACTGATTTCTCAGTAGTTTTTGCAGTTTTTGTTCCTTTCTTATGAACCGGGCAGGCAACACTGAGATTCAACGTATCGGTCATGCTTTCCTCCCACCATATCTTACAGATTACCTGGTGTATAGGCCCAACAACATCATCACTTCTGCTGGAAGGCAGTCAACTCCAGCAGTCTTATTGGACTCCATTCTCGATATTGCTATTTTGACTTCAACTAGGGCGAATGGGCGGAATTTTTGCGCATCATCCTACAAGCTGAATAAAACGTTCAGCATGACATCTGTATTGGGGTCGTTGTCGTCGTCGTCGTCGTCGTCATCGTTTACCAGTTGGCAGAAGTGATTTTTCGAAAATTGATTGGTTGGTTTGACTAGTGCAAATTGTTAGTTTTTGTCCAGGCTGTCTTTGGCCCGACGTTTGCATCCTGATTTACCTTCATTTCTGCCACTACAACTTTCCATAGCATGCAGCGCACTCTTCTTACGCTCTCTGTTTCTCAGTCTTCGCATCTTTTCGTTTGTAGATCTCACTCACAATTCTCGTTCATCGATGCAGTGTTGCTTTGTAGGTCTCCTCATGGCTGTACGTATGTGCCTGTGTGTAGTCATTGTGAAACCAAAGATCTCTTAGAAGTGGGACCACATGCTTTATTGCAGGTTTCTGCTCGATTGTGCCAAACGGCCGAATGCCTCTACATGAGTCCTGGAAGAATCTCGTAATCCAATCCATTGGGACAGAGCCTCAGTGGACATCAGTGCACATAAGTGGAGAGGAATATCAATAAACTTGGTGTGCAATATCGGAGGCAGCTTACGAAAGAACGTGCCGGGTGAAGAGACGTGTTGTTAAAGGCAAAGGTTAAGCCAAAAAAGAAGACGACCAGAGGTCGCGAAAACCTTCAACCTAAAATCACAGACTGTTTGAATTTTATAAATGAGTTAACGACGGACGCAAAAGTGGTTTGTCCGATTTTGTTGCGGAAATTTTGATTTTGGATGATCCACTTCGAGCTTGATGGCTTGCCATTGGAGAAGTGCATTAAATTTTACAACTCATGGTGCAAGGACAGACATTGAAACTTTCAAAAGATTGAGGATGCAATGAGCGTGTGATACTGGAGGTCACACGGCTACTCAAAGAAGCTCAATGGTTGGTGGTTGACTTCAACAAAATATTTGACAGGATAAAGATCAGTTAACCGCTGCTTGAAACCTCAAGAATTGTAAACATATTTCAAGAGAATTTTTACAGGCTGTGAAAAAGATATACTAATCGAGAATATCCAATGCAACTGTTCATGGTAGAAGGCCGCTGCAATACCACAAACTACATCATAGCTGGCATGACGACAATCATGGTTATTTTGAGTATTTGATTTAACTTGAAGAGATTTTTCTTATTCCTAGAAAGTCGCCAATTCTGTTCTCTACTGTGCACATCTCCATTGATCGAGTGACGCAGTTAAGAAAGAGCTTTCAGAATGGAATGAAAGGAAGGGAGTTGTCTTCCATCATGGCAACGCTAGGTCACACACATCTATGTTGATTCGAAAGAAAATTACAAAGCTTGGTTGAGAATTTCTGATGACTCCACCGCCTTGATTTTGCATCCTCTACATGCCGTATGTCCGGTCCACAAGAATGGAGACCCCTTCGACTGCCCAACTACCGAGGGATCAGTCTCCTTAACATCGCGTATAAAATTTTCTCTGACCTGATAGGTCCTTATCAGTGTGGTTTCAGGTCAGGGAAGTCCACAATCGACCAGATCTTTACACTGCGGCAAATCCTGGAGAAGTCCCAAGAAGTACAAATCGACACCCACCATCTATTCGTCGATTTCAAGGCCGCGTATGACAGCGTCCATAGAGTCGGGCTATACCGTGCAATGTCTAGTTTTGTCATCCCTACCAAACTCGTCAGATTGTGTAGGATGACGATGGAGAACTCTCGCTGCTCCGTCAAGGTCGGGAACGAACTCACCGAGAACTTTAATATTAAGAAGTGTTTTAGACAAGGCGACGCACTGTCATGTGACTTTCTTAACATCATCCTTGAGAAGATCGTGCGTAACTCACAGGTCAACACCAGAGGCACAATTTTCCAAAAGTCAGCTCAATTGCTAGCTTACGCCGACGACATTGACGTAAGTGGACGAATACAGCGAGTCGTCAATGAGGCGTTTGCTGGCATTGAAGCGGAAGCGGCTAAAATGGGAATGGTGGTAAATGAGGGCAAAACGAAGTACATGCTGTCATCAAAGAACGACGCACAACATCGACGTCTCGGACAGAGCGTAATACTAGGCTACAGAAACTTCAAGGTAGTCAAGGACTTCGTCTACCTCGGCTCCGCAGTGAGTAGGAAGCCATCAGGTACATCAGTACCGAAATCAAGCGCAGAATCACTTTGCCAATCGCTGTTTCTTTGGGCTTAAGAAGCAATTGAGTAATAAAGCCCTCTCTCGAATGACCAAAGTGACTTTGTACAACACCTTGATCATCCCTGTCCTGCTTTACGGCGCAGAAACCTGGACGTTACTAAAAGCGGATGAGGAAGCCACGAACTGTATGGGCTGTATGAACATGCAACAGAGGACGTCCTAGACTGAGATGACCCACACAAGTGGAAAAGGACCTCAAACAACTTGGAGTGCGCATTTCGAACCAGCTGGCAAAAGATCGTGCTAGCTGGAGAGGCATGCTGGTTGAGGCCCAGGTCCACCCCGGACTATAACGCCATCCAAAGAAGAAGAAGAAGAAGAAGAAGAAATGCAGTTTGCTCTGCTCTCTAGAAGACTCTCTTAATGGTGAAAAATTGACCGACCGAAGAGCTGCCGGTGCCGGAGGAACTCAATAGCTTAGAAGCTTCTAATAGAAATGCCTTCCATTCCTAGCTTTCTTGGTACGAATTCTATTTCATTCCGAAGGCAATTGCTTTGTGCACCTGAGACAAATTTTTTTACACTTTCCCCGATTGAGTTTGGTCATAGGTTTTGATGGGCATGAGGGAATGACGAAATCTCGTGTAAGCCCGCAATCCTCTTTATTGTACATAGCTTTCCTGAAAATGGCAATGATGATGACATCTAATCGAAGAAATACAAAAAAACGCCTGCTCTAGCGGTCGCATTCACAATCAATTGAGAACTTTCAAATTCACAACGAAATCATCCCCAAATTGTGATTACTTCATCGGCCCATTCCCCTGACAGCGTTAACCGGCAAAACATATTTTAACGATGCTGACACTTTAACTGATTCCCAAGTGGGATTCCTGCCGGCAGCGCCATAAATCCGCACTGATTCGTATCACTTTAACCTGTCTTTCGGTACGGAAATAAATCATACCCTATCGCCTCACCGCCCATCGCTCCCACCGCCACGCCGAGCGACCGAAACTCCGAATTTGTACAAAACTTCATAACCTTTGACTTACCGATTAAAACTTTTCTGTGCCTCTGTCCAATCAAAGATCTTCGTCATCGCCGGATCCGTCCCAAGTTGTTACGAGGGAAAAAAAGTTTCACCCTCCCCCAGGCCATCACACCCCCCCCCCCCTGGATCCGAGCAGCTACTAAACATATCTTAATCACGGCAGAAGCAGAAGCCCATATCAGATACTCGAATATTATAAATCTTAAAATACTGCACATAAATCTTAATCCCAGAAAAGAACAAAATTATCACATACACTTCCAACATTGTTTGATGATTTATAACGCATTTAGTTATCCTTTCGCTACAGAAGGTCCCCTCCTCCGTCTTTCCTTTCCTTCGGCTCCGGCTTTTTCGTTCCCATATATCCTTCTGTTTTGTTTTTCTCCGCTCACGGACGCTCGCAAGCAGCGGAGCAAGCCGAGGCGACCATATGTTGTTGTGAGCGGAAAACTTATGCTTTGACATGAACCCAAGGAAAGTAGTAGCGCCGAAGAGCAGTGTGGAACATGAACATGAAACCAGGGCAAGGAAGCCATCATCCCAAGCATCATTGATGGTGGGAACGGAAAGGAATCCAATCTGAGTTTCGCGTTTTTCCTAATCAAAAAGTTTTTCCCATTTTGAGAACACGGCCAGGACGGAGAAAGAAGGGAACACAAAGGACTCACCGCGCCGCATATCCATCCACATCCAACAGTCACCCCCAACTCAACCCCCTCCCCCGGCTGCTATCTAGCGATGAAATACTTGGTTTGTAATATTTTTCCAATGAATTACGTTTCTCGTATTACCATGTCCTTGCGTCCCGCTCCTCCACCGCGCCTTACGCTTGTGGGGATAATTTATGATTCTGCTCTCGTTTGAAGGACGACAGGTTCCAAACAAATAATCACGTTTTTCTATCTCACTTCTCCCATATCTTTCCCTTTTTCTGTGTTTTTTTGTTCCGCTTGTTTTTGTTCGGGTAAGTAGATTTGCATAGATGAATAAAGTTTACATAATGAAAATGTTAACGCCGCCACTGCCGCCAACAACAGCTCCACCAAGAGACAACGCAACCGACCGACACAGCGGCGAGGGGGTGCGAGATACGTATGTAAACAAAATTTGTAACACGAAATCGTGTAAAGTTTTTGAAGACACGAAACAGCGCAGAAAAAAGGAAAAAAAAAAACAAAAATGGAAACTTTTTAAATGGTTGTAGGTGTTAATACCTTTTTTGTTCGGGTATTTAGAGTTCGGCACAAACAAGCGCAGGAGAGAAGAAAAATCGTTCCGAGGCGAGGAATCGAATTACGTGAGCTGTAAGTGAAATGCATAAGTTGAACTTTGCCCAAAAGTAGATAGCAAAGGGATCATTAGGCTATCTTGCGTGGGGCTTTTCTGTTAACACCTCGCATTGAGATGTAGATAAAAATGTCGCAATGGGTGTCCTTTGTTTGGGGTATGCTTTTTTTTTTTTGTTGGTATATGTAGGTGTGATGGAGTGCGGGCGGAGAGGGGTGGGGGTGTCAAAACTGTTGTGGAGACATGAAAAAGATAGTTCTATATCAAGACTAGTTGTGTGGTCGTCATGGTGTAGTGGGTAAGTGCGTTGACTCACAAGCCAAGGTTTGATTCCCAATACATTTCCAATACATTTCAAATTGCCAGGATAACGTACACGTTATCCAAGTGACTTCCTCAAAATGATGAATTGAAGAATTTCCGCCAACTGACTGATTGAGCCCAACTCCAACAACATTGTAGACCAACTTGCTGCACTGATGTCGTTTCTTGCAGGTGGCACACGACTCACATGGTTCTCTTAGTGGCACGGTATCTTGTTCCTGTTGCGCACTCCAAGTCAGTTAAGGTTTTTTTTCCCTTGAGAAACTGAGTTGTGAAAATATTCCTCTACACTGCGTCCCAATGGCTCCGATTAAAAGGCTCTTCGGATCGAAGATGCTTTTTGTATGCTTCACATGGACACAGCGTTGTAGGCGGCTGACTAGGCCTGTGCAACCACCAGCACGCATCAGGCTGCATCTCTACTCTTCCGATTTGGCCTCTTTTTGCTCCCAAACTTGATAGAGTCACTTGTCGAGTTAAAATGTGATTAGAAATTCGAAAATTGCAGCCACGGAGCCCTACTCTGCATCCCTGCAGATGGGTTTAAGAAGTTGGATCCCTGTGTCAAGTGCATCAAGCTAAAGGAAGGAACTTTTAAAAACTGTTCCGCTTTCTATAGTTTGTAGGTTGAGTATACTATTGGTACTCAAGGAACCATTCTCATCGAAAAGGAAAGCAGACGTGGTAAGCTGTTAACAAAATTTTAGAGTTTGCACAAATAGAGACTTACGACTTGTAAGGGGGAAGTTGTTCTCTGTGAAGACCCTCATCAAGATCATCATTTTTTTTACCCACATGTTCCACTAAATGGATTTCGGGGCAATGCACGCACGAAAAACCTCCAGGCCGCCCGATCCTCCATCTCAACTCTCTAACTCGAACGCATCAGGAGCTATTTCCAAACGCAAGCAGGCGAGTTTCTGGACTTCGCCCAGCGTCAGCCGAGCACTCGCCAGGCTGATGCAACCAGATCGAAGGCATCCCTCGAAAGTCGTGATGGAGGGTAATTCCGATCTATGGGACCGTCGAAGGTGCCCGAAGAAATGTTAGCTCGAAATTGAGTTCCCCCCGCACTGTCGCGTTTCTCACAACTTCCGCAACACCTGGTAGAACTGCCGGAAGCTTGTATTCTCGCGGTAATTACCAAAATTTCGAAACCATATGAGAGTTGGAACAAACACACAAGTTAGGAATCGATAACTTGGCTTACATGCTCATGCTCAACAATTAATGTTACAAGACAGCTTCTTCGATCACTCGTGTAAGAGACTTCCAGATGCTTAACGTTCTCCAACTGTTTGAATGGGACTCCACGTGTAGACTGCATTAGGCAGGTGCTTTGGGAACGACCATATCTTCTGACTTGTCCACTTTCATCTTCATTCCAACATCTGCACAAAGAACCACAGACCTATCGAGGCCGCGCTGGAATTCCGTCTTGGATAATGTGAGAACAATTAAGTCATTTGATAAAAGAAGATATCTCCCAAATCTCGGTTTGTAAATTTTTATGCTGAAAATGATCTTCGCCCGAGACGATCTTCTATAACATCAAAAGTAGGTGAAAGTAAGTGAAACAAACAGCACAGAAGCAGCATAGATGTTACTACCAAAGAACTAACCCAAGAGTTATCCAGCATTTAAAGATGACATGATGAGACAATGAATAAAACGTCGTTTGTATGTCAGATGAATTAATCGTGACGAATTCAATGCAATTCACGATTTAGAAACGATGGTGATGAAGAGTGGAAAACTTCATTTTACAAATTATTGTTCCTGATTTATCTGTAAATAAAGGGTGATTCCGTGTTAGGTTTGCCTTTTAAAAGGTGTTTTTGATTGATCAAGGCTGACGCCTATTAAACTGGTCTGCAATTTTTGTTCAGGATCGTGCAGCAAGTGGGAAAATTCGCACCAAAACAGCACCGTAAACAAATCTGAGTCCCAGTTCACATTAGTGACTGATACTCCACCAGTTAGACCACATCCATCACTTAGTTAAGATACTCGTACCATAGCAGTTGTTGTGTACGGGAATATCATGATCGACTCGTCGTCCTTAGGCATGTTAATGGATTCAGTGCTTTTTCGAAACTTAAGTACATGGCGTCGTTGTGGCTTGGTCTTACCAAAATGGCGTTTTAAGTCATACACCGCGTGAAACAATAGACTTGCTGAGAAATGGCGATTGGCGATCACTTAATTTCACGTTTTGCGCTTTCTATAATTTTCTTTGGGCAAATGTGGAGTCTTAAGTATCTAAAAGAAACTGATTGACGCTGATTGACGCTGACCAACATTACTTTTATTATCAGCGAAAGATTTACCCGAAGTTGTATCTTCGGAATGGACCACCTCAAACGTAGTCCTAGCTAACATTTATATTGTGTCGTTTCCAAAAAAGTAAATGCCATAAATTATTCTTTTACGGATTATAAAAAAAGAGAGCTCACTATAAAATGTATATTTTTTATTATACATATTAAATAGAACCACACAATGAATCGCCTTTTATACACAAAAAAATAATATAAAATTGGCTTTTCCATCGACTCTAACTCATCAGAGTTTTTAAACTTCATCCACGCATACTTTAAAACAGTCTTATTTCATTGTTTTCCCTTCTGTAGCTTTAAAGGTTATAAACCGGAGAGGGTTTGTTTTCTGCTTACAGCCACGAATCGGCCTACCTTCATTGATAGTGTCGAAGTCTTACTGGCTTCAACTTCAGGGAATATTTCCGTTTATTCTCTCCCCCGTTTGGCATTAGCATACCTTCAATCTTATCTAAATTTGGCTTGTGATTTCTCTCTATGTTGTGTTGTTCTTTATCCTGAGTTGGTGCTGTTGATGTCAGACCTTCTTCTTCTTCTTCTTATGGCGCGACAGTCCGGGGGGGACCTGGGCCTCAACCAACATGCCTCT
>OX122886.1:12033257-12061384 GCA_944738645.1 Eristalinus sepulchralis
AAATTGTACCAAGAACGTACCTCCCGAAAAGACCAAGAGCCTTCCCATTCGTTTTCAATAACTTCCCAGATTCAGATTCTTCAATTTAAAGTTGACTGCCACGGTCTGAAACCATGCTGGATTCTTTCAGAGCACCAGAAAGCGATGCAAAGAAAACGAATCACCTACTACAAAAGTTCATTCCTAATGTCGAACTCTGTGCCGTTGGATGCTCTTAATTTCTGACTTATCTGGCCAACGACCAATAATGGGCTTGAGCTACAGCTGCTTCCATTTTCGACGTCCCTTCCCTCTCCCTTCTGCTTCCAGATGTAAAAACGAGGCTGTCTACCATCAGCTATCACTTTGCGGAACATTTCACATTCGCTTCCCAAGTCTGCTTGGGATTAGTTATGACACCCTTGGCGACACCTGTGGAGAAGGTGAAGATACTTCAGAGCACTCTCTCTGTTAATGTCGCGCCTTTGCTCTTATCAGGTGGCGTCTGCTTGGCGCTAAAAACTTAAGCTCTTTATCACAGAAGCGCCTGCTGGTTTTTCTTCGGAAGACCAAGACTCTTCGCTAAATGGAGGTTACTACGTGGTGGTACAATGGTCCACTTTTTGAGTCTGGAAGCTCCAGTGCTGTGTGTGCCAACTTCCAAGGAAAAAAAAGTAGTAGAGCTTTATATTCGTCCTTCGAATCAAAAGTTTCGACCCTAGCCGTCTCGACTGACCAAAATAACAGCTGTTGCCTAGAGTGATTCTGCTTCGAATCTCCATTAAGGTTTTTGTGGAGTTCACAAAGTTCCGAGGTAGACATTTTGACCTTTAGATTTATCCTTTCGATCAGTTTAACACAATAAGCTGTGTACAGCGTTAGCATCAAGACTCAGCTAGGTTTCGATTTTGGACACTGGACACAAGTGATCGGCTGTGTATCTGCTGTCAAAATCTACACATGCAAGGTGGTGAGGAAAATGCCCGAGCCGCTTGTAACCTGCAAAAGAGGCATAGTTTTAGTGAGCTTGGCGAGTGAGCCGGAATGTCTCAGTCAGTCAGTGACCGTCTTAAAGTTTCGATAGTGGGATTATACGGCCTTAAGAGCAGCTTCGCTGTCAATAAAAATGAGGGCATCATTGACCGATGCAGGGTTCTACTTGTGCCAAGACAGTGCCTCCCGAGTAGCCACAACTTAATCCTGGAACATAGTATTGGTATTTAGATGTGGGATGGGTAGACTCGTGTATGTTAGGAGTCCCTTTTGTCTTCGGTCATTCTTATGAACCAGTCCTTCAACCAAGAGTTGCTTTCAGCGATCATTATTGTGAAATGTTGATTCAGATTCTCTACACGTACTTTTGAGGCGAGATTTGTGGACTAAAAGAGGATACAGACCATTACCCAGTTATCCAGGATAGTAAGCGGAAAATAGTCTCGCTTATTAAGTTGCAACCAACAAGATCAAAGGAGGTGAATTGAGAATGAAAGAAAAAACTTGATTCGTACAGAGATAATCTTCGTCTTCTATTACCATTATTTGCGCACTAATGAGGATCTATCAGGTTGTTGATGAACGGTTTCAAGCGTTCACAAGCTCGTCGTCAAATTATGGGTTCCTTTAAGGTGATGACGTAAGACCCATATCATATCAGCATATCAGCGGCGGCTTCTTTGCTGGTTTCTTGACAACATTCCATTCTCCTTCAATTGTCAGCACAGGTGGCGTCGAAATTTGAGAGAATTTCTGGCAGACACGGTCGGCAAAGATCACAGCCATCTGTTGCGATTGTAGCTTTCCGACGTGAAACCGTTTCGGCCTGTGCCGACTCCGTTGCTCTCTCGATAACCGGGTTTATACAAGGAAATGATCCGAGTCGATGGAGGTACTTTGGAAGGTTCGGGGAGTACTGGAGGAGTGTCTGGCATCGATCGCAACGTGATCAGTCTTATTGACAGTGGATTGATCAGAGGATAGCCAGATTCCTTTATGGATGTTGAGGTTGGAAACTGGGTGCCGCCTACAAAGAGGTTGAGCCCCAAGGCGAAGTCCGCCAGCCTGAGTCTTGTAATGTTGAGCAGGCTGTCTTTCCCGATTATGCCAGCAAAGATGCCCTTTTTTCCCAGCTGAGCGTTGAAATCTCCAAGAACGATCTTGTTGTCGTAGCTGGGGCTTTGGTCGTCTCCAATGGCTAGAAAAAGATCTTCCTTAGCTGGTCATCTTTGTATGGTGGACATCCTTTTTTAGTCAAGTCCTCGGCAAGCTAGCTACATACCAACCGTAAGGAGATAGGTTGAAGGTATAAAAAATAAAAAGCATCAATTATAGGCAGTTCATATCATAACCGCATTTTTGAGGGAGTGTTTCCTTAAATATGGACACTCAAGTGCGCAATCGTTGTAATCAAGGGACGTTTGAGAATCTAGCCTCATAGTGGGCCAGAATAACAAGAATTAGCACTCCTGCATTTTTCTCTAACTTAAGTTACTCATACAGACACGATATAAGTAAGATGCCCTTAAACACACTACCAACTTGTAAGCTTACCTCTAGACTGATTCAAGCAGATGACTGATTACTGCAAAACTTCAAATAGTTACGACCAATAGATCATATTGCACACACAGTCATGGCCCGGAATATTTTTCAGTCGTATCAACTTAGACAATGCAACGATAACGATTGAAATGAAGTAGACTGAAAGGACTTCAACAATTTTGACGTGTCCAACTGGAGTGAACTGATGAAAGACACTGAGTGATCGAGGTTGAAGCCAAAAATCTTCACAGTTTGCGGTTGCAATAAGCATTCGTCGAATGTAAACTGAGGATTTATTGAAAACAATTAATTTCAATACTTCGAGTTGAATTTTAGCCATGAAACCATCAAAACTGGTCAATGACACAGGACCAAGTGAACCTTGAGAGAAGTGTGTTTCATGGCAAGTATGAAGGAGTTCAACAATGGTATGACACTTCAACAGTGGAGGACTCATCTGTAACGACATGCTCTAGCCAACTTGTCTGTGGCAATACAATCGAAAACTAGAACAGACACTCCTCTCCATTGCACATTACTTCCAGGACTTTATCAGAGGAGCTTCCAAAATGTTTCGTTTGTTTTTAAAACCACTTCCCCCTTCTTGATGCGCCAAGCAGGCGTTTTGTAATTCCGATTCCTTGAACATTCTCCAGTATTTTTCTTCTGTTTCCCGTGAAGAGCAAAAGCCATAAGAATTTAGTCCAATTACGAGTGCATTTCCCTCTTTAGCCCGTTATATTCCTTGATTCCCATCCACCCCGTTGCAAACAACTTTCTAAGCTGATCCCCCATTCATTCCGATAAATTAGATAATTACAAGGTCCATTCGGGACCTCTCGGAAGCGCACATTACAAAGTTGGTCTAATCCTCGAATCGAACCTGGTGGGGTAGGAGAGGTGGGAGAGGGGCAGGGAAAACAAACTTCTAACCATCTCACCATCGTTTGCTCCTAACTGCAGCATCAGAAAGTTTTCCTCGCTTCCTTCCGCACCCGTGCGCACACACACCCATTGCCTGTCGTCGCCCATCGCTCCAAATGAGAGCAGGAACTCCAATATCCTCCCGACAAACACAGCTCATCCCATTCACCACATACGCCCACAACCGAAAAAAAGAAGGGAAGGAAATAAATTGAAATATCCTGCTCCTTATTTGCAAGTGTCAGACTGTATTCCTTGCGGCAGGAAGAAGGCACAAATTAACACTTTTCTGTTTGCACTCATTAGGACCGCAAAAATTCCCACGGAGACTTAACATTAGCCCTGGCGCCCGGACACCACCACCAACAGCAGCAGCAGCAGCAGCTCCCACTGTGGAACGCGAAGCCGGAAAAGAGAAGCGTAAATCTGGAACAGAATCTTTCCGTGCCGCAAATTTTCTGAAACCGAGACCGAACATGAAGCATCAAAGGGAGGGGGGGGGGGGGCACAGATGTAGCACACACACATGCCGATGCCTTGTAAGATGATACCGCACCCCTGTGTGGGGGAGTGGGATTTTTCGAAGGGGCTACATGGCTCGTGTGTATTGATGGAGAATTGTCACTGTGCCTTCATTTGAGTTACTTGCTTATCAGGTTTCGATTGGATCACGATCCATGTTACTGTGTATCCGTACACCTTGGATACTTGCAAAACAAAGCCAACAAAAAAAAAGTGAAAGGAATCCACAGCAATCGTGGCATTCACATTCAGCATAAAAGCTGTTGCATAGGGTGTGGTGGGGTGGGTGGGGTAGGAGCCAAATTCAGCGTGTACGTTTTGGGGGTGGTTTTTCCCTCCTCCGCACATGGGGTAAGGATTACAGACACTTAAGCCGGTGACAGAAGTGCCTCCTTTATTGAAATTTTTCGCTTTCAGTTTGGGATTCCTTTTCAATTTGATTGAAGGAGATTTGGAAACTGTTTCAGCTGGTGACGGCTGTATTGAGATACTTTTTATTTTACCCAAGTCGCACTCAGATATCAGGATCGTATGCCAGCCGTTCGTCCTCGTCCTGCAACCACGTGGATTAAGTCATGTGGTGAGATAAGGATTTTCTTAAAGTTCAAGTACAGTTAATGTGATTTATTTGATAGCTGGGTATACTGCAGATGTTTCTTTTGATTTCAGATTTTTTTTTTTTTTTTGAAGCAGAGATTCTATTTAATTTGAGATGGATATAGACATCTGTGGGTTTTGTGAGTTTTTTGTCGTAATTTTTTGGTATTATTTTGCGGGTGTGTTCAGTGTTCATGGCGTTAATGTACAGACAAATCCCTGGAGAGAATCTTAAAGGACGGAGAGGAAAAATGGTCCTCTTCCATTCGTTTATCAGAATGTTAAAGCAGCGAATTTGGGGAATTTAAAATTTTTTGTTTAGATGTTGTCATGCGAAGCGTTTTATGATAGAGTGAGAAGACCTGTCGCCAAAAGAATTCGTCTACTGTGCAGGTATACTCTAGCAAATGCCTCTTGTAACCTCTTCCAACCATAACTGATGCCTTCACTAAGCTTCAAAAAACGGTTTGTCTCTGCTGTACAAGCGGCTTTTCTGGCACTCCTGGTTCTTTTATTAAAGCACTTTAAAACCGCCCCCTTCTTGATTCTCAGAGAAGAACAGGTGATCTTTTCTTCAACTTGACCTCACGCATCGCATCTCTTTTGACACCAGCCTCATGAATATGCCACCAACTGTGACGTACCGTACACTCAAGGTCGAGTCTCCCTCATCATTGGCGCTGGTCAGAATAAGGGCCAGGATAGGATTTCTAGTCGAAACTTTACGAATGGCTCCAATACCAATAAAATGTCGGGTTCTGAAGCTGTCGTGAAGGACAGAAGAACGCTGTTTTCCAAGCTATTCGATCTAAGTGGCCACGAAATATATTCTGCATTCAAAGCTGTGCTTAGCTTAGCTCCTTTAACCTTTAACCACTTCCTGGGCAGTTTGGGAATGCAAGTTTTATTCTAACTTGATAAGCAGTTGGAGTTCCCTCACGCTAGTTTGGGGTCCTGAGCAACCACGCATCAACCCTGATATACAAGGACCAGAGCGGGACCAGAGTCGAGTTGTCAGGCCGGTGACCCATGAAGAGTGAGAGCTTGAGCAAGTGCTGCCTTCCATCGCTGACGGTCCTGTGCACGCGCTTCCAGTCATCAAGGCCAAGCTGTCTTACGTCCGCGATGACTTGTTCCCTATACCGGAGGTTCGGTTCTCTTCTTCTCGAACCAGGAGGCTCAGATTCGAAGACCCTCTTCGCTGGAGCGTTGCTGTCCATGCATTCGATGTGTCCGAGCCATTGTTTGCCTTCCGGACTACATCCACATCCTGTTACAGCTCCTAGAGTTCGCGGTTATGTCTTCTCCCCCATTCACCTTCCTCGCAGACGGGACCATATATCCGACGGGGAATTTTTCTTTCGAATGCACCAAGAATCAGTTCTGCAGATTTGCTTATTGTCCAGCTCTTAGCTCCATAAAGCAGGACTGGCAGTATAAGGGTCTTGTACAGCATGAATTTGGTCCTTCGACTCAGGAGTTTTGACCCCAGTTGTTTCAACAAACCGTAGTAGCATCGGTTGCCAAGGGTGGTTCTACGTCGGATCTCCACTGTGATGTCATTTGTGGAGTTAACGTTTGCCCCGAGGTAGACAAACTCCCTTACTACCTCAAAATTATAGTTGTCCATTGTTACATTTTGTACTAGGTGGTGTGCAACGGAACGTTTCTTAGTCGACAGCATATACATTGTTTTCCCCTCGTTGATCTTAAGACCAGCTCGCTTCGCCTCTTCTTCAATTGCCGCAAAAGCCTCCGTTACGGCACGTTTGGAAAACGCGCGACGATATCGATGTCGTCCGCGTATCCCAACAGCTGTACTGTTTTGTAGAAGATAGTGCCTTCCGTGTTTACCTTGGCCCGCCGCACTATCTTCTCCAGTACCAAATTGAAGAAGTCACACGACA
The DNA here is from genome assembly GCA_944738645.1 of Eristalinus sepulchralis. Lineage (NCBI taxonomy): Eukaryota > Metazoa > Arthropoda > Insecta > Diptera > Syrphidae > Eristalinus > Eristalinus sepulchralis. Next base: position 12,039,725 of record OX122886.1, read on the forward strand.
ACGCATCTCCTTGCCGAAATTCGGTGCAGGTTTCAAACAGCTCAGATGTCCTCGAGCCAAACTGCACGGTGCATCGAGTATTTGTTAGCGTGGTGCGACACAACCGGATCAGTTTTCCCGGGATCCCGAATTCCCCCATTGTCTAGAAAAGTTCGTTGCGATGAATGCTGTCGTATGCGGCTTTGAAGCCGATAAACAAATGGTGCGTATCGATTTCAAACTCTAGTAGGATCGCCTTTTTTGTGGATTCAGTAATTAGGTCTGGACCTATAGCAAACTAAATCGTAAGCGGAATGGCTCTCCACGATACAGACAAAATATGTATGCTCCCTGACATCTGGAAATTCGGTGCACTCTTGTCATGTCCTAACATAAAAGACTCCAGAGAGCTTATTGTCATACACACGGGCCACTAAACTTGCTAGAAAGTCCTGAGTAAGCTACGGGTAAAGAAATCCTGTCATCAAGGCATTTCCATTGCTTGAGTCAGGTGGTAGGTTTTTGGTGCTGACGTCATCAGATCTTATTATGAAATCTCATTTTCGCCGGAGTCCTTGCAGGATTTTTTAATAATTGAGTGGCACTACAGCCCACAAGGAACCAGAGCTTCTACAACAACTACTCGTGATGTGCGTGCTACTGTTCTCTCACGAGTAGAAGGGACCCACAGTTTATTGTCGACTCCGAACGGCGCAATTTGAAAAGTTTTTCATAGGACAATTTATACTCTCTGAGTGTTGTCAGCAACTGGAAAGAGGTGGTGCTGTGGTCCATTGTAGCGCGTGCTGTTTGGCATGTGGCACCGTCAAGTCAAGCTCTTGCATTTGGGGCAAAAACAATTGGATATCATCTCAGGTAGCCCTCACCATTCACAATAAAGTTACGATTCGAATCATCTTTGAAGCAGTACGGTCCAATGATGGCACCAGCCCATAAACCGCACCAAACTGTGAATTTTTTTGGATTGCATTGGAAGCTCTCGCAATGCTTCTGGCTGATATTCCCTCCAAAACCGACAAGTCTGCTTATTTACATACCCATTGAGCCAAAAATGAGCTTCGTCGCTAAAGAATTTTTCGGTAAAAAAGTGGATCCGCGGCCAAGCATCCAAGAGCCCATTCCGAAAAAAATTTTACGTTGCGGTAGGTCGTTTCAATTCTCGCACCAGCTGTATTTGGAAAGGCATCACACTTAAATCCTTCCGCAAAATGTTCCAAGTTGTTGAGTAACAGAGGCCCAATTGCTGCGAACGGCGACGAATCTATAATTGATGGTCACCATTAATATTTTCTTCAGTTCACACTCTACGTAAGCGCGTTGGTGCTTTAACGTCCAACAATGTAAATGTGGTGCGAAACTTAGTCACAGTAGCCCGAATAGCCGCTTCAGTGGGTCGATTAAATTCACCACAAAATGGAAGAAGCGCGCGATGAACTTTCTTAACAGAGCACGTATGAAATTCAATAATTTACAACCTTTGTTCGTTTGTTAGATGATTCATGGTTAAATTATAGACCAAACTAAAAATGGTTGACAGTGAAACAAAATACGAAACGTGCTACAGCTGTTTAAGCCAGTGTTGCCAAAAAGATAATAGCTTAAAAATCACCCTTTACAAGTTAAAGGACAGAGTGGGCACAGTAAAGCCTCCACGGACTCACTGCTTAAGAAGGCTTGGTCATGTAAAGCGAATGGATGACACAGCTCCTACCCAAGGAGTTGTCGAATCCAAACCATTGGATAGAAAATATGATGGAGGACGTCCTAGTGAAAGATGGCGTATTTTTCGCATCAAGTGTGTGATGTGGACATTCTGATGGACACAGGGAATGCAACGACTTTTCCTTCCGAGAGCATATGTACCTCATTTGGCATGCTCTTGCAACCAATGGAAATGATTGACGCCTGCAGAAGGAATATGAGAAATTTGCTTAAAGGGTCCTCTAACTTGAAGTGCGATTGAACCTTTGCATCAACGGATAGTAGCACTTCTGTTTAGAAGTGGCCTTTCTTCTAAAATTCTTAAATGTAAAGTTAGTTGTGTCCTTAGACTGTAGTCTCGAAAAGATTCTCATTGTGTTAAAATTACCAACGACAACTTCAAATCTTGACCAAGTTTCTGCCCTACAGACTTCCCTTCTACCAAAGCACTGTGCCAACAGGCCACCAGTTCCTGAATTAAACTTTGCGTCCTCAAGTATATTGATTTGCATCTCCGCCCCACCCCACCACCCCACCAACATCACAACAAATAAAATGTTCTTGTGCCACATTCCTTTGATTAGACCTTCAAGCCCGAATCCTATAATTTTAGGGCTCAGTCAAAGCGCTTTGTTATCAGGTCATTAACTTTTGTTTCATAAATACGACTTTCCTCGTGTCGGCTGAGGGGCCGAGGAATGCATTATTAATTGAATTCAACCATCGTGAGTCGATAGAACGCAGTTATAACCCTTAAGGAACCGTTTGAGGAAAAACTGAAGAAATCAATAAATCAACAAATAGGTGAGATGGGCAGGGGAGTTGTTGTTCTCACGAGTCGACTCCTGAATAATTCTTGTGATAAGCGTCGTTGAAAATTGTTGGCATTTGTGGAGGCTATGTATTTCACTGTTGGCCAAGCGATTTCGTTTGCCGCAGTAGCAACGGCCTTTGTGGCGCACTTTGAGTTCGGTTCTCATGGTTGCCTGCGATTTAATCTGACATTTATCAAAATTTTATTTTAACCGTTTTTTTCTCAGATTTGTGTGGAGGATAAGTCGAAGGTTATTTGTGGTGGTGAGTGGAAGGTTTATGATTAACCTTCAGATCAAAGGCTATCAAGTAGATTTCCTGCGAACGGAGCATGGATTACCGTCAAGGAAAGACAATCATCCAAGAAATGATAGAAGTAACGAGCGAATTGTAAGTAACTAAAGGGTTTTAAAATAGGGACTTGACGCCTTTGAAATTTTACTGTGAGCCTAACCTATCATCAACCAGTCACTGTCGATTTAAACGTCCGCGAACGAGCAACGTCTGCAAATTATAAAAATTTTCTACGCAAATTCGAAGTCTCTGACCACAACTTGAAGAGCGTTTGCTCCAACGGTTGGTTTCAACTCAAGCCGAAGTTGGTCAGGAAAGTCATCAATAGACCAGTTCTAGATCCTGCCTGTCGTAGTGTGTGAACACCCGAAACCGTTCGTCAGAGAAGTCCACCATCGACCAAAGCTTCACACTATCGCAGATCCTGGAAAAGACCCAAGAATTGCAAATCGACACTCACCACCTATTCGTCGACTTTAAGGCCACGTATGACAGTGTGCATAGAGACGAGCTGTACAGTGCCATGTCTAGTTTTGGCATTCCCACCAAAATCGACAGACTGTGTAGGACGACGACGCAGGACCCTCGCTGCTCCATCTAGGTCGGTAACGAACGCATAGAGACCTTCAATGTCAAGAAGGGCATTCGACAAGACGACGCGCTGTGACTTCTTCAACATCATTCTTGAGAATATGGTGCGTAACTCCTAAGTCAATGCCAGAGGCACGATCTTCCAAAAGTCAGTTCAACTGCTAGCCTATGCCGACGACATTGACGTAATTGGATGAACAGCCATCACTAAGGCGGGCTCCGTCGTTAGTCTTCGAGTGACGACTCTATCTCTAACGACTACACTGACTTTATATAAGAGCGTGATCACCTCAGTCCTCCTTTACGGCGCGAAAACTTGGAAGCGACTTAAAGTGGATGAGGAAGACTTTTCGAAAAAAGTTCTCCTTGCGATTTTTGGTTCTATATGCATTAGTGGCGTCTTGAGGAGAAAATTCAACGGCGAACTATATAGGATGTACAGCGGCATCTGGTTAAGCGATTTCGGGTTAAGATGTCTAGGCCATATAAAGCGTATGAACACCACTGTTCCGGTCCAAAACGTCTTCGAATCCGAGACAGTGGAAAAAAGCAAAAGAGGACGGTATAGGTTTAGATGACGCAGCCTGGAGGCAGCTGTTGACAGATGGTGCTAGCTGGAGAGGTATAGTGGGTAAGGATCAGGTCCACCCTGTAGCGCCATGGAAGGAAAAAGGACTCTCGCTCTAGCACACACACAATAACAAGTTTAGTGGATTTAATTGAGTCTACATGTCCGTTGTGGAACGTTGCCGCGTCAAAGAGACAACGGGTTGGACGAAGGGCCGAAATGGTCAAAGTGGCTGCCATTCAGGTGTCCGTAGGAAGCTACCGAAATTAGCCAAATAAACGGCGTTTTAAAAAATTGGGCATCGCTCAGACTATATTATGGCGTTTTATGTGAAAGGATCTCGGTTCATATCCATACAAGATCAAGCTGACTCAAGAATTGAATCGGATGGACCATTTGAAGTGACATACGTTCTCCGCTTGGGCTCTGGAGATAATGCGCCACGATGAGAAGGAATTTCATTGCTCATTTTTAGCTCAATGGACTCATCTATAAGCAAAAAGTGCGTATTTGCTCGGATGCAAGTCTACATGGCCTTTATGAATCACCACATCATTCACAGAGGCTTGCATGCCGACTGTGTTATTGGGTCATATTACGACCGTCACGTTACGCGTTAACGCGCCCTAATTGCCTGTTATTTTAGCCACTAATTGGAGATTTGGACTTGGACGACACCTGGTTTCAACAGGATGAAACCACAAGCCACACAGAACATGTAACAATCGATTTATTGAGAAGCAAGTATGGCCAGTCGATTGCCCGGTCTCATTCCCGCGATTTCACGCCGCTGTGAGACCGAGTCATCGGATTATGATCAAAACGTCGATGACGTTGAGCTCAGGACCAACGTTGAATGCGTACTAGCAGCCATTTCAGCCGAAATATATGGCCGATTCGTCCATGGAATCGACCGCTGTAAACGTGTCCGCTGTCGCCATATGAGCGAAGTCTATATTCATTCACAAGTAATTTGAAGGTTTTTCAAGACGATAAAAGTTATTAAGTCCTTATTGGAAAACCGTTTTTTTAGCTTGAGCAATCACCGCGCTGAACTGGTTAACTCCAATGAATCCTCTACAGCCAACAACTCGATTCAAATCTCCACAATAATGACCCATTATAGTACACTCCTGAGAGAAGAAAACGATCGATTGTGCAAGAAGTAAGTTAATGACCTCTCAACCGCTGTAATAAGTGAAAATTGTTTTCATTAAAATGACAAAGAGGAAATCTGCTCTAGGTGGACGGTGCGCCTCCTGGTGGTTTCCCACTTACAGCAGTGTGAGGAATTTCATTATGTGATTTAGGAAGAAATTCCTTATGATTTCGAAAACAATTTTTTGTATGTTTTCCGTTCCGCGCTTTGAAAGGTATTCAATTACTCAGCCTCTCAAAAATGCGGAGTGTGTGGTGAATTCATTCGATAAATTCCAACATCTGCGTTATGTAGGATAAGAGTGTGCTCACAGGGCAGCAAACGCTTTTGTCTGATTATGGCTTCTTACAAAGCAATCAATTCTCGAATAGCATTGACTTTGAATAGGAAGCGGTAGCTAGTATGTCGCGGCAGGAAGAAGTTCGCGTTTTGAGGTGTGGGTTGGAGTTGTACCCACTTGCTGTGGAATTGGGACAAGAAGGGATTGTTGTTGTTCAAGACGCTTCTGGAAGGCCTTGGACGGTGCGTTTAAGGCAGTATTTAACTGAGTTCACAGAGGTGTCTTGAGTTTCATCAATGTGCGGCGCAATATTTTTAAGGTTTCGTTTTGAAAGAATGAAACTTTGATCTGGGTTCAGTATGTCTATCCGTCATGTGGGCTCTCTTTACATTTCCTTAACATACGAGTATGAAGAGATTTCCATGAAATTTTTGATAAAGATGCATACTTAGCGATCAATGTTTATGCACACGAACTTAATTTTTGGGCATATTTTGGTATGACTCCCGTAAATAAGAAGTGGGAGCAAACTCGTTAGATAAGTCATTCCCTGACATGAGATGTGCAGTGACTCTCAAAATTGATCACGCTTTTCCGGAGAGTATGTCTTTGAGTTCGGGCTATGTTCTTGTTTCGGTCTCAGGGGAGTGTAATTTTTAACATTTTATTTATTCAAAATACAACCCATTAATGTCTTCAACGGTGATTTAGGGTTCATCAACTCAGAAGGGTTGATTTTTTCTATGCTTAAAATTTTTCAAAGGTTTTTCTACTCTCGCTCTGTTTCGGAACAACCTCTGCCGACAACAGAACGCCAAGCTGCGTCAAAGCTGATAGTTCGTTGAACACGATGTCAAATACGACGCTTGCCTTGGACGCCTCAGAATATCAACAACCAAAGAAAATTTTGAGAAAGTGAAGAAAATTGTGGAGAATCGTCGTTATCACTATTCGAGAAGTTGGTGAAGATGTCGGCGTTTTGGTTGGCTCATGCCAGGCATAAAGCGCGTGGCAGTGAAGTTCGTTCCAAAGTTGCTAAATATTGAGTTAATTTTTTCGTCACAATCAACACCAAAATCATGCCTCGGCTTATGTATTCACCAGATTTGCCTTTTTCTGTCTTTTTCCAGTTCCTAGGATTGAAGAGACCCATGAAAGGACGGCATTGTGCTATGAATGAGTTGATACAAACCGAAACGCTGAGAGAATTGAGGTGATTGGGGAGTTTTGAGACGGATTGAGAGAAATTCTAATTCTCCTTATTTTTTGAACACTACTTACTTATTAAAAAAATATTATTTTAATTTCAAAAAAAAGATCGTATTCTGGTCCTAAATCATCAGAAATGCCGACAGGTACCAATTCACCCTGAAATCGGTTGCCCTTCGACCAATGACGAGATCACAAGACGAGCTCTAGATTGGAATCAACAAGGAAGGCAGACGTGGTAGGCCATCTAAGGTTAGGTGCGCACTTGTGTTTATTTATCGCAGCGATGGAAAAATCGCGGTCCCAACAAATATATCCACTCACGCACTTGTTTTTTTCTGTAGCGCAATTATTCAGACGAAAAAAATTGGAGCCCACAGTTTAAGCCGCAAGACCTCAATCGTCCATGGCCCATTTAAATTTGCGGCAAAAAAAGTCTATAAAATGGGGCTTAAAGCATTTTTTTAATCCCTGCCATTATAAGTCGCGAAACTGAGGGAGACCTAGGTTAAGGTGGCGCACACAAGTGGAGAAGGGCCTCAGCCAACTTGTAGTGCGTAGCTGGAAGCAGCTTGCGAAAGATCGTGCTGACTGGAGACACGTATTGGTTGAGGCCCAGGACTACCATGGAATGTAGCGCCACAAGAAGAAGGTTATAAATTGCATTCATGTTTAAAAAAATATGTTCAATTTTTGCGACTTAATTAAGATCCGATTAAAATCAGAAGTGCGACCAGCACCTACAGAGCTTTCCGACAACGATTTTTAAGTCGCAGAAATGGAAGACTTTGTATTGCGTGGATGTTTAATTTTATCTTGCGACAATCGTTTTGCCGAGAAATTGAAAAAAGTCGTAGGGCTTAAATTGTGGCGATTATGAGGCGTCATGTGAGCTCGTTGACATTGAAAGTTGTGTCTATTTTTTGCCAGTGAATAATCTTGCGCGTCAAGCCTACCACCTGGAAGCGACTACTTGAATCAAAAGTTCAACAATCCTGTCCACAGATAGAATTCCTAGATCTTGATTAATCCAATTAAAACTTGTTTATTGAGGCCGTATACTCCACCTAGGCACCAATGGCCTACTCCTATAAATGAGAAGAAAATTCAAACCAAACAAGGACTCTGCCGTCGTTTTTGTTTGAATAGGAACAAAAAATCAAGACTACACAGTCCGATAAGCATAAGGTTATCCGTAATCCGCGTGTGGGTTGCTTAACGATCCAATTAAGTGCCTCGCTCTCTGTAAAAATGTACCTATTTCGTCCCTCAACAGTCTGGTGGGCGTATCGATTAAGTTGCTCTTCACCTACACACAGGACTCATGTTTCGATTATGAGCCTTAAACTAAACGCTTCTGTGTTTGTTTTCATTTTTAACAGCACCACCTCACTCGCATCGCGAACTGACAGAACCGTCAAGTAATGCCTCCACGGCTGCTCGTCATTTGGTAGACGCATAAAAATTGTTTCTACTCAAGTGGATGTTGTTGAAGGTAGACGATAATTTTTAATGAGCTCAAATGAGTCAAGTCTATGAATTGATGCAAAACAACGTGGTTGATCGAACGCTCCTGGAAGAGGGGTGGTTTCCTGGAAAATGCTTAAGCCGTGAGCGAAACAGAAATATGCTGTGCTTGTGGGGGCGATGTTTCTGTGATTGGGAATGTCATTCCCACACTGGATTGCGTGTAAATATAGGCCACGTCAATTCCGCTGTAAACACTTTGGCAGTTTATTAGTTTTAATTGGTTAACATTTGTCTCTAGTTTATTGGGATTTGTTTCCATAACGAGGTGCAGGTGGAGGGTGGTGTCCTATTCATAGACCAAGTTGAGATTTGAAGTGACATTGGTCTAGCCAGAGTGACTGGCAATGACAGAAAAAGGAGACGGGAATACGTGGAGTTTGAAAAATATTGGTATCATAATAACGATTGCAGGAAAGTTGGGGAAATTATTTGGGATCGTATGGCACTTAGCTCTTTCCTGAAAGTTGATTCCACATTCCTCCTTCACCATTTGAAGATACACAACGAGTAGTAGATAGCAAACGAAACAGATTAAGAGAATCTTATCGGGATGTGGATGTTGTTTTGAAGTGGGTAAATTAGGGTTGAGATAGGGGAGGTATATGTTCAAACTGAACAGGAGCTGGAACTGTCGTCCAACTCGTATGCCTAACTGCTCGGACTCTCTGGTTATAAAAAGCAGAAGAAATTTATTGTGAAAAAGTGAATCCAATTGGGCAATGATGGAGTCGTTGGTATGTAAGATCCATATGTGAGAGACCCATTTACTGAAAAAACGAAAGAATCTCGAAATCCAAGATCCCAAAATGCCAAATATTCCAAAAAACGAGAAATCCCAAAATGCCTTAAAGGCTGAAATTCAAAAAATCAGAAATATCTCGAAAGGGCAAAAATCCTAAGACAATTTAAAATGAAAGTTAGCCTTTTACGAATACAGAGTCTACGCCAAAGCCCAAAACTATTCCAAGCAGGGGATTTGCTGAAGGGCAGCATGCTTTCGCATATCTACCAATTCAGCCAATGTCACTAAATTTCAGTTTCAGACCAGAATTTTCCGGTATTTAGGACATTTTGGGATTCTTGGCGTTTTGTAACATTTCAAAATGTTTGCCAATTCGAAAGGTTGTACTACATGTTTAGGTCTTGCCACAAACCCTTTCCAAAAGAAGTTACTTAGAAAGTTAGGCCCTAGCTCCTCATGACTCACAGCGGCATGGAATGAACGTATCAGAACTAAATGCGATTCACGGGTCTTGTCGAAAGTACTCCAGATGTTTCATCCTACAGGCAATGAGGAATTTTTTATGTTTTTTTGTTCATGCGTTCGATGTGGCCAAGCCATTGTAGTCGTTGGTTTTTTTACCTTTCGGCCTACAACGCCGTCTTGGTTCAGTTCATGCACTTCAGGGTGTTGCATTCTTTCCTTTCATATATCCAACGTAGAGTGTGTCTTTCGAAGGAAACAAGTATCAGTGGCTCTGTGTTGCAGAACTGATAGGAAATGTGTTTTATAATGGCTAATTTTGGTCCTTCGAGTCATGAGTTTTCAGCCCAGTTGTTTCAACAGGTCGGTGTAGTGGCTGTTGTCAGGGACGATTCTACATCGGGTCTCCATTAGGATGTCATTTTTGGAGTTCACTTTTGCCCGGAGGTAGACACGCTTCTTACTTAGTCAAAATTGTATGTTAGCTGTCGATAGTAACGTTTCGGCCGTAAAGCGGGATTGATTGGTTCTTGCTCGACAGCATATATTTGGTCTTACCACCAATACCACTAAGACCAAATCGTTTCGTTATCTTTAAACAACCGTAAAAGCTTCCATGACTGCGGGTTGGAAATGCTTGATGGTATCAGTGTCATTTGCGCATACCAACAGATGGACTGACCAGTTGATTTCGCGGTAGTGCCTTCCTTGCCTCCTTCCTTGAAGAAATCACACGTCAGCGTATCACTTTGCCGCAAATCCGCTTCAAGTTTCAAATTGCCCGAATTCGCATCGGATAGGTGTCATCGTGGTGCAACAAAACCTGATCAGTTCTCCTGGGATCCTAAATTCGGCCATCGCGAAGCTCAACATGATATATGCTTTCGTTTGCGGCAGCCTTGAAGAGCTCCGAAGGTTAGACATATGTCATTCTTAGCCAATATCTTCTGATTTTTCCGGCTGTTGGAAATACTGCCTAACAAGGTCTACCATTACCAGCTCATCGGTATAAAAAGCATTTACACAAAGCTGCTGTTCTTAATTTGTTCTAGTAACCTTATGTGGGGTATTTGTGGAGGAAGAATTTTGACATGTGACAATGGATCTATAAGTAAGGTACAACGTTCTTAATTGAAAAAAAAAATCTTAACACTGTTTTCAAAGGCCAATGCCATCATCTTTAACTGACACGTCATTGACAAAACACTCAAGCCTCCCTCAGGTTCTATCAGTCATGGGTGTATCTTAGATGTACTCAAACTGATTTCATGCGTCCAATCCTCAATTTTAAGGGACCTTTAAAAATGTAATTTTGTTATCGCGGTGGGAGCAGAATCTCTTGAGAGAAGGTCTTGGATGTCAATATAATAATGAATGGCATAACAGCCCACACGGGACAAGGTCCTAGATTCTATAACAACTACTCGCGTTGTGCGTGCTACTGTTCTCACACGAGTAGAATTTTTTGCCGACTGCGAACGGCAAGATTTAAGAAGCTTTCTATAGACAATGGATACTCCTTGAATGTTGTCAGCAGCTCAAAAGAGGTAGTGCCGTGAAGAAATGCGAGATGTCCCGTCCGGGAATCGAACCTAAACTTTCTGCGTGATGGTCGACGCACATACCACTACGCTACGGCGACCACGCAAGTCTATAAGGCAGACAAAATCATATATAGAATGGTTAACACCATGGCAAAAATAGAACCATTTTTTATTTCAGTTTGACGAAAGCGATCACAGGACATGGCTGCTTCATAACGGATAAGGCGACATTTGGATCTATAAAGGTCTTTAGGAATACTACAGCTACGTTAGACGCTTCGGAAGCCAAAATTTCTCGTGTTATTTGCAAAGTCCCAGTCGCTATGCTCCAACGAGTTGCCCACAATATCACCTTCAAAAAGTAAATGTCAAGACATTCCCCGTTAAAATCTAGTTAGCATTTCAAACTAACTTTTAAATTTCCGTGTTTTATTTTACAGTATAAATCTAACCACACGTTGAACCACTTTTTAAATATTTTGACTGAACATTTTACACAGATAAAAGTGAGAGGAGCTCAACTTTCATATAAGAAACTATAATAAAAATTTATGTTTTCCAGCATCAAGTGTAAAAATGTGTCTTCTCATTAAAAGGCCTCGATCTTCCCGGCTAACATCTTACACATAACTCTAAGAAACCGAAGGTTCGCTAGGAACTAACGAACATATTTGAAATCTCACTCGTCACCCATCACTTGACACAACATAGTTAGCTCTTAAAAAGAGTAGCATAATTTGGATCTACGAGCTCTGTTGAAAAAATAAATAAGAACTTTCAAATTTGGCCGGCTACGTACATTCGAATATCGATTTTGTTTGTTTTTTGTTATGTTGGCGCACTCGTCTCGAACATATGCTTACAGTTTCAGCTACATACCATATTTAATTTCTGTGTGAGTGGCATAGACGTTAGACGTATTTGCGTGTTCTGCAATTTCAAAAAATATGGTTCAAGGCATTTGCATTAAAATTTGTGTAAAAAATGGACCACTGTGCTCAAGACCACAGTGGCATATGGTGAGTCAAAGAAATGCTTAGAAGTGGTACAACCTTTTCAAAGAGGGTCGAGAAGATGTGAATGATGACTCTCGCCCGGACGCCCCAGCACATCAACGACCGATGAAATGATGAGAAAGTGAAAAAAATTCTTTTGAAGCGTCGTCGAATCACTATTAGAGAAGTTTCTGAAGATGTCGACATACCGGTTGGCTTATGTCATGCATTTTTTGTTTTTAAATTTTGGGCATGAAGCTTGTGGCAGTGAAGTTCGGTACAAAATTCTTGAAAGTCGCATGAGCACAGTTCAGGAATTGAATTACGTCAACGGCGATCCACCACATTACCCAGATTTGGCCCCCTGAGAATTTTTTCCGTACCCAGTACTGAGGAGACCCATAAAAGGACGATGTTTTGTGACGATTAAGGATATACAAACCGAATCCCTGAGAGAACTCAAGGGCATACCAAAAAGTGCAAATCAGAACTGCCTCGTAGATTGGGGGGATTGGGGCTGCAACTCTGAGGGTTACAAAATAGAAATTGATGAATAAATAAAAATTTTCATTCTTCTTTGGACAGAGCTTGTATTAGCTCGAAGTCATGCAATTCAGTAAATAGGTGTCAAAAAGGCTGGTCACCGCAGTGTAGTGGGTATGTCTGTCGACCCAAGTGCCGAAGGTCTAGGTTCGATTCCCGGACGGGACACCTCGAATTTTTTCACGATACCACCTCTTTTGAGTTGCTGACAACACTTAAAGAATATCAATTGTCTATAAAAAGTTTCTGTTCAGGTTCGCAAAAAACTGAAGGTCCTTTCTACTCATAAGAGAACAGTAGCACGCACAACGCGAGTGGTTGTTGTAGAAGCTAGGCCCTGGTCCCTTGTGGGCTGCAGTGCCTCTTAATTATTAGTATTATATTTTTAGGTATGAAAAAGAAAAACCAATAAATTAATATTGTCTAAGACTGGTAGAGGCAGGAATACTGGTCACACTCGAGGACCCACTCATAGAAAAATTCAATCAAAAAACAATCGAGAGTGTAAGTGTGTCTCGAGTGATCGAAAATAACGTAAGTGGTTCTAAGAAACGTGTGTCGCCGCCTAATTGACTTTCTGTCATATTAATAAATTCAATCTTTAGTCACAAATGCAGTGACATATCTGTTTACAGAATTGTATGTAGCTGCAACGAGTAAGGCTCTTAAATCAGAGAATCTACCCATGCCTCCCTCATGCATTCTAAAAAAAAAATAACACTCCTGTCACTCGAAATAGAACTTTCAAAGTAATGTCCCAATGGCGAGGTCAATAGGCAATCCAACATCCATTCCCACTAAAAATTCCACACGCCGCCCCATCAAAAAAAAAAATGCTGCCCAACCAAAGCCAATTGATGCCTTTTTTCTCCGTTAAAATATCAGATTCAAAAGCACAACAAAAAAACAAAAAAGAGGAATGTATTCATCTTCACTCATATGAATGGAACTCTTACCAAAATGTGACATATCCTGTTCATCAGAATTGTTCGGCTCGCAGCAGCCCCAATGTATCAATCCAACAATATTGATGACTCCCATCAAATGAAGTATATCCTTGCGTTTCAGTTTTATTCGCGTCATTTTTCTTCACTTCACCAACACCAGCACAAGAGCAACAACAACAACAACAAGAAAAACGGAAAAAAATGCGCGGAAAAAAAACGAAACTCAAAATTTTCTTCTTTTTTTGTTACCACACATCCGCAACAACAGCACCCATGTCTTGCATTATTTCATTTTTCACACTTGTACACAGCCGAGACAAACACAAATCCTTTTCATTGTTGATGTCTACTCGGGATGCTGGGATTAGAGGGAACGGTGTGCTGTCACCACACCGCACAACCGTGAAATGGGCACAAAGTGATGCGAAAAGAAACAATTGTATCTGTGTGGGGAGAGGGTAGATTTAACGGAGGGGAAAGAGAAGAATAGAAATTATTAAATCATTCAATGGCTATGAAATAAACAATCAAATGGTCAGATGAGACAGGGAGAGAAGAGAGGGGAAAAATGAGGACAAGCAACATATTTGCACTCTCGTTTATCTTTTATGACATCGGTCCACCGCGGCTAACACCGCCATCACCATCATCTTCATCGACATCATTCTGCGGCCACCGCACACCACAATCACCCTGAGCTAACCCGAACACCCACAACCGCAGGAAATATGCACAGGAGATACAAGGATTCGGTTGTAGCACGTCGCACTTGAATATTTTTCCTTTTGTTGTGCTGTTCGTCGTTTGACGGCTGTGAGTAGTAAATTCGGCACTCGACGCCACAATGAGGATACAAGAGAGATAGGTAACTGCTTCAATTGTCACCTCAATTGTTTGCCCGTCGAATGGGTGGGATGGATCCGGTGGAGGGACGGGGGAAAAAGTGCGCTCTGGGCACTGATATCGCTTTGCTCTTTGTTCGAGTGAAGCAATAAAAGAGCGAAGCGTGGTGGGGTTGCTTATGCCAGTGACCCTAAGTCAACACTTCTTCCGATTGTCATCCTCCAAGTGCGGAGTGCGGTGGAGGAGGGGAGGAAGGTTATGTACCTTAGGTCAACAAAGGGTCGAGATTGACCATAATGACAGTGTTAACAGATGTTGTGCATTGAATTACAAAGGGATTCTCTGTCACTCCGTTGATAAGCTTAATGAATATCCTTTCTTTTCCTTCTCCTCAGACAACGGTGCGGAGAGGGGGGAGGGGGTGTGGTGCCGCTAGATAAAGTCAGTTATCATACGGGTTAGATATTTATTATCCTTCAAATCCTTGTCACTTCAATATCATTCAGGGAAAACTCTTTCGTTTTTCATTTTATTTTTCACCTCCGCCGCAACGGCTTTGTTTTGTTATCAAACCGAAGGAATCACTAAATTACGGGTGTCACGCGACGCTGTTATGCCTTTTGTTACGTATTCGCACTGCGGTCTACGGAATTGGCGCACCACACACCACCACTTTGCCGCTGTTGCTGTTGATTGCTGTTATCCTGTCTGACTTTATTGCGGCAGTTGCATGCAAAAAACAAAAAAAAAAACCAAAAAGGACGAACAAAACAAGTCAGGAGTCAAGCAGAAAAAAAAAAATTGATAATGACCGGGACTGTTAGTGGCAGGCGCTATTCAGTTATAAACAAGTACCGATTACATTCGAGGACTTGCACAATAGGAGAACGCAACCAGCCCACTTAACACTGTGTCACCGCGAGACGACCTACTTCCTTGACTTTGGAACAGATTTCACTGTTCAGCACAGTGTTCGCACGCTTCACAACTCAGCACTCATTCACTGAGCACTGCGGCTCTAAGTGTGTTTCACGAAACGACAGAATTCGTCAGAACAGATGCGGCAGGAGCCAGCGCGACCACAATCGGCAAAAGTTAAGACCAAACTAACTAATTTACTTAAGGCACGCACTGATTATACAAGGATCACGAGGATATAGCATTTTCCACGGTGTACTGCTTGCGGTGCAGCTGTTTGCCTGGAAAGAGTCCTGCCAGCCGAAGAGTCGACATGCGCAGATCGGTTTTAGTACACAAACCGTCCTCTCTTGCACGGAGAAGAGAATGTTCCTTCTCTTCTTCCGCGGCTTGGTCCTGTCAAAATTCATATGCACTGACCATCAATCTTCAGAAACAAACATCCCCCACCGTCCTTAAGGGCGAGCAAAAGAAAAAAAAAAACACAAGAACGAGATAAACTTCAGGCGGCCGGCAGTTTGCCAAGAATCGTTGACCCGACTGAATGTGGCATTCATCATTGGAAGGTCCAGGGTGCAGCTCAAGCGTGAAACTGCTTATAGAGCTTTCGGCACGATGTAAATTTTCTTGCCACACTCCACCGCCGTCGTCAATGACGGCGACGATGGCTCGATGATGTGTTGGTGGCGATGATTTGCGATGATTTGCGATTACCGCATGCGGTTTATTGCCGAATAATGATTGTGAGGCAATGAATTTTATGGATACAACAATCTGCAGCCTAAAGTATCTGAATGAATGTATTTGTATGAATTTCGTTCTTGTAGTTTGGTGGGGTGTGAGAGTGCTTTGGCAAGACGATCCCTTCGGCGGGTATTTATGGATAATTTTAATGGAGCCGAGAACTGCAGATGTGATGTATCTCTGCAGTTAATTGAAGCGAATGAAAGGAGAGAACGTTTTAAGTGACTTCTTGATGCACAATTCAAGCAACCTAATTGGTGTTCGGCTTTGCCCCCAACTGGAAAAGTGCATAGTTCATGAGATTTTAATGTTTCCTCATTTCTCTCGGAGATTAAATGTCCTTGTACTTAGTCCTTTCAGTTTAGGGAAAAAGATTTGAGGGGGAATTGAAGAGCTAGAGAAGGCGAACTTTCTAGAGTGACGAGATGTCATGTTTATTCCATTTAATTGAAACTAGTGGTCTGTACAATTTTGTTATGGACCTGACTGTGTACACAGACTTTGCACTTTCTGATTTGATCGTTGACTTAAATCTTTAAGGTGGAATCTGTGGGTAGTATGCGAGGTTAAGAAAAAAAAAAATAGTTTTCAAAAGAGCGTGGTCGCCGTGGCGCAGTGGTAAGTGCGGCGCAGAAAGTCTGGGTTCGATTCCCGGACGGGGCACCTAGCATTTTTTTCACCCCTCCACCTCTTTCGAGTTGCTGACAAACTCAAAGAGCACTAATTGTCTATCAAAAGTTTCTCATATCTCGCTGTTCAGGTTCGCAAGAAACTGTAGGTCCCTTCTACTCGTGAGCGAACAGTAGCACGCACAACATGAGTAGTTGTTGTAGAAGCTAGGCCCTGGTCCGTATTGGACCGTAGTGCCACTCAATTATTATTATTTCAAAAGAGCACCAATAAGACTTGTTGGCTGTAAAGGCTGGAAGATTTTTTTGGCGGAATGTAAGGACATTCAGTGAAGTCAAATGTTCAAAAGTTGTGTTGCGGGTAGAGGTTCCGTTTTCAAAAAATTGCGTCACCTTCATACTGTGGCTGATCTTGAAAGTGATTGCCTATGCCTTCGGAAAGGTGCGACATACATATCATCATCAGCAATGATGAGTGTGAAAAGGGGAAATTTCGAGTCGATTTATACAAATCATCTCTGTTTTCGTTCTATTTATTGGCTGACTACGGCTGGGTTGGCAACAGAATTTGACCACACGAACAACTTTTGAGAGGTAAGCCTGTTGTAATGTGTCATGATAGGAACAAATCCGGAATATTCAAAACAGATAGAAGCGTCCTTCAAGCGGGTATATTTATGTTCGCAATATTTTTAAATAGTTTTGAAAGTCATCTGCTAGGTGGTGTCCTACCGAATCGGAATCGACGGAATTTATTAAGAAACTCCACATTTGCTTTTTGCTGAAAACCCTGCAACACTCCAGTTCTAAAGAAGCAAGGTAAAAGAATACTGTGATTGCTTGGAATAAGTATACAGATCGTAAATCACATCCTCAATGTTCGAAATTTGGCTTTATGTGGGTTTATTAGACTTTGGTGCGAATAATTGAATTGAGTTAGCCGAAGAAGGCATCGCGCGCTGTACGCAAGTGGGTCTGTGGTATTCTGGGCCATTCCCTGTTTGCGGTGGTCTAAACTTTGTTATACTTTAGTGCTAACCTTCGCCTTTGGAGTACCCTAGACAGAAAAATGGAACGAATTTGCTGGAGAATTTGCAATCCATTACGTCGAAGGAATGAAACCCGGAACAGCATTTTTAACCAATTTTGGTTGACGTCCGCATTTAGTGAAACGGAGCCGAGTAGTGATGAAATTCCCACCATGTCCCAAGGCTTCAATACAGAGTCTAATGCAATTTCACTGTACACCTTTGCATTCATTTTGACCCCACGGACCGAAAATACGAGCGGAAAGCAAACCTCGGCGATGATGGCCAACCAAAGAACCACCATTGGCCATCAAAAAGCAGGCTGCTTTGGCTATGCGAATGCGTACATTTTTAAATGACCTCCCAGGCAAGTTCAAATTGTCATTTGGTTTGTTGACATATATCTCGATAACAAATGGTGACTCATCGGAAAAGAAACCTGATATGGGAGCCTACCACTTTTGTGCAAGCATAAGTAATAACTCCTTCGCTCTCTCTTTTTTCTTTGGTGGTGTAGGAGCATGTACTTCTTAAGCCTCAATGTTCTACGCTATTTTTCCGCTACGTGTTGCATCCAGTCCAACTATTTGTTGAACTAATGAGACATTTTTCTTCAACTTCAACGGGGATTTCGCTCAATTCGAATCGTTTCTGCCGATGTTGCTGTTTATAAACATGTCCATGACGGTATATTAATTATGTTTTTTGCCAAAAGAGACCCTATACTTGAATCGTTGACGATATATACAGCATCGCCAAAGGGACCTTTAGATTATGTTAACGGGACTATGAGACAAGTTGTTCGAGAAAATTATAATTATCTTTAAGCGTGGTGGACAAGTGCAATGAGACAGTTTCTCTAATTACTGCTGATAGACATATAGTACTAAATACACTTGATTTGATATATAATACTATACTTCAATAAAAAAGGGATACTCTTGTACAAATGTTTTCATTTTACGCAGCTGAGTGTTCCAGATTAGAAGCGTCCAGTTGTTGAGCTCATTATAAAAATACAAGACTTTATGCCAGTCCAAACAATAGGCACACATTTAATCTGAATACATCACAAGTCAAAGGTTTCATTGGTATACTGCTGCTTCCTGGGTATCACAAAATACCACGCGAAAATTTATATTGGTCCTTAGATGAAGATACTGGAGCTCCATTGGTGCAGCGTACCATGTCTCGAAATGCCTTTACGCTACATTAATCGAAACATTCATTTCCACTGAAGAAATGTTCAAAATAAGACCAATCACCTTCATAAAAAAAACTATCGATTTATCGATGTCAAATACTTTGGCACCATTCATCTAAGCAAGTCAAGAGAGAACCGCCTGTATGCTTTGGATATAAAAATTGGACCCTTACACGTTCTACAATTTTAATGTTTATTTGGCCAAATTGTGTGGATCGTACATAAGAGGGCTGTGAGGTGCACGAGTAGTAAAGCCCTTTTAAAGTAACCTGTCAGCGCATCCATCTGAAGATATTGTACTCGTATCTTTCGAATACGTTTACACTTGTTATCCACTGTTAAAAAACCTGAGTAATACAGGATATCGAACAACGGGTACTTCTCGTGAAAATCGAACCGAAAACTATCCTCTATCCACAGTGAATGATGTGAGGAAGAAAATTCGAGGAGAGTTTGACTACCGATTTGACATTGGCAACGTGTTTTAACACGATTGGAACAAATGTAAACCAGTCAATAGAGTAAAGCGATGGTGTGCTCAAAAAAAATAGCCCTAAGTTGTTTCTAAAATTATAACAAAGGAATGGAAGGTGTTGACGAAATGGATCAGTACATATCCTTAAATTGGACCGTGAAAGAAATGACAGTCGCTAATGCATGAAGTTTGGTCAGATAATCAACATGATGAACTACAATTTAGACGGTATATTACAAGGTAGTTTCCTCGTCAATGCAAAGAGACGGTTCCATCCAGACCATCATTTGGTTTGTTTTTGTTTTTGAAGAGTTATGTAAACATATATTTTTGTTTGCCTTACAGCTACCTGAGCCTATGTGAGTCGGCCCTTGTGACTCAAATACCCGCCTTTTACCTTAATAAGTTGAAGACATCGAAGCTGGTTCTGGTTCAACAAACAGAAATGCCGATCATTGTAGTAACCTCCTCTATCGTAAGCAGAATTCGCTCTACTGAACCAAAGGAGATCCTCATGGCTGCGAGCTATGTCCAACCCCTGTTGAAGTTGGTCTTTCTACTGTTCGGCGTTCGAAACGGAGGATGATAGAGCAGCCTTGCCTACCTTGTATTTCTTTATTCGCACCCAGATAGAGAAAAGCTTCAGGTGGAATGAAGCCACCTTAGGGTAGTAAGGTCGAAAGATTAGACTGTTGGTTGAAGCCATGCCTCGAGCGGTGTGACCCCGAGTCAACTTAATAATAAAATTATGTTTCCTTATTCCCCTTATAAGGTTTGCCTCGTTGTACAGAACGTCATTGGTGTTCGAAATAACCGCGCGCTCTAAAGAGATTGTTTCGTGCCCTTAAGTGACCGAAAATAAGTCACAGCACGGGCCGAAGGTATAGAGGAAGACAGGAAAAGGAGGTACTGGTGCACAATCGTTTTAAATGCCTGTGGATTGTAACGAGAGGGAAAGTTGGTCTGAGAAGAGCATTCAATATAAGTGTGGTGCGGCTGAAAAACGATTTCTATACAACTGTACGTCTCAAGGTGGGCATAAGGGTGAACGGGTGGGCATTCCTATAGAAGAGAATATTGCGGGTAAATTCTTGAAGGAAAGGAATACAGCTGACTAAATCATTACAGTATTTTTTGTTGAAATATACAACAGTTGGCCGGATGATGGCCATTTAGCAGATTACCTTCACTCTGGTGTCAAAATAACTGCTTTAAAACAGCCCCTGTGCCATTTTCAAGGCATTTTTAGTCCTGATCAATGCTGTATAAATACTGGTCCAACCAGATAGCTAATAATGTTACTACACTTTTTATAGACAATGGTTGTCCCAGTGGGTCAGCTATGTCGAACTGTTCACTTTCGTTTTCTTTACGGTTCTGGACAGACGGGTTAAAAGGACAGTTTCACACTTCTGGTAGTTGATACGAATACCAGTCGTCGCAAAGTCGTTTAATTTAATCGAAGTCGCGTTCCAATAAGACATTTATTACTTCTGGCTTCCGGACTTCATCTGTACGCCATTTGACATCGGTAAGAGCTATTATGTCAGGCATGGAATCTATAAGAGCACTAGTATATAGTGAAAAAGATCGAAGAACCAACCGCCCCTTTTTGCAATCCATTTTTTAATGGAACACTTATTCTTCTTTTTGTGGCGCTACAGTCCGGGGTGGAAATGGGCCTCAACCAACATGCCTCGCCAGCTAGCACGATCTTTGGCCAGCTACCGCTTGTTGCGCACTCCAAGTTGGTTGAGGTCCTTCTCCACTTGTGTGCGCCACCTTATCCTGGGCCGTTCTCTGTTGCGTTCTCCCAATGGTTCAGATTCGAAGAATTTTCGGGCTGGAGCATACATTTTACATGGCCTAGCCATCTTAAGAGTTGTATCGGTAGACGCTTGACTAGGCTCATGCCGCCGTACAGCCCATACAGTTCGTGGTTGAATCTTCTCCTCCAGGTGCCATCAACAAAACAGGACCAAAAATCGCACGCAGAACTTTTCTCTCGAAGAGACCAAGGACATCCTCATCCGCTTTTAGTAGTGTCCAAGTTTCTGCGTTATAAAGTAGGACTGGGATGATAAGGTGTTATATAAAGCAAGCTTAGTCTTTCGAGAGACGGCTTTATTACTCAATTGCCTCTTGAGCCCAAAGAAACAGCGATTGGCAAGAGTGATTCTACGTTTGATTTCGGTACTGGTGTTGTTGTCTTTCTATGGAACACAGTAGTAAGGAAATTTCGTTGCCATTTTTCACAGTAAACTTCCTACCTATGACCATGTCAAAGAACATATAAAACAATGTTTTATTGATACCAAGCCTAGCCAACTTAAGGAACCTTCTAACCACATGCTGTCGAACGCCTTTTTCATGTTAATTAGGCTGGCGCCTGTGTACTGTATCTTGTTTCTATTCCATTGAATGTAGAAAACTAATGGAAC